>JAWWLV010000180.1:22380998-22436894 GCA_035041135.1 Platyrinchus mystaceus | reverse complement strand
TGGCTGTTACGTGCTGGCTGTTACGTGCTGGCTGTTACGTGCTGGCTGTTACGTGCTGGCTGTTACGTGCTGGCTGTTACGTGCTGGCTGTCTCTCGGTACCGGAGCTTCCGCCGCCCATCTCGGCCCCCTCAGAGACGGGCGGCGGGGGGCGACCCTCACCCCAAAACCCTCTCAACAAACCACATCGTGCTCTTCACGATTCTGGTGCAATATGTGCAGCTAGAAGAGCTGACAGTTTGCGTGCTAGTTGAACCGTGGGAGATCCTTCTCATGGTCAGACTCCAAGGATTACTGCAGTTGCCTCTTTATTGATATAAATTCATTTTCATCCTTTCAAGAAAAACTGCCAGTGACAAAGTCAGAATTGCCTGGTTTTAAGTGTGGGAAAGTGGTCTGGGGTGCAAGGAGGTATAAATTTTAACTGTATGGGTTTTGACTATTGTTTTTTTGGTTTAATTAAGACATACAGCTTTTAATGTTTTTCTTATTTTCAAATGAAACCAGGCAAAAAACTTTCTCCAAAAGTTATAAAAGTATTAATTTGCTCTGAGCCACACTAGTCTCTTTGGTAAGTTCATAATTGGGCAGGATTTTTTTTTAAAATGGGTATTCTTGTCTCTCAGGTATATAACTGCTCCATAACTGGTAAATCTATATTCATATGTTAGGCTTTGTAAAGGCATATTATTTACACAATTCACTTGAATGGCTCCTTTGAAAGCTGTGTGGCTCTCTCATGTAATTACGTATTTAGTATGCCTTGTATCCAGTGTTGGGATAGGGGGGAAAAGAAAAAAATGAAGCCCCACAAAAACTACTGAAATAAATAATAAAAGAATATCCTCATTCAATTTTTGAAGGTTTTTTTTAAGTTGTATTATATGCTTTTTTTCCTCAGATAAGAATCCTGTTTGATCAAGAGCTACCAAAGATAAAAAATAAAATATGTATGGCAGATTTTTTAATTATGAAAGTATACAAGATGCACTGGGAATTAATTTTTTTTAGTTATATCATATATATTTAATCAGACAATGCCTCTCAGAACAGCAGAGCGAAAAATAAGAGATACTTTTTCATATTTATATGTATGTGAGAGGTTAAAAAGGTGAAAAGTGGACCAAAGAAATGAACCAAAATCACTTTTTAGCCAGAAGTAGTTTTCTGAAATTGTTAAGTTTTGTGAGACCAACCTTTGTAATGTAAATAGCAGCTGCTTTATCTGATAAGTTTTATGCAATGTATTGCATTCTGTGGTGACAGGAATAGTGGACACTGGACACAATGTGAAAGTGATGTGTGTTATATTTTTGGCATTTGCTTAGTAAAGTATGTGGCCAAAAAAAGGATAAGAGGAACTAAGTGAGGTTGAAAGGTATTGGGGTTTGTTCTTCTGTTTTTTGTGGTATATGATAAAAATAATTTTGAATATGAGGAATCCCAATAAGATCTGAGCATGTTTGATAAAGGATCGAAATTCCTAAGTCACATTTCCTGCGAATTAGATTTTATAGAGCATGCATAAAATAATAGTGTGAAAGAGACTTTCAGGGAGAATTGTATTTGCCAGCCATCCCATATTCACTTTCTAAAGTGATGAAAAAAAGAGGTGGGGAAAGACCTGTCTCCTTGTATCAAGCTCAGGTCTGGTTTATATAGTTTTAATACTCTTCAGAGCATCCCTTATGTTTTATCTGCTCCAGCTTGTGTGGTAGAATTTTTAGCACCTCTTTTCACCTCTTGTCCTTGTTTTTGTAGTGGTTAGAACTTGTGTTGCTGTTTTTCTTTGTACAGCTTTATCCAGTTCCCTGGCTTATGATCAGCTGGACCAAGTAGAAAAAGTCCCATTTGTCTCAGTTTTTAAACTCTTCAGCTCTTGTCAACATGTCACATTCTCTTTCTGCTCCTTAATGAAAATACTGCGTGAACAGGATCTAAATTCCCATCTCCCAAAAGAAGTAGAAATTGTTATTGGTTTGTCTTTAAGAGTTCAGCTGCATAAGGCACTGGGCACTGAACTAAAAGAGAAATAATTCTGAACTAGGAAAGGATTGAAATAGATGTGGTTAGTGGCTGAAATGAGTACTTTATACAGTAGGCCCTTGGGAAAAAAAATTGGTTTCCTTTTGGGCTTTGTGTCTAACTTGTGAAGATGTGCAAAAATATAGTAGGTTGCCTTTAAATCAAAGGTGTTTTAGGTGCACAGGTTGTCATAAAGTTGAGTGCAGGGTTCAGACAGGGATAGTATGTTGTACTTTATGTTAAAATGCACCACAAAGTCATTCTTGTACTATCATCTCATTAATTTCTCAGAAGTGATTATAATGAAAATATCCTTAAACTGTTGTTTGATTTTCTCTTGGTCATTCTTGTTTTACAGTGAGCTCAATACAGTGAATTTGTTTTCCCACCTGTGCGCTATAATTGTGAATTGTAGTAGACCAAGAACTTTTGTTTTTTCCCCATGTAGAACCACTTAGTTTTACAGGACAAGGTGATACATTTCTGACCTGTAACACAATTTACTAAAACTGTGTTAGTTACCCCTAGTATATTGTATTTGCTGAAGGACTAGAAGAGAACAAATTTGATAAAAAAACCCCAGTCTGAAATGGTAATATATAATCTTGTAATGCAATAGCAAATAAAGTAAATAACCAATTTTTAGCCCTGGCAAAAATTTAGCCATTGAGTGTATGTTGAGATTTGTCTTTAGAACATCAGATAATTGGAAGAGAGGGTAGGCTATTAGAGGCAGAACATCTGATGTAGTAAAAAAATGTTCCTGCAATATAGTTACAAGAATAATTGAATAGGTTAAAATAAGTCTTCCCTTCAGCTCATGGTTACTGCCCACTCAGCTCAGCCAGTGGCTGTCAATAGCTCTAGCCTATTTTAATACAAAATAAGGAAAGCCCATTTTAATCACCAGTGGAGCAGCTGATACCAGCCTCTGTCAGAAGGAGGATGCTGGTCTTGCTTGCAAGTGTACCCCCTGTGTTTATTTTGTGGGAAAATACGTTTCAGAGTTCAGGGAATGGGACTTTAAAATCAATTGGAAAAAGAAATTGGTTTTTTTTTTCTCAAATAATTCCCTATTTTATGCCACTCAATGTGTATTAAAGATGCTTAGCTTTTCTAAATAAAAAGCTTTGCGTCTCTGGGTCTGAAAGTTGTGCAGACATCCAAAGTATTAATGCAAGTGGGAGTTAGGAAAGTAGAGAGACTACTGCATCCTGGCCTGGTACTTAGCAAGCAATATCAGCATTCCCATTTGGCTACAGCCCAAGGGCTGTGCTTCTGTATCTTTGTTTTGAAGAGTCGATGTAGATTGACTTGAGTTCAGGAGAGGATTTTGTCAGTCAGCTTTCAAGTCATGAACATTGAGGCCAGTCCCTTGTTTGTGGAGCTGACAGTACAAAAGTGAGTGTTTGACACGGGGCTTGCTCAGTGGATGGGGATAGAGGCTGTTGAGATTTTTCAGAGATCAGGCTCTAAATGAAGTTGTTCTGTTGGGTCACTCATCTGATTTACACACAAGCTGTTTCTATTGAAGCACCTGGGGCCTTTTGTTCAGGCTTCTGAATAAGCCTTTTTCAGTCACCAACAATAATTTAGCGTCTCTGCTTCCTTCAATAGGTAAAAGGCAAGTACAAGAAGGACATTTTCTTCTACACTATGTGCAACTTTGCACTTATTTTTTCAAGATAGGTAACAGAACTGCATCACTATTTTAAATTTTGTTATATACTGGAGCAGATTCAGAAGTCATCTAAGGTGTTGGTAATTTTTTACTTCATACTTCCTTTTTCTAGAATAATACTAAGCCTCAGGAATGCACGGGTGAGTAATGATATCCTCTGTAGGTACAGAGAGCTCTGCAGAATAGCCCTTCAGTGTTTTCCTTTGTTATTGTGGCAATTTTAGAGGAAGACATTTCATTGCTTTGTAAGTGCCCTGGCACAGTGGAGTGCCCTACCTGCAGCTTGTAGTGACTGACTTGAGCCATAATCTCACATAAACTTTGAGTCAACATAAACCTGCCTTTCCACTGACAACATGCTCCTCATTTTTCCTGCCTCTGTACCTTTCCATGCTTCAGTCAGTACAAATATTTAAAGTAACTTCTTTTTTCTTGTCAATCGGTTTTAATGGCAATCAGTTCTTTGAGTTTGTTGTCACAGCACGAAAACTTGAGCCAGCTCAAGGGATGGGAAAGCTTGAAAATATGGAATAAATTATTTCTGCAAGTCTTGGATAAGTCTGTATGCAAAAAAACCCCACAACCAAACAAAAACAAAACAAAACCCCACCCCATTACGTTATGAATCTTAGGATGTGTAATGGTAAACAGCTGATGCTTACCTAGTGAATTTGCTCATCAGAGGCACCATGTAATGAATCTCCCTTGTTACTGTGATGTTCTTGGAGAGTAATAAACAAGTTTGATTTGAGTAAACGTATTATTAAAATGGTGAACTCCTTAACCATAGATGTCCATTTCATATATAAATATTAAAAAAAAAAAGATTATCACAACAGCTGTCAAGCTGCAGTGATACATATTACATTGCAAAGAAAAGATTGCTGGAATTGGAGAGGTTTTTTTATGTGGAGTGTTTGGGAAGTTAAGACGGCAGACAAGGAAGTATGGCTCATTTTTGTAGCTTGTTATAATACTATGGCTGTAATTTTTTAGGCTTCAGGAAGGGCATTATGTACAAATTTATTTGATATGTAATGCTATGAAGTACCCAAATTTTAGAGTTTCAGTATCTTTGTAAAGCGAAGAGTTGTTTTTTTGAGGTTTTTTTTTTAAATGAAAATGAGGTGAGGAATTTTTTTTAAGGTATCATGAACTTCTAATAAGCACATTTCTGTGGGTTATGTTCCCCAGGAGGCTTTTAATACTATTTCTGGAACAGCAGTGTAAATTGCAACAAAATACAGCAAAGAAGGTGGTGACAGACAGGGTTAATCTCACTGTGTCTGTCTGCACAGGACCAGATTATGGATGTTGGTGATCACCTTTCTGCTCATTCAGAGATGGGTTGTGTTGCTCTTACATAGTCATTTAGTGCAAGATTGTGCAAGGCTGTCTAGCCCTCTTAAGAGCAGCAAGAAGCGATGGCTCAGGAGGCAGCTGTCATTTCATACCCATTCCAGCTGCCCTTTCTGCTCAGATTTCCTCCCATCCCCCCCGTTTCAAAAAAAAAAGGGGTGGAGGGGAGAGGATTGCAAAAAAGAAGAGTATGAGGGTGTAAAATCTCTAGCAGCTAATCTATCACATCCTTCAGTTTTCATGGCTATCTGCCAATTTAAAATACACTTGTTTTTTCCTGCCTTGCCAGTAATTAGACAAATGCAGTCATGCTTATGGCATCAAAAACTCTGTGGCTGATAAAAGCAATTGCTATCATAATGCATCCCTAAATTTAATAGTAGTGGTGTAAAATGAATAAGCAGCTCTCTATTTCAAGGGGTAATGGCTTTAACTATCAACATGGCTAGTATTTTTCTTGATTGGCTGCTTTGGCTCCTTTTTTGTACTTGTGTTTGTAGGAACTGAATCAATTTATTGTAACAGTTGTATTTTATTTAACAAACAACAAGGCAAGCAGAAACATGAAACTCCTATGAAGTGTCACCAACTTCCTGTTCACTTTGGATGGCAGGTTTTTCCTTTCGTCCCCTTTAGAGACAAACCCTAAACCTTTTCTCTCCCTGCAAGTATTACACCTAAAGTTGTTGTTTCCTTTTCTGCTTACCTTGCAAAATTTCTTGCCTTGTGTTGTGCCTGGCACATTGCTGTGCATGGACAAAAGGTCCGATTAATTGGAAAGAAACTTTTTATTACTGGAAAAACTTGACACGTTAGTGTAGAAAACTGATCAAAAATTAGTTTCTTGATCTATAGTGTTTTTTTTTCTTGCTGCTATGACATCTGTAAAGCTTCTCTCAAGGAAAAGATGCATCAGCAGTTTGTGTTCTCCTAAAGAGGTCTCAGTCTTTAAGGCCAGGTGCAGTTGTGTTGATGCCATTTGGCTAAGCCTTAAAAGTTCCTGTAATCTGTGCCATCCTGTCTCATACAGTCCCATCTCATAGTTGTCCTTTCTCTGCAGTGCTCTATGCCCAGATCTCTGTGGCTGGGCTGCTCCAGCCTGGCGGACAGCATGCCCTCGCTGCGATGCCTGTATAACCCAGGGACTGGCGCACTCCCAGCTTTCCAGGTACTTTCTGTCTTTCCCCACTCCTTTTCTCTCCATCTGTGTAAGTGTGCATCTCCTTCTTTACTTGCTTGCTTTACTTCCATTAATTCTGGTTCATACTCAATGCCTCTCCTATGTCATTCAGATCTTTGGTATTTAAACCCCTCTTGTGTAGATTCAGGGCAGCTCAGTGCTTGGGCATTTCCATTTACCTTGATAAAATTTAATTATTTTATCTAAATTGGCTTGATACCATTATCTTTTCCATTGGCTTTCAATTGTGTCAAAAAAATACCACTTAATTATATCTGGCAAACAGTATCCATCACACAGTCTCCAATCTGGCTATTCATGCAGTGATTCCCCTCCTATCTAAATGTTTTGTGTGCCACTTAGAGGAGACTGAGGGGGTGGGTTCATTGCTATAGTGATAATTGACGCCAGCAATTGTTTACTTTGTCTTTGTTAGCAATCGTCTGGACATTTTGACTACAGAAAATTATTGTACAAGTAAGCTGTCCATCAAAAGGCAAATAAAGGAAACCATTAGGGTTTTTTTCCTTTGGTCTCTGAATTTGTTAAATTCAGGCTTTTCTCTGTCATGAGACAGCTTTCTGCCAAATGAGTTTGTTCAGGCCCTCTGAGTGACTAGTCAATCTTAAAAATGCAGGCACTGTCCTGTGGGTAGAGAATGAGACAGATATTGGGTGATCATCTAGAAACCTTGAGACAAGGCTCTCAAGATCACTGTATGCATTTTTGGTGATATGTGAACATGAACAGCAGAGACTGGGCAGCAGAGGTGTTACATTCACACTGGATACTCTGAGATATTTTGTGAATTGCAGTGACTGAGGGACTTCGGAATATCTCTGGGGAGAGCAAGTTTATTGGAGCTCATGGTAGCATGAACATTTACTTGAAGGTTTATTCTGCTGGATTATACTACTGCTGACCTAACCTGTGGCAGAGAGTTTTATCCACCGGCATCTCACAAAACCAGGTGTAATGAATAAGCTAGAATCTTTCTGAAATTTTCAGTTGTTTTGGGGAAAGTTAAATATGTGCCTCTAAAGGAAAGCATGCAAAGATTATTCTGAATTTGACTTCTTGCTCGCAGGGCTAGGATAGTACTGTGGAAATAATCCTCTCAGTCTCAGGGGAGGCTTAAGTGTCTTGTGTCATTTTGCTGCAACTCTTTTTGCTGACCCAGCAGTAGCACTGATGGACTCTGGAAGGTGTCCTGCCAGGCCTCCTTTGCTGAAGCAAGCTTTTAGCAGAGCTTTCTGGGGGTGAGGGGGAAGACGACTTTTTATTAGTCTGAGAGGACTCTGGAGGCAACAGAAGTTTAGACTCCTAATCCTGATTTGCGTAACTTGACTAAGTCGGATGGGCCTAATATTTGGGCTTTTGGCTTTTGAAAAAATCTCAGATCTCTTTAAGCTCAGGTTTTAGAGAACCTCAGCAGTATATGGAATTTAATTTATAAACTCAAATTGGGACTTCTTTCTTTCTACTTCAGTTAGTTTTGGTTATTCAGACTAAGCATATATCACAAAGGGGAAGGGAAATTAACTTCTAGCTGAAGATGTTCTTGATAATGATAGATATGAACAATGACTTTTCTGCTAATGCAGTGCATTGATATTTGGGGTCAAGTGAGTCAGCTACACAACCATTCATCGTGTTCTGCCTTCTTGGGATAATAGAAGGATTTTGACACTTGCATTTCTGTAGATTTTGAGAGGTATTTCCATATGTATTTAGTAATTGTGGGAATTGGGAAGTATATCCCACTTGCCATCTGAAATGGTACACTAGTACTCTTCACTGAACTCTGACTGCTATGTTGAGGAACACATTTATTGCCAGTTGAGAGAGAAAACAAATTGCCAGCAACAGCCTCTGCAGCAATGAGTCATCCACATTTCAGTCCATTTTTTTCAATGGGCTGTGACTGATCCCCATCAGCTTGCATGGTTTGGAGAAAACTCCCTTCTGAGGCATGGCTTCTGCATTTTCCAGTGCAGAAGGGAGTGGTTTTGAGCCTGCTTGAAACTGTGATGTTGCATTATTTCATCATTTTTTAATGCTTTTTTTGGTATTGAATCTTCAGGAAAGCAGTAAAGACTGTCTTGTAGCCCAGAAAATTTTCTCATATTAAGTTACCTTCTTTTTTCTGTAGCAAGCTTGAAGTAACTGGAGAAGCATATCAATGTTCTTTGCTTGTGGCAAAAGAGAAGATGCCATCTGGAAGGCTACTTAGTCACTGCTGAATTTGTCTAGTTATTTACATGCCTACCTTCAGATTCTGAGACAGAAATGTGGAAAGAGGCTCTTTTTGAATAGATCAGTTAAAGTCTTGCTGACTCCTCATGGGAAGCATTGCCAGGTAGTCGATTTAGAGATGATTCTGTTAATATGTCAAGTAACTTCATTTTTCTTCTTTGGGTGTTTTTATTATTGGAGACCTTACGTGAAAACAGGATCTTCTGGTTCCTCAGCTCTGTTTGGCAATCATCCTGCAGTGGGAAAGGCTAAACCCATGGATAGGGGGATAAGGAGCTAGAAACAGTTCTTTTTTATACATTTTATCTAAAAGGGCTTTCTAACTGATTGTCTGTTGTGTAGCGGAATTTCACAGCAGTCAAGGTGGAAGATGGCAGCAAATTGGGACATGAACTCCTATAAGGCTTTGTGGGAAGGGGTCAAAGAAGATATTTTAACAAGAGAAAAAGGCCAGCCATTCCATTTTTAGTGTCTTGGATGCCACATTTTACTGTACTGTTACTCTGCGAAGCAACTGAAAACCAGGATGTATGTATATTCTCTTAATAATTAAAAATAAATTTATGCAGAACATATACTCTTTTTTCCTAGAAATTTGTGCCTTAGAAGTTTCCAGATGTGCCAACAGGTGTCTGTTTTCATGACATTTTTCATTTGAAGATAATTAGTTTTGTTGTTAAAATATTTTTCCATGCACGCTCACAAGGCTCTGTTTATGTGATCTCAGCTCTTTGAAAATTCAAATTTACATTTACACTCATCAAGTGTGCCAAGGAAATGACTGTATTAATCCTTCCAAGTTTGCAGAAGGCCATATATTTCCTTAAATTTATTTCTGTAGTTTCTTGCATAAATGAGGAGATTTGAAGAAGAACTAAAAAGTCTTAACAAAGTTTATGTATAAGAATAAGTGCAAATAACAGTCCAGCTCTTCCTTTATATGTAATTCACAGCCAACACAAATACCAGCTCCCATTTTGATTGTAAACTTTTCTGGGACAAGAGTCATGCTTTTAAAACTACCTTTGTCTGAAGCCTGGGCACCAGTGGAAAAGAGCTGTCCTGTCAGCTTTATTTTGCCAGATCTGAAGCTGTCGTTTCTGTAACAGACTCTAGTAGTCAAAGAGGAGGATTAACTATCATGGCAGAGGTAGCAGCATCTTGTTGTATATGGAGGTATCTCTGGAATGCCAAAAATTTTACCTGAAGATCTTAATCATAAAGACCTACACATCAGGGTTTGTCAGATGAAAGGGCCAACCTTCTGCTTGGTTTTGCAGCAGTGAGTGTGTGTGTGACTTCCTCCATCTTGGCTAAAAGCTCTGTCCTGGTTGAGGATAGCATGGGTGTGCTGTGCTTGGCAGATTGAAGTAAATGGGAGCACACTTGAAGTTGTGCAGCATGGACATGATCTCTTTGGACTGAGATCACTTTTGGAGAAAGGTGAGAATACAAATGATGTAAAAGGTATGTAGTGATGGAAGTGATGAAGACATGAACTTATTTTTAAAATTATTTTTACATTATTTTTTCCTAATATTTATATTTTTTGTGTTAGGAAGTGAAATATTTGTTAAACATCATCAATGAATTGTTATAAACAATTGTATCTGTAAATTTCCTTCAGCCTGTTCATCCATTTTTGCCTTAGAAGTTGACGTTTTATTGCTGGGAAATCCAGTGTAAATGTGAGTAGCAGTACATTATTTCTGGTTATACAGGAGGTTAAAGCTAAAGTCTCGGGGTGGGCAAACTGCATGCTCAGAAATGTGTTTGTGAGAAATACATTTGGAGGAGATTGTTTGGCTTTGAAGCCAATGTTTGCTGGTGCACGTAGCTGTGTCTCTAATTGGGAGAGATATGGAGTGTCCAGTCAATAGCCTCCATCAGTGTGGAGACATGACTGCCCTTGGCCAAGCCTGCTTTGTATTCCCCCCTCACACTCTCCCTGTGGCTGTGTGAAACCTGCCCCTGGGCTGTTTACAGCACACCTCTAAAACGGAATCATAATTTTGGTGACTAATAGCCAGAGCGTGTGGCTCCAGCACCCCCCGGCTGGTGGCAGGCTCTCCCCTGGTTGTGAATGTAGTTAGGTGGCCCCCAACTGTTTACAAGACAGCAGAGGTGAGATCTTTGATTGACAAGTCAGAAATGCATTAGATCATTCCCTCTGCCAGTCTCTGGTTCATGCTGTTAAAAATGTCAGCCTCTCCAAGTTTGAATGGCAGCCCGAGGGCCTCAGAAGCTTTTTGTTTTCTGAGATGGAAACACAAATTGGATGTGTGCCTGAGCGCTTCATCCTGGGCTGTAATTTCATCTTTTAGCTAAGAACCACAAGGTACATGAGCAAAGCACCCTGTAAACAATAATACTGGGGAAAAAAATAAACAAGGTCGTGTTTCTGGTACGTTGATCCACTGGTGTCCTGACCTCTATCACGTTGAACATCTCCACTCTGATTGCTGTTCCCTTTGGCATTACAATGAGAGGAGAGAGACTGACACAGAAGGCAAAGATTTAAAGTTGCAGTGCTGTTGCACATTCCTTGTATTGGCTATGAAATATTGAACTGCCACAATGTGACACCTGGTTTTTTAAGCAAAGTTTCTTGTTGGAGGTGTTCAGCAATTTCTCCTTTTTTCCCCTCATTTTACCACCGGGCAGGAGCAATTATAAAGGCCCGAGAGGTGATCCAAGAAGGAGAAGAAGTGAAGCCAAATTGTGTAATTTTTGCATTTGCCTCCAGCTCCCATCTGCAGATAGGACTTTTGGGAGCTTCACTGTAGGAAGACCAAGAGGGTTAGCCTGGCTGGGGATTTCTTTTACATAAAAAGTGACTACACAGCAGCTTTCTTAAACATATTTAGGATTTATCCCTCTTAAAATCTAATGGTCTTGTCTGGCTGCTGGCATAACCTGGGTGATGCTGAGGAGCCCACCAAACTCAGAGAGCCACCAGGATGTGCTGCCAGATCTTAGCTCTTGGGTAGCAGTGGCGAGAAGACGTTTATCTCCTTTCAGGTGGCAAAGAAATGAAGGGTACTTGAAGAAATCTTTCTTTGTGGATCAGTGGGGATGGTTTTAGGATTTTTTTTGGTAGTACATCACTAATTTCTAATTACATTTAGTAATTACTTTTAGTAATTAGAACTCTGCATTTATTCTGCACCCATATCAAATGTCAGAAGTTGCATGTGCTCTCAGTAGTTCTTCAGTCTGAGTATTAAGAAGTGTGGCAGTATCTGTCACTGAGAAATACCACCCCTGTGTGCCCAGCACGGTGATTAATTTAAACTGCATCGTAGCTATTAGGCCTCCCCTCTTCAGCCTTGGCAGTGATGTTCTGGTTACTAGGTAATGCGATAAGGTGAGGACAAGGTCTCCAGCACACCGGCATCAGTTTGGCTGATCAGTTTAAAAAATGAAACAAAACTCAACCGAGTTTTCCTTCCTCCCTCGTTAGGAGTCAGGAAGGTGTGTAAAGCCGTAGTGACAAACGGCATATGCAGCGCCGCGTTGGCGGCGTACAGGTATCTTTAAAGCTAGCTCCGGTTCCTCAGGATTGCGAACATCTGCTTGGAGGTATTGTGGAGCTCCACAATGCACTAATTGAATTACTCTTTTCTGGAGTTGCAGGCTGCGCTAATTGAATTAGAATGGGGCCGTGCGTGTGCGCGCTCCCGCGGCCGCGCGTGCGCGGCGGGGCGGGGGCCCGGCCATGGCGCGGACTGTGCTGCGCCCGCCCGGCCGCGCCCGGAACTGCAGCGCCACAGTGCCCTCAGAGTGAGGGACGTGTCCGCGGCTGCTCCGCGCTGCTCCAAAGGCTGAATCTCCTTCGCTTCCTGTGGAGGAGGGGGGCACTGAGGGGGCACCAGTTACAGGCGGTTTAGTGCGTTTAGGTCCAGCTTAGTCCCTGTGGACTGCTCGGCTCTGTTACCGCTTTGGATTTAAAGGCACCACGGGCAGTAGGTGCTTCAGGGGGAGCCAGTGGCACAAGATCAAGTTGAACCCATTTCTGCACAACTGGCAAAGAGCTAATAACACATTAAGCAATAATTTTAATTTAGAGATGCAAATATGGAATTTCACCACAAATTTGGGGAAGTTGTGAAGTACTTTCTCACCCATCATTTAAATTTAAGCCAGTGTTAGTCAGAATTCAGTCCCTGTTTGGAAATATGCAGAGGTAGTTCTGAATAATTTGAAAGGTACATGTGAATAGGGAGAACAAAAATGAACTTTTTATTCTTTGAAACCAGGTATTTGTGTGGCCACATACAAATTTCAAGGGGATGAACCCAAATGCTCCCAGTAGAAATGCACTTAATAAATCATAACATTCATAGCTTGAAGAGATACTTTGCTACACTCTGTCGAGTGGGATTCTTTTTGTTTGTTCTGTTTTCTGTTGGCTGCTGCTTACATGGTACATAAAAATAGTCAGATAGTCTCTTTCCTGTATTCTTTCTTCTATGGATAACCAGATAACTCAATTTTCCATAAAATTTCAGCCATTTGCACTCAGTTTTGTCTGTGTTTGTTGGATCATTCTCATAAACCATATCAGAGACAAGATGGTATTTGTTTTACTTTAATGGTTGTTCCTTATATTTTGTTACTTTTGAAATAGATGAAAATAATTTGCTAAAATGCTCTGCAAACTAAGTAAAATTAAACTGTCCTTGTCAAAATACATAACCAATACTCTGTGATGTGCATGATTCTTTTTTATTATGGTTGTATACTTGCCCTGTGTCTGGTGATGTTAAACAGGGCTTCTAATTACCACCAAGAATTAGCAAAATTGCTGCTATACATGGAACTTGGGAATTTTCAGTTACATTGAAATTTGTTTAACAGCCAGCTGCCCCCCAAAATGAAAAGCAGATCTTTGTTAAATGTATGAAACAGTTTTTTGTTGCTTTTGGAGGAGAATTCCCAAATTGGTTTTGATTTTATTTACATTTATAGTTGTTTCTCTCTAGCATTTTATTTATTTATTTTATATATATATATATGTGTGTCTCTGTGTGTATATGAGTACAAAAAAAAAATCAGATTGTAAGCCTTCTTAGCTACTTTTCTAAGTAATCAGACTGCACGCAGTAGCCACTGTGAGTGAAATATCCAAGTAATTCATTGATCATGTCCAAGTATTTATTT
Organism: Platyrinchus mystaceus; assembly: GCA_035041135.1. Taxonomy (NCBI): domain Eukaryota; kingdom Metazoa; phylum Chordata; class Aves; order Passeriformes; family Tyrannidae; genus Platyrinchus; species Platyrinchus mystaceus. Next base: position 22,423,231 of record JAWWLV010000180.1, on the reverse strand, counting down.
AGGGTTCACATCTAGTTTTTAAATAATTGCCAATATATTTTGGTACCATTGTGAAATTTTCTAAATTGTGGCAGTATATAACAAGATCAGCCATTGCCTCTTGCTTACCTTCTACAAAAATCTTTGTAATTTATTCTCTCAAAACAAAGGAAGCAACTCTTCATTCAGCCAATAAAGCTGCATACCTTTTTACTCTTTCAGGAATATACCTTGCTCCTCTATCACGTCTTCAGAGTAATAAACTGTGCAGCAACCCTCTGATGTAGGTAATAACATTTGACCTTGCAACAGAGTACGTTCCCTTGTGCAAATGAAGACAAACTAACACATTGATGTCGTGGTGGTTTTTCATTAAAAAAAAACACACACAAAAAATTGGTGTGTAGGATAACACACCTACATACAGTGCCTTCTTTTGGTAGAAGTCAGAAATGAGGATAGTTGTGTTGGGGGGATTGGGGTTGTCACCTTTGAAATAATATGGGAGTGAATTTGGTGCTGCCTTAAGAAGCTGTAAGTGGGAAAGAATCCATTCCATCCAGCGTATAAAGTGCTTTTAAAATCAATCTATTTCTAGAACCTAAATTGTCCTGGGACCAGCTCTTGATATAAAAATTCATAGAAACCTGTTTTTCTGAGTGTGGTAACTTCTTGCCATAGTGCTGTAGTGTTAGAATTCACATTGGCCAGGTTGTTCTGTAAATTAAACAGTGACAGCTTCCCTCGGGGGAACAGCCAATGTATTTATGATGATGTGCTGATTACACAAAATACACTGCAAGCAGAAAACAGCTGCAGAGAACAAACCTCTTAAAAGAATACAATTACAAATAGCACCCTCAGTATTTCTAGTGGTGAGAGCAAAATACAGCATGCTAATGCAGCCTTCTAGTTTGCTTCCAAAGAAGAAAAGAGATCTACAAAGAAGAGGCTTGAAGTATAGATGAATGCACACATAGTGCCAATGTGGAGCAGCATATAATCCCTTTCTGAAGGTGAAGGACAAGAACACACCGCAGGCCTGCTTTTTTAGCTGTCCTTGTTTCTTAAAATTCCTGTGACTGCAAACTCCAGCAGCACTGGCTGGTGAGGCACTGGGGGCTCTCTGGCTTGTCGACATTTTGACCGCTGTGGTTCATACCCTCTGTCCTGCTTAAAAGCTGAGATGTGGTGAGATGACTAATAAGTAGTTTATGCTACCAATATACCCATTGTGAGAGAGATTGTAGGAGATGCTATAGAAGGAAAAAAATTCCCTGTTTTAAAGCTGGCCTTTCTTCTACTGCTAGTAAGTGCTTTGAGGGAACTTCCGGAAATGAATTTCAGTTGTTGTTTTGCACTAGACTGCAGTGTTTCATTTTTAAAAGGTCCCTGTTTTGTATGTGTAAGGCAAAGTCTTGTTACAGTCCGGTTTAGTATCCAGTTCAGGATATGATAAAACTTGAAACAAAATGTTACTGAAAGATAGTGGAGGTGGGACTGTGATCATAAACTCAGGACACAAACAGACCTCAGAAAAAAAGAGGTTTTTTCTTCACCTGGAAGCAAAAATGAGAAGTAACTGGAATTGCTTTGTTTACTGTGGCCGTATGCAAGACACAAGTTGTGATAAGAACTGCTGTGGTGAGTTTTTCTGTGAAGGCCTGTTGAAAATGAGGAAAATGTGGCAGTGGCAGCTCCCTCAGCTGCTAATGTCTCACTTTGGAGGGTTGCAAAAGAAAAAACCTTCCAGAATTCCAAAGCACATTCTTTTTATATCTGAGATAATCTGTCACACTTAAATCTTTACAATACAACATTCTACTTATGGCTATGCCATGTATGTTATGTGGGATAGTACAAATACTGAGAATGCCCTTTCCATACACTTTTTTAGAATCACTGATGGATAAGTATAATGCCTTTTAAAAGTCTGGAATTTCTTGTGTTTGGTGTCTTTATGTTCCAGGACCATATCAATAAAACATCTTTCAAATACTGGCAAAAAATCTTCTGCTTAAAGAAATGTTGCTTTTTCAACATACAGATCTTATTTTAAAACAGATGAATTAACAGCATTGGCACCTAATTTAGAAGGACTTTATTCACTTGCTTAAAAAAAGTATCAGGTTTTCTACCTCTGGGTTGCTAGCATGTACTAATAGACTGTTATTCATCTGTCTGTATTTTCTTTAAATCGTTTTTGAGCCTCCCTGTGTTGTCCTGCTCTGCTGACATGTATCCCATGTGGCAAGAGGGAGTTTTGTATAATCACCCTGCTTTAATCAATAGAATAATTGATAAACCAGATAAGATTTAAACTGATTACCTCCCCGAGTAGAACTCCCTGAGGGCCTTGGACTCTCTTAATTTTGACATGTATGTTGTGTACCCCGTGGATGAAGTGCAGTTTGAATTATCTGTTTTTATTTGCTTAATGACGGGGAGGGTGTTAAAGTCAAATGTTTAATTAACCCAGCAATGGGCTGCGCTGTCACTTACACACACATCCAGCTGATTGAGATATCTCACCGAGAATACTGAATAGGAATGATAATGTGGCACTGAGACGGAAGATTGCTTTTTCAATCCATTTGCTGGGTCACTGCTTTGAATGTCTTACTGGATGAAAGGCATTCAGCCTGGAAAAAAAAATTCAGCATTTAAGTACATTTTGTTTTCCTGGCCCCTTTCCACCAAGAAGTTAACTAAAACAGATATGCTCTAGGTTTAATAAGCCATTCATGTTGTAGCAAAAAAAGCTGCGACTACTGGATCTCAGTAGGCAGTGATCTAGAGCTGTATAATTTCCTATAGGAGCAAAATGTTTGCTAGCCCCAAGGTATCTGAAGGGAAGAATCTATGTACATCTTTATCTTTCTTTCTTTGATTGCTTGACTACCCACCCCATTTGATGGTCTCCATAGCAGGTCCAACTCTTCTTCCTTATCCAGCGCAGTGAAATTTATGACAATATTTTGTAACTCCTTGCTCTAGTTGAATAATACAGTGTTTCAAAGTTGGAATTATTTTATAATAGTAGAACCTATCAGTGAGCTGTTAAATTTAAATGTTGCATGAGGGGCTGTTTTGTTACCACATTTAAATTTGGTCTAGCCAAATCAGGAGGACCCAGGGATTTGTTTCTTGGGTGGCAGTTGTTAAAAGGCTGTGATGCTTGCTAGCTACATGTTATAATGTGTAGTGCATAATCTGTAACTTTCCATTCTTTTATTACAAGATTATAACATTTTTTTGCATGATGTGATTGAGGATTGGGACATGTTTAGGCTACCACCTTTTTTTTTTTTTCGTATCAACAGTGAGGTTTTTCAGCAGCACTGTGTAGAAGTGAACACACCGTGTATTGAAAGTTAACTAAATCTGCCTCATAGTCCAGTGGTGAATGATTCTTCCTGTAATAAATGGAGCTTTGGAAGCTGGAAAAAGCACCAAAGCCTACCTGTATGGACTAATTACTACTGTGAAGCACATTGGGAGGTGGAGCTGTGTCATCCAAACTGCTCCGTGGTGACTCTGTAGGTACTTTGAACCTGTTCCATATTGAAAACCAAATAGTTTGGGCTGCAGGGTCACCGGGCTCACATTGTCTAAAATATAGAAATCTGGGTGTCTCCATGTACAGTGGCACAGACAGTATAATGTGAATTCACATCAGTCTAACACTTCAGTGAGATCGACGAGTAGCCGTTTTTTTAAACAAGTGAGCTGCTTTCATTCACTGTTTTGGGGAGAAACTGTGCCTAAAGAGTTAATGTGGTGTGGGATACAGAATTTAGGGATGGTTGTCCTGCGCTGTCATTTTTACTTTGGACAGACAACTTCTGCTTCGTACCTTTGCTTTATATCTCATTTTTCCCTTTCCTGCAATGAAAAATAGGAAGGAAAACCCAACAAGAAGAGCATAAACAGTACAGTGAGATGAGCACGGTTTGGTTGATTTAGGTGTTTGGGAGTGAGAACACCACAGGCTCTAAGGAAGGGATGTGATGAGAAGTGGAGTTCTTTTTTGTCTGCTTGACAGGAAAGCTCAGAGTGAGAGATTTTGAAAAAAGAAAATTATCATAATAAGAGTAGGGGATGACCAGGGAGGAGAAGGGTTTTATAGTCAGACCAGTGAGATAGCATTGGTTCTTTGAGGGAAGTAGTTATAAAAAGTTAGAAAATAATGCTTGAAGAAGAACATGAAATCTACAGCAGAACTAGACATTTTTACAACCCGTTTCTAGAAGCACTTGCAGCTCCTATGGAGGTGAAGCCGTAATAAATATTGTACAAAGAAAGTTAAACGGCATCTAGAGAATTTTAATAAATAAAAAGTTTTAAAAAACTCTCGCTGGATCTGTTGGCTCTTGCTAACTCTTGTTAGTACTAGAAATACGTTTTTGACATCTATTTTGAATGTTGGCTTATATTATTCCAAGCCTATAAAAGCTGATTTTGTGCTTTCCCCTATCTTACACATAAGGGAAAGAAATCAAGAAAACGTCTTATTCCAGCGTACAAAAGCACTGATAAAAGCCTACAGTTCATGGGCAGGGGAGGGAAGAATCCTGTGAACTGAGAATGAGAGTGTATGATTTCAAAGTTTAGTACTTTAACACCCTGGGATGAGTGTTGAAAATGAATTTTTGTGGAATGAATGTAACAAAATGAAAGCAACAAAGAAGTGAAAGCCAAGCCTTGATTGTTTCTCTAAAAGGCTTCTGTTGCATGCAAAATCCTTCTTCCTGAAGTATGTGTGGCACAATTCTGCAATCTGGCAGAGAAATTTAACCCCAGCTGAAACTGCTTAAAGAAGAATTTGAGCATGAATTTAAAAGATTGGAGAGATTGTTAATGTTTTTCTGAAGAATAAAAATGGAAGAATACTGTTCTGTTCAACGTGGGGAGCAGATATGCAGGGGTAAATCCCTAGGAAGAGGCAAGCCGAAACACAGAGATAATAAGTTTCAGAACAAGTCCTGACACCAGTCTTACATAAGCGGTCTAGTTGAATATTTGGAAGTATACCCATATTATGTGTATCATAAGGTTAATTGGATGTTTTCATCCATGCTTTTTCTGGAGTGTGTGCTTTCTGTTCCTTAAAAAGACATAGATAGCTCTGAACTACTATAAAATCTTGGAGTACAAGATGTACTCTATAAAATCATGCATAGAAAGTGCTAGCTATAAAAGCATATGTATACCTGTGAAGGTGCTGATCAATTTGTGCTATTTAGGAAAGAAAATTCTGAAACGGACCCAGCTGTGAGAAAATGCAAGTAATAAAATTCAACCGGAGGTCCTTGAGGCTTCTTAAGCTCTAACCTTGTTATGAGGAATGGGGAAGTCGAACTGCCTAATGCAGATGTCTGTGAGTTACAAAAATAACCAGATGTCCTGATTAGCAGAAGCAAATGTTCTTCCCTTAATCCACATGAAATTATATTCAAGGCTCTCTGGATGTAATGCGTGTGTAAATAAGGCACCAACAAACATTGGAATAGAAAGGGCCATTGGCCAACTAGCTTGCAAGGCTTGAAAGCTTGAATATTAAAAACAAATTTGCCACTGCCGACTGTCTTAAATTCACAGAACAGAAATGTTAAGCAGGGCTGCTTCCCGGAAAGCATGGAAAGGCTGTTCTCATTAGCCATATTTTCTCTCTTTCTCTGTCTCTATTGCTCTCATTTGAGAAATGTGTATGAAGTGAAGCTAGCTTTTTAAAATTCCCCTAAATGACTTGTTCCCAGCATCTGTATTTGTTTGGTTTTTTTAACTACAACTAGATTTGTGCTGTTTGAAATGCATCTGTTCAACAGATCTTTGATGTTTGTGCTGGATTTTGGTATTTTAACATTAAACTGAATTTCCTGTTCTAGTGATGCTGACTTCCCACACCATTAAATTACCCTTTATAACCAACCAATAATTAATACATTAAATAACTTCATAAGAAGCTCTTACTAGTGTTATGGAGGTCCATTTTTAAGTCTCATTGCTTCAAAAATGTGTATTTCCAATTATTGATTTGAATGAAAAATAAGGAAAAATAGGAAGGATTCATTCTAGAGATGTGAAAACAATAATCCTGTTCTGGTTTTGAACTGCAGAAAAGGTTGTTTAAACTTTTGTTACTGTTGGCAGCATTAACACTGAGACAGACCAAATTAGGACTTGTGTGAACATGTATGTGTCTGGTTGGAGTGATGTACTTCTTCCATTTTCAGTGCTGTCAGAGCTCCAGTTTTAAGAATTTAGGTTATAGTAGGTATCTGAGCTGCTTGGGCATGAATTTGAACTTCATTTATTTAGGCACCATGTAAATGTTCTGGATGGGGAAGAAATCCCTCTCATAGGGCGTTAGTAAATATATTGGAGGGGAAAAAAGGCCAGGATTCTGTGCAGCTAACACGGTAATAGATACATAAACAGGATAGACATCTTCATGCCAGTCTGCAAAGCAGACACTGAACTGGAAGGTCAGTTTAGCTTATTCTCTTTCCTTTTTTGCTACCAGTCAGTGCAAGGCAGGCTGCAGTTTCTTTGCCCTCTTCTTCTGTCATTCTAATGCTCAGCCTTAAACCCCTTGCAAAAGTACCATTTAACTTTAAACTTGTAAGAGCTGGGAAACTTGTCTGTGCCTTCATTCCGGGCTGAAGTCACCCCCTTGTGCCTACACATTGCAATTTATGGTGTTCTCTAAAAGGATCTAATCTCGGTGAATGTTCAGAGCAGCAAATGCCAAGGAGGAATGGGGTCTGATACTTATCTCTGCATTTTCATTGCTGTGGATCTCCCTGTGTGTTACAGCTGTCATTTTTGTTTTATCTACTGAACAGCAGAGAATTGCCTTCAAACTTGCAGCTTTCATACTTGTTCTTCTCAAAGAACATTACCAGTGTTAAGGACTGCTTTTATATATTGTAGTGACTAGCCAAATAAGCATGAATTTGAATGTTTTGGATCTCGTGATAGGAGAAAAAGGAGATGCTATCCTTAAATGGTTTTAGTGGATCTTAGACACTTATTTTTTTTAACAGTAATACTGCTTCAGGCTGACACTGGCTATGCCAGGATTCATCCTTGCACTGTTTGAAATGGCTGAGATATTTATAAACTGACAGACAGCATTTATAAAATGAGGATGCTGACAGTCCCTTAACGATAACAATGGACTTAGACTCATCTATCACTTACAAAGGTTATTGGAAAGGGAACATAAGGCTTCTATGTGCCTCTAGTCTTAGACTGGCACTTATTTACACACATCTCTCTCTCTTTTTCTCTCTCTCTCTCGCTCTCTCACTCTCTTTTTGTCTTCCCCCTGTCCCCCTCCGCTTTTCAGTCCACTCTGGCTGACATGGGCATCAGGCAATTACAGCTAATTTCTCCATAGCTTTACCCAGTGATTCTTTGTCCTATTTTCTGCAAGAAATTGGTGCGAATTAGAAGACAACTAACTTTGCAGCATCTTGGGGCAACAACCCCTTTCTCTCAAATTCCCTCTCCTAAACAAATTCCCTCTCCTAAACAAAAGGAACATCCTGACTTCTGGCAAGCTGCTGGCTTGAACTGGGAGAGAAGAGCAGTGTGCCCTAACTGACAGACTTAACCTGGGGCTGGGTGGGGGTTAAACAGGCCTTCTGCTTCCTTTTTCTTTCATATAGCACCAGTCTGCAGGCAGAATGCTGATGTACCTACTTTATTCAGTGGCTCCCTCTTGACTGAGACAGTACCCTTCTGTCCTTGGTGAGGAGGACCAAGTGCAGCGCAGGGACAATTCCAGGGACATGAAAAAGGATGTCAGTTATTTTCAAGCTCTGATAAAATGCTGCGTTCATTCAATGCACCTAGGAGCTTGAGGGTCAGGTTGTATCAACAGTTTGCACTGGAAAAGGGGAAATGCACTATTTCACTGGTGTGCTAAAGCATCTATTTTAATGTGGCAGCAGAAGTACTGAGACAGCTACGTCTGGCATCCAGTTTGCCCTTGAAACATTTACTCTACTGTAACTGTTTGCACACTGTGTTCCCACTGTATTATTTGCTTAGAGACCTAAAATACCCAAGTAGATTTCCTACACGAGGTTGGATCTGCTGATACCAGTAAAAGCACACCCTGCCCAGGCTTCTGTTCGAACTGATGTATACGCATGCAATGGCTGGAGCGAGACTTGATTGGCTTGAGGGGGTCTATTTATCAGGGAACTCGATTAAAATACAGACTGCACATGACATCAAATTTGTAATCATTTTTCCACAGCAAGCAAGCATTTTCTGTATTGGATGCAGGTGTTTAAAGCAATAGTGTGTTTTAAGGGCCAGTGCAGCACAAATTCTGGCCTTTGGGATAAAGACAAGTGTTTTGCCTGCATAAACAATATATTATTTTTTTTCCCCTCCCCGAGGTCCACACACACCTAGTTTCCCTCAAGCTCATCATCTCTGTCAGGTTAATCAATAGGCACCGTATGGCAGAGGGTCAGTAATCAGTGTCATCGTGCCTTTAAATCGTGTTGAAAATTTGCTTAAAGCCTGGGCCAATTAACATCGAGATGATGAATGGATGGGTAGATGGGAAGAGCCTGGCGCTCAGGGGCTTTGTGAGAAGGAGATGCTCAGCTGTTGAGCAGCAGACACCAGCGAATAAAATCAGCCATTCATGTGAGCTCAGTCCACCCACTCTTAATGATAATGTCAATCTAGCAAAATATATACACATTGGAGTTGTCATGAGTTCATAAATCAAAGGAGTTTGTCAAAGGCATTCAGATTAACGAGGCAGCAGCAATAACAAGTCAAATTTGCATAGAGAATTGCCCGAATCTCAGTAAATTATGATCCTGTTTTTCATTTGATTATTTGCTAATGTCTCAAGAGGGAGAATGATTATATTAGCATGCAAAATCTACTCCAGAAGTAGAAATCCGAGGTATAGCAGACCAGCACACGATGACAATTAATCAGTTTCTGCATACTAGCATAACGCACAAGGCCCAGAAATGAACTCCTTTTTTATTATTATTTCTCCTTGCTACTGATCCAAATGGTTCAGCTTGACAGAGACTTTATATTGCTTTAACAGTGTTCTGAATTGTGCCTGCAGGCAAGACATAGTTATGCAGCTATAACCAACCTATCCATCTGCCAACCAGATTGGAATTCTCCTATCCAAGGCTTCCATTAACCCCCACTGACAGCTCCAAACAGGATTAAGAATTTGAAAGCATAAAAAATAGTTGTGCTCTTCACATAGACACACGCTTCTCCCCCACCCCCACCTCCACACACTTGGAAAAAAGGCTGTGTCTGTACTCTTTTATAATTAGTGCAGGGCAGAACAGCATCAAAGAAAGCCTCCCCCAGTTGGCAGGGGTTTGATTTCCACCACGACGAGCGAGGCGGTACTAAAGGTAGCTCTGCCCAATTGGTAGTCCCTGGGAGTGCATTTCTCTGTGTATTATATCTGGTTCCCAGCAGTGTTTTGCTGGGCTGTGTACACAAAATACTGCATGTCATCTCCCATCAAATGCTTCAGTCTGGGGATTTCGTATGCATTGTAGCATGTTGTGTTTAGTGGTGGAGGAGGCTTCATGGGGAGAGTTAAATAGTAATAATTTCGTAGTGGTCTTTAAGACAACCTGCCATGGAGTTATATTCTGTTAATTACAGGCTGAAGTTTTAAATGCAAATCAGATTTAAAAGGATCTCATTACAGGCAGTAGCCATTTTAGGAAAAATGAGCAATGGAAGGCAAAGCCCCTTTGCAGGAATCTCCTGCTAGAGAGAAATTTTGAAGGTTACAAGAGCTATAAGCTTGGGTTTCCTGGCTTCTCTTCCCAGTGCTTCCACTGTCATTGTGTGACCTTGGGCAAATCAAAAAAAATATTTTAGCTGTTTATGGAAAGAGGGGATGATTTGGAGACTTCAGCATTTTATCTTGCTTGTATTGGTTCAGAAGGAGAGACCCCTGCATGTAAGCACACTTTTGGCCAGCCTGGCTTTAGTCTATGGAGGAAGGCTTGCCTGTGGGATTTAAAAATCTTCCCTGATGGGAGTTTGGATGGCTTTTCAGCTTTCCATATGCACTGGTTTTCTTCACTTCTTTCATCCTAACAAATTCCATCATTCACCTACTACATATCAAATACAGTCGCCACAGATCTTTAATATTCCCAGTGAGTACACCCAACTTACCGTCTGGATACCAAATGCTTCTTTCCAGGTCTGTGCCCGGGACATGCGTTTCAGTAGCCACGAGAGGGTGCTCAGAGTGGTTCTTCCCTTTGTCTGCCTCTCCTGTGGCTGAGAGCATCACTGAAGTCCTGCTGAAGCAAACCTTATTCTGACCTCGCACATGTTTATCCCTCCTCCCACCTTGTTCAGCAAGGAGAAATATATAGATGTACTGTTTCAGTCGATTACGTTATGCTCTTCCCATGGCCATGGCTAAGTGTTGCCCTGTCAAGTGAAATTCACTTCCATGCAGCTACAGTTAGTCCTGAAATATGCAGGGTCCTGTACCTGCACCTGGATTGATAGGTTTCCTATTCCTGAGAAATGAGCGGGAGTTATAAACATCTGTGCTTTTTCTTAAGTGTAATGTTTTCCAGTCATTCTGTCTTCACCAAGCGTAACTTACTTGCCGACAAAAGTGCACGAGCAGCGCTCCTCTTTAATAGTCTGCTATCGGAGCTGCTGTGTTGGTGCTGTAGAATGGTGAGACGCCAAGCTGTGAACCACCATATGCACTTGGCAGTCTTTGTCTGGTCTTTGTTCAGCCAACCTCTTAGCCTTGCCACCTATAAAGATAATGAATGCAAAATGGTCCTCTGCTTGCTCTTAAAATTAGATGCTCAGCTTAAAGAAAAAGTAGATAACTTGATGCTTTGCAGTAACTAGGAATTTCAAAATAAGGGCTGACAGTTCACCAGCAGTTCCTGCTTTTTGATGTTTTCCGAGGGAGGATCTTCAGTGGTTTTGAAAGGCAAGATTTCACTGTCATAGAGAGATTATTTGGAAGTGGAAATTGTTCTGGCAGTTTTTGTAGGGATGCAGGTGAGTGTTGGAAGTGCATCCAGAAGTAGTAAACAACCCCTTCAGCTCCCCAACACAACAAAATATGTTTCCTGGAAATGTATAGTAACTCATCTCAGGTTCTTGTTTTCCACTCTTGGTCTTGTTTTTTTTCCAAAGCACAAAAATTAAAATACTAACTTCAATTAACCACTTACTAAACTGAATTTCATGAGCAGAAAAGAACAGCTTTAATGTCTGACCTTCTTTTTTTTATGTATATGATTCTAACTTCTACAGTTTTATGATCACAGTCCTTTCTAAGCTAGATTTAGTGTAATAGCTTGGTACTGACTGAGATCTCATAGAAAACTTTTAAAAGCTGACCTCTTTCAGCAATTTATCAGGCCTGTTTAGGATTGATTTCCATTATAAAACCCTGGTTACAGCATCCCACATGACATGGTGCCTTGTGAGTTCTATATCTTGTTTTAAAAAAAAAAAAAAAAAATCAAAATCACTAGAAGGTCTGCAAGCCTTGATTTACTCCTGACCAGTTTATGGCATCCCAAGTGGGGTTTTATTGTTGTGTTCCTCTCCCCCCACCCCTTATCTGCCATTTCTCAGCAAACAGCTTCTACCCCTGCCCTGACTCCTGGCTGTACCTTTCCTTCCCCTTCCCCAGACCAGTGGCCTGTGCTGCCCACAGGGTGCTGATCACGCAGCACTGCGGTGGGCACGCGACGCGACGCTCTGCTCTGCTGATGGCTTCCCGCAGCCCGTGTGCTCGCTGCTGGCCCTGCACTGCCACGCTGGCTGTTCACAGGGCCCAGCTCCTCCTTTGCCAACAGATGCCACTTCTGTCTCCTGAGGTGCTGGGCTGGAAGCTGTCTCTGTGAGAAGCCAGGCAGAGCCGTGCTCAGCGAAGGACAGGTTATTTGGGGGACAGGTACAGAATGCAAACTTCTGCCATAATAGACACACTCCTGAGCTTGCCTGCAAGTAACTAGAAAACCACCCTTTTCCTGGCAGAGCTCTCCCTAGGCAGTTTTTCTGTATCTCTTTAAAACCTGTTTAGTTGCTCACTGCTGAATGCATGGGAATGTGGCCTAAGGCTATGAATACTGTGGTGATCAAACTGATTTTAGATGTGTGTGTGGGATTCCCCCAAAGCTGGCTGTCATTACTCTGTCAATGCAGTGGCTGAACCTGTGCAAAGGAATGTTGTCTTCCAGAGTAGCTGACTTTGGCAGTGGAGCCAGGATTCTCCCCACCTATCCAGCAGTTTCTAACCAAACCTTCACAACAGACTGCATATCCTAAGATAACTATAGCTTGTCTTTACTCTAAACCAAGTGATAATTGGTCTAATCATGATGCTAGCAGGGCATAAGTTTCCTGGGTATATTTCTTACTCATGCTGGAAAAATTCTTGTATTTCTTGTCCACTGTCTCCTGTCTTACTGATGTTATTTTTTTGGAGGTGGCAGCTTACATTTTGGAGCATCAGTACTGTAAATGTATGTAGAGTCAGAGGGCAGGAGTGAAAACTATAGCTGTATTATTATACATGACCTACACAATATTTGGGGTTTTTTTGGAAGGATCTCCTGACAACCTCTTTTACAATAATTTAGCTCTATCATAATTTCTCTATGATTTATGGCAGCCAAGCAGACTCAGTGCAATTAATAATGGTTGGGCAGATTAAAAACATAGGGGCGCAGATAACAACAATTGCACCCACTAACAACCTTTTGCTTTCAGCAGGTTCCACTGCTTTAAGTCATTATTCTGGGGTGTTGAGGAGCACGGGTGTTGCCACACTGATTCAACCATCGTTTCAGCTTTTCAAAGTAGCATGTTATTAGAAGTTTAAGATTAAATCCCTAAAGCACAGGCTTCTTCAACAGATACCTGCACAGTAGTGTGTTTCTGTATTAAGGAGGAGAAATTCTTTCTCTGCCATAACAAGCTGTTTGGCATAAAAGTACAAGTTTGCCTCCAGTATGGGAATGTGTAAACTACTACAGCCTGTGTAGTAAAAATAGTTTGTTTCTTTTCTCCTCACATAGTAATATTAGAGATAAGAACTGAATTAAAGCTTACTTTCTTTCACAGAATTCCTCTGAGAGAGAAGACTGTAATAATGATGAGCCCCCTAGGAAGATCATTCCTGAGAAGAATTCACTTAGACAGGTATGTGATCAGTCTCTTTAAAAATGCGATAAAACTTTCTAGCTATTTGAATTCTTAAATGCTCCTGGAAGCTGAAGTCTGGCTTGTGCTCATGGAAATCCTTTTTTTTCTTTGAAGTCTGAACAAGTCACATTGTACCCAGGAAAATCAGACACAGAGATTTAGCTTTCAGGGTAGTTTGATGACTTTTTGCAAAGAAATATATACTACAGTGTAGTTCAGTCAGCTGTGACTCTCTATTTGGTGTTCATCAAGACCTCTTCAGCCTTTTCCTCTGTAATCATTCCTGTCTTGTTTATAGTATATTTTGCCTTGCCTCAGATCAAAAGTCTCAGAATGTTCTACAACAATTAAGCTTTTTATTGCCCTTGAAGGTAAATTTTCTTGGAGGTGATATCCAGGTTAATAACCTGAAAAATGACCTGTTCTTGTTTCTTTTACTTTCATATAAATGACTATTAGGTAAAAAGGAGAAAGGATGGTCTAATAAAACATCTCTTTGCATGTTATATGTGGTAAAGAAAATTTCTTACCAATTCAAAAGAAACCCTTTTTTTTAATCCCCATGGCCAACAAAGGGAGTGTGGTATGTGCTTTCTGGGGAATTTAAGTTGGATTTAGTGATTTCTGATCCATTTTCACCTTGTTCTTCCTCCCCACTGCAAACTTCAGGCAGCAGAAACAAAATCATGTCTGTGCCTTAGCTGCCTGAGGTTTCTGCCTGAGGTATCAAAATAAAACCATTGGTGAATGTGACTAAAGTGAATACCCCAGGCCACACATTCCAACAGCTGAGGAATTGTCACATATCCTTCTGCATCTCAGCCCCAGGAGCAGCAGTCTCAGGCAGAGGAGTAGTGTGGTACTGTACTGCCCCACATCTGCTATTTCAAAGAGAAGTTGTGGGTCAGAACCACAGTAAAGGAAGAAGTATCCTTTTGATATAGTGTGCTTGTGCTCAGAGTTGTTGGGTTTGGATTTTTTTTTTTGTTTGGTTTGGTTTTTAATAATATATTGTGTTAGGAGTGTTTGATTTTTTGGGAGTAGGTGCCATGGACTACGTGTGGCTATGACAGGTCCATCTCACAGATGTAGTCCATGTAAGTCTTTCAGACAAGAGGCAATATGCTGGTATAATGAGTTCCCATATATAGCTGAGAAAGATTATCTTGCAGAATTGATTAAATATGTTACATCAAACTTAAAATGTTTATGGCATTCAACAACAAATGAGAGCTGGAGGAAGAGGGGAGAGCTACTAGGTCCTTTCTGTGTATCCCCTGGATAGCCAACAAGGTCCTCAGCATAACAGAAAATCAGTTTTCTTTTCATCTTTGGGTTATATTATTGATGGCAAGTCCTCAGGTTCAGCAAGAAAAGATTCATAGTAAGAGGTGTTAATTCAAAAGGAACCCAAGTTATTTGTTTTGTGTGCCTTCTCATTGCACTGAGTCCTTCCTCCTGATTATTGATTGAGGAGACAGATGTTCATAAGCTGTATTATACAGATGAGAAAGGTACAGTTTCTTGAGTTGGATTTCCCTTCCATTATTTTGTAATTTGCAAAAGTATTCTTGGTGTCCAGGGAAAGTTGTCTTTTCCCACAGGACCACAATTCATCATAACCAAAGTGACTAGATATCAGGAACACACCTAAAAAACTACTTGTAGTGTCCCAGTATTTCATATTGGAACAAATTTATGTGGACATTTTCTATGTTGAAGATGGTTAGCTGTGTTTCACAATACTGAGATGTATGAGTCCCCAGCTTTGTGTCCAGTCTTTACAGTAACAGATGCAGGACAAAATCCTTGGGTCTTGGGATTGTTATCTGGGACCTGTTGTGTTGACAACAGTCTTTGTAGATAAGTTCAAGATGTAGTCTTAGTCTTAGTGCAAGTGTCCTCTTGTCTATATTATAGGAGATGGTTGTCCACAATTTTGTGCCTGTTGGAGAAGAAATTTTTCGTTCTTTACATAGGCATAAATAAAGCTGCCTGAGCATTTTGAAAGCTCAGATTGCTCCTCTTCTCTATTAGCAGTGGACAGAAGCAGTGGGGAGCTTTCCAACTCTTGCTCCAGAAATCAGACACACATGAAGCCATGTGCCCAAACTCTCATAATCAATGAGTCATTCCTACAGGAAGGTATGCAGAGTGACTGCCCTGCTTTACGTCTATCTATACGTTGTAGAACCAAAAAGATCTGACCTGCAAATGCTGTCAAAGCAATAATACAAAAAAAATGCTTTCCACCCTAGTGGAAAGATGCTAACCTGGTAAATATTGAGTGTAGTTTCATCTTTTCTGTTCCTCCTTTAAGACTCCCTTAGTATTTCATTATTGGGAAACATGGACCTACATGCACAAAGGAATTGAGTGTATGTGGGTAAAAGAGAAGTCTGTTTACTTAAATGGTCTTTCCAGAGAAAGTATCCACATATTTAGTACTTTTTGATTAGTCTTAGAAAATGAATGAGATGCAACAGACCACTTCAGGGGAAGTATGACGTGTTCCGCTGATAACAAGTGGAGATAATAAGGAGGTGTAACGGTTGCTTAAGGATCTGAGGTTGTATGCAGGGACTGAAGACACCCATTGCTCAGTGCTATGGAACTCTTACTATGAGAAATAAAATTTTGCTGTTGATCAAAATTTTTTTTAGAGAAGATGTCTTCAGAAGTCTCAACAAGTGGAACGTGTCCTTGGATTGCTGAAAGTGGAAGGCACAGCCACTGTTGGATGCATGAGGGAGCAGCAAGGCAGAAGAGACGTGGATATTAGCACTGGGAAACAGAAAAGGGCAATGAACTTGACACTGTTAGCTGCAACAGTGAAAAGATCTAAGTTACAACAGACTTTGGAATATGGATGCAAACGTTCAGTTCTTGCTGAGTGCTTGTTCTGACAAAATTAAATTTTGAAGGAGTAAACTGAAAATCATACTATGAAAACAGACTAGAAAAAAACAATAACAAGTGGCAAAAGTTTTTGGCAACTTTATTTAAGCTAACAAACGAATTTTCACACTGCAAAGTTATAAATTAATTTTAATAGGCTGATCCAGATGGTCCATTTGGAAAATGGATAGCTTGATCTGTTGAAAATTAAACTAAATTTATCTCTCTCATACTTCAAACTGAAGTAAGCGTTAGAAGAGTGCCCATTAAGTCCAGCTCATACAGATGGACCAGCAGGTCACACATGGGACTAATCTGATTCATTGTAAAAATAAATGCATGAGTTATTGAATCAGGTTCCCGTTTCAAGCCCTGCGTGTGAGCGCACGCGTGTGTGTGTGTGTGTGTGCCGCCCTTCCAAAGGGACTCGCAAATGCTTCAGTGCCTTTTTAACCTGTGTGTTTCCATTTTAATTCAACTTCCTTGCCAAAAAACATAATTAGTTTTCAGTGCCTATCATTTAGCGTTAGACCCAAACACTAGATTGATTAGGTCAGACATTTGTTATTTTAAGGGCTATGTCTCCATCCTTCATTTATGAAGAGCATGAGCTCAATAGTCTTGGGTAGAGAACCGGCCTTTAGAAACTGGGAAGGGGAAACTCTCTGGGGGCCCCTCCAGCCTTTTAGCTTCTGGGTGTTTTTAACAGAGCCATGAATGCAGATTTGTAAATTTATTGCAGTGCCATCTGGTTTTTTTTTTGTTGGTTTTTTTTTTTCAGGAACCGTATTATTGTTGGCTCCTATGTGTCTATTGTGGTGGTCACTCCCCGGGAGCTTGCCCTCACAGTCCTAAGGAAAGTGATGAATAGTGGGGGTCAACATGAATAGGTCACAGGGCAGCTGTCCGGGGCTGCCCTGAACTTGATTACCCCACTGGTTTTTAAAGAAGACGGGCACAATGCAGGTTGTTTAAAACCCTCCCTCCCTTCTCTTCAGTGCAGCAATAATGAAGTGCCTTTTGCTGCTGTGGTTCATCTGTGGGCAAAGGTGCCTTGTGGGGAAAAGCTGGCAGCAGCAAGGCTGCTGCATTGTACCTCCTGCAAACCTCACATTGGACTCTGCTGTCTTTCTGCAAGCTTCCAGATGGAAGTCCAGGGGAAAAAAACTCTGTCTGTTACCCCATTCAGACAAGCCCCTTAGCGTTTTCAAGAATTTTCCCTCTTACTGTTTTGGCAGAAAATATTACCTCAATTCACTCGTATAGATTTGAGATAATTTTCTAAAATTACATGTAGTACCTAAAACATGCTGTAGGCACTATTTCAAAGTTAAAATGGGCACAGTGTGATCTTAAGAGTTTAAAGCCAATACTCAAGAAAACCATGAGAAGCAGGGTGGATGAAGAAGGTAGAGCAAAGGAAAAACCAAGTAGCAGTTGTCAACCTTTTACTTTGAGCTGGCGGCCTCATCCCACTGCTTAAGGCTCCTCACCAGGCATACCTCTCCTCTGCAAAAGTATTTCTGCTGTGCAAAGTTGAAGCCCTCTTTTTGACTGGTGAGGAAGGCTGCATGGTGTGGAGGGAGAGGGGGTCCCTCCCTCGCTCAGGGGAAGATGCTGCGGTTCAAATTTACCTTCTGTTGGAGAGTTGGCCAAGGCAGGGCAGATCTGGTCTACAAAGCTATCCTGGTTACCTCATGTTTTACATAACACTTGCTAGTAAGGAGTTGCTGGTTGAAAAGCCCCCTGAAATTGTTAGAAGTACACCCTTAGTCCTACTTGCAAGATTATTTTTTCTTTTGACCTTTTTTATTCTTTATTCTCAAAACAACAACCAAAAAATAATTTTCAGTCCTTTGTGACACTTAATGCATGTTAAAAAGCTGGCCAGAGCAGGATGTGCCAGAGTCTAAGCTACAGTGGGAATGCTGCCTTGTGGTGGAAAGGCCACTGGGCTCTTTCAGCATTAGTGCTAATAGGAATCTGTCACCTCGCCGCATTGCTGCATTCCTCTGTAATTGAGTAAATTGCAAGTGTTGTCTGCTCCCCTCTGCCCTTTGTGTCCATGTCCACTTACCATCCGAAGAACGTGGCCAGTGATAAATAAAGCGTTGAACAGGGCTCTCAGCTCTTTGAAAGCAGCATGTTGCCAGCCCCCTAGTTATATTTCTTTAAGTGTTTATGTTTTTTCTGTATTCTTTCTCTTGTGTGGCTGGAACCCTGGGGATCCAAAGCCATGAGAGAGGCCAAGAAGCTAACAAAAGTAGCTGTCCCCTTGTTAGCGTGTTCCTTTCTTCTTTAAAAAATAAGATGAAAACCATCTGGCTCAGGGCATTACATTTTCCTCCCCCATGCACCTCTATAGATGAAGAGTTTCACCTGCAGTGAGGGTTTACATTGATTAGGGAGGGAGCAGTAATTTAAGCCTCCATCCACTTCAGTGGTACTTTGCAGTCTTTAAAGGTGCTGACCCATTGAGTTAAACTGTCAAGGGAGGATAAAAAAGGATCTTCATCCCAGGAGGTAACAGCTGCCAGGTTTTCAACACCTTGCACGCTGCTGGAAAAATGTCACAAATTGTCAATGGAAAGAAAAATCACTTGGCTGCCATCTTCCCTTAATGATGTGCCTTATAAAATGAAAGATTTAAGGGTTTAAAAATCAGCAAGTAGCTGTCAGGAAAAAAAAAATCCTGAGGGATTTTGAACAATGGGCCCAACAAGATGTATCCCGAAAGACTGCAAATAATGCACCCAAGTTGGAATAACCAGATCTGATTTGGATGACCACAGTGAGATGAGGGAAGTGAAAGCAATAGCACAGAAGTCTAACATAACCATGCCTATATTTAAAAAAAAAAAGAAAAAAAAGTAGAAAAAGAAGTCTGATTCATAAGCCAGTGAACTGGGAGAAGGCATACTGTATTTCTGCTCTTTTGAGGACAATTTGTTTTCAAGCAGCTACCAGATGGCTAAATACCACGACATTTCCTTTTTCTTTTTTTTTTCTTCTTTTCTTTAACAAGAGATCCAGTTCTCCTTGCTCTTTGTTTTTGTTTGTTTTAATGCTTTTAAGTCGCTGAACAACCCCGTGGTGTTGGGCATTGTGACATGCTCCTTTTTGTGTTTCCCCCCCTTGTGCACTGATGGATGAGGAAAAAAAGATCTTCAGCTTTAATGTAATTTCAGATAACAAGCAGACTGGAGTAAGGCTTTTTGTTTGTATTGTCTTGAGGTTTTTCGTTTTAGGGGCCTTTTTTCCCCCTGTTTGTTTTAGGTAAGTCATTTTAATTGTACTGGGTAATTAGAAGGTACACATAGCCAAGGGAGCTTTGTTATGGTAATTGCTCAAGAAAACCCACTCCCCAACTACCATTGCCATGTGTTGAGACATGTCTTCCCTCTAGTGGCAGTATTAAGGACTGGCTTTCACAGTCGGCAAGGTGTAATTGCAATATGACAAACTGTGCTTTAGGGAAAATCCTGTAAATGATTTAGTTTTTTGTTTGGCTGGTCTTTATTTTGCCTTAAGACTTTCTGTGGAGACTATCCTTCCCAAGGCTAGGCTAGGGATAAAAAAAATTTCTTCTTAAGAAAATAGTCAAGGCGAATCCTGGGTAATGTCTTACAGCTTGACTTAATTCTACTCTTCTTTTTAATTACCTGTTTATAAAAACGTTTTTAAATTTGTTGAGATTACTTAATTCTTTCAGAAGAAGCACCTCATTTGAAATAAATAAATAAATTGCATTTATTTTAAATAGTCCATGTGAAAGACCTTTAAAGGGTAATTAATGCAAGTCTCTTAAGACTCTAAGTAAGATGAAAGCGATCTTTCCAAATCTGCTGGAGTGATTTGTTTATATAACTTCCCACTTCTGCTGAATTCTTCTGAGTCTAATAACTTTTTTTCTAACCGTTTGGCAATTTGTGCTTAGCTACAAAAGCCCTTGTTCAAAAAGAACAGTTTAATAATCTTTTCCCTGAAAATGACTTGAAGGGAGGGTATGGGTTTTGTCTGTTTGCTGTGTTTTTATTAGTGTTATCTTTCTCTGATAAATCATGTAATTACTAACTATTGGGGGGGGAATCTTATTGAACTCCTGGGTTGCAGCTTCTATTAAAAAGTGGAGCTTTGTTCGGGGACTGGGGATTCTCAGAATGAATGGCCAAAGAAATGGATTTCAGTTGGCAGAAAAGCTGCACACACACGGAGTTCTGCCTGGGGTTCGAGGCTTCAGGTTGGCACTCAGCGTTCATCCAGAGCTGCGCAGACAAGAGTGGAAATGTTTATGTGTTTGTGTCAAAGAGCAGGATCATACTTTCTTTAAAAAGAAAAATGTAACCAAAGACACTTACAGAATGAGATCAGATACAGCTCTATCTTTAGTGAACCATAGTCTAGCGCCTCTGTGGCATTTTAAGCCTTTGGCGGAGAGTGAATACAGCTTTGTGGTTCCCCTGCTTCTGACATGATTTGGTGCTCCCATATATTTGTAGGTTTCTTTTTTTTTTTTTTTTTTCATTAGAACTTGTTTGGCTATAGGGCTGCTTAACACTGTTCTCAAACGGCTTTTGGAAGGTTAAAGGAATGCAGCTTGGTAACAAGTTTGTGTCATTTTAAATATATACCTCCCAGTAAATAAGGAGGAGTCTTGCAATCAATCCCTTTTAGTGTGTTATATGTTTCACCTGACAACTAAACCCTCTATTGATTAACCATTACTTTGTTAGATAATCTCGTGTCATTGAAGCCACTGTAAAAATTAAACTCTTTAAAATGTTTTACCCTAGCAGCAGTGCGAAAATTGAAAACTTGTTCAGCATTACAGCCAGCTTCCACAAAGAGGGTAGTTTTCAACAAACTGGTTTATGTTTGCATGCTTTATATGCAATATAAAAACATATTAAAGCACTCCAACGCAAAGCTACCTGCCTGTGGTGTTGAACCAGGCTACCATTTCAGATTACTTTTCCTTGATCAAGAAACCTCTTATTTTGATGAAAGGTGAGGAGAAACTTGAACAGTTTTGGTGCAGATTAGATGAGATATGTAAAAGGGTCAAGCTTTAAAGGTGAGCTGCAGAAATTTACTTTTCTGAGGCTTAGTTCTGGCTTTGATTTTCCTGCTTTTCTTCCAGGTTGGTCAATGTTCCCATGGGCATTGGAACAAATGAAAGGAGGTACTCTTATATTGGAATGTAGCATGAGACACCATCAAATGTTTCACCTAACATGAAGGGCTCTGCATTATTACTTGATGATATGACATTTAATTCTACTATCAGAATTCACTAGTCTATTCTGTAGGTCTATTCATTAGTAACTATTAGTGTGCAAACACAAGTATGACAATATCAGACCAAATCTTCACGTCCAGCTGTAATTTTATGTCTCGCAGTAGCCAGTAACTGCTGCCTTCAGAGAAACATTAGAAGACTATCACACTGTACTGCCTTCACAATATATTCTACCAGCTTCTTATGACTTGGCTTCATGAGCCAGATGCAGTTTCTTCGTAACACTGTCAATACATTTCCATTGAGACCTATTAAATAGAGTGTCATTACCTCTTTTTCCCCTGGACTTCAAGGGAGAACTAGGTTTTGTTCTGCATTTTGCTTTCAGTCCTTTAAAACATACTGTAGAACATGTGCGTGAATCTTCTTTACCCTCTTTATTCATCCCACAAGGCTAATAATGCATTCTTCTGTGAGAATGTGAAAATAACAAGAGAAGAACTTCGTAACTTTGCAGAGACAGTAATTTATGTTGAACTGAAGAACACTTTATGTTTTATTCTCCAATCTGCATCCTTATGTGTTGAATCCATGATATATACTCCTTTTAATGTTCTCTTTTTCCCTGTTACTTCTGTTGAGAAGCTAAGAGCTGCCGGAGGACTTAATGATCATTTGGCCCCTATATAGATCCTTATGTAGTAAAATTACTGTGTAAAAGTTGGTTCTCATAGTAAAAACACATTCTTCTCTCCTTCTGTGGCTGAAAAGGTTGGGAAGGAGAAATTCAGGTATCGTTAGCATGTTGTCAAGGGGCAGAGGGATACTGATAGCATGGGAATGCCTGGGTCAGTCAGGCTCATCCACTGCTGACTCCAGCACTGTCAGTGGAAGGTGCTGTTGAAGGAGAGCAAACAAGTCTGGTCTCTTTCGGTATTCCATTGCCCTCCTGTTCCTGCAGCACCTACCACTGTTGCACTCGGGATGACTGATATCTGTGCTGAGTACTCTGTGGACCTGCTGTCCATGGGTTTTGTTTAGTCCCTTTTTCCACTTGCTGATGATGTTTCTCTGCATGATGTCCTGGAGCAGCAAACCCCCTGTATGAAGTATTTCATTTTATCTGCTTTAAATTTATACTATACTGGTTCCATCAAATATCACTAGTCCTGGTGTTGTAGGATTTAATGAACAAGTTATGCTGGAAGTTCAGTTGTTTCTCACTGAGATGTAATATGTGGATGAAAGTAATAAAAATTAAGCAATACACTGGAATAATTATTTGTGTCTGCATTCTGACATGCACATAACTTTTGAAAAGTGCATAGTGATCTTCCTTCATTCTCAGAAAGTGCTAGCATCTTTAGATTTAACATTTAGTATTTCACACTGTGTATTTGGATTGTCTGCTCTTTCCCATTTGTAAGTGTGAGAGAAAGCCTGTCGTAAGCTCAGCTTTTAAAAAGCTGGCCTGCTACCAAGATTTGTGCATACCTGTCTTGAGATGAAAAAGACTGACAAGATCTGAGTTCATGGTTCAGTTCACGGAGCTACAGGCTTCCTTGTTGCTTTCAGTAAATGCTTTTGTGGCTGAGCTTTTGATCTGCAAAGTGGAGTTGGTAGTAACTTTATTCAAGTCAAGGCTCCTCATAAAATTTACAGAATGTAGCAGATAAGTTGTGCAGCAATACTGTGACTGGAATTTTAGGGGTTAAATTGCAAATGAAAAAAATCACAGGTTGATGATAAGTGGGTTAAATTACACATATAAATACTGAACAAAGAATCTTATCAGCTCTACATGTTTTTTCTCCTTCACAATCTCATTGAATTTAACTAGTACCATGCCTGTAAAATGAAGTTTGCATGGTATTGTCTGAACATCAATGCAAAGCAGATGGTGTCAACTTTTTATTTATCAGTTGGGCTGCTACATCTAAGCCCCAAATTATAATAGTTTATGCCATTCTGGTCTTTATTCTGAGGAGAAAATTCTGTGCATACAAGAGCGATGGTTTTATGATGTTGGCAAATATTTATAAGAGGCTCAGTCAATCAGACTTCTGTTTGCTTGTGGCCTAATCCAGTTTGAATCTGAACCTCCCCTGCTGAAAGATGCACTCTGTTCATCTGCATGGCACCGTGAAAGAATTCATGTGTTTAAATTTTCCAGTTTCTCCTTCTGGATCCAGAGACAGAAATTGCTCACTGGCTGCTACTCACAGCAGATATCAATGTTGTGACATGTAAGGAGATCTCCTGGAGCCAGGATATTCTGCATTCTTCTCTGTCACCAGTTAGAGAGCTCACTGAGAAGTAAAATATGAACTTCTAAAGGAATGGAGAAGATAGGGCTTCAGGGTTCCTTTTGTTTCTATTTCACGGTGAACTTTAAAGGGGCTCTGTAAATAGGTAAGGTGGAAAGGACTGTGATTTTCTGAATTTCCCCAAGAGTGTCTTTACTGTGGGGGACCAGTACAGATCCACCAGAGCCAGTGCACTGATTTCCCACGGTGGGCAGTAAGGAATGTTTTGTGAGGATCGTAAGAACTTAGGTGAATGTTATAAACTTGATTGTGAACACTCAGTTCCCATCAGTTGGTGTTTACCATCCCCCTAGGCTAGGAGCTGCTGGGAACACTGACTTTGTGGACATGTCTCCTATCACTCAGCATAACCCCCTTATAATCTCTTTGCATTCTTGCCTTTGAGATCTTTTGCCATGTGTTCTGCCGTTTTTTCTGTTGCTACTGACTACATCTTTCTCAGGCCTCTGGCTGAGGGGCAAAAGGATGAGATCGTTTGTTCTTGCTTGGTGCTGAGGGAACCTGGCTCTGATGGTGTAGCTTTGGAGAAGAGAGAGAAGTTTAGGAGCCCTGAACATGGCAGTGTTTTTCACAGGTTTTGTAACCTGTAGCAAGTTTGGTGTTGAATTAGTTTTAAATCAAACAAATTGAAATCTGTAGCGAGCCCTGAAAGAAAGATCTTGAGAGATTGCTAGTGACTATCACAGGGAGAGAACTGACAGGCAGTTCACTGTAAGTCTTTGTGCGTCTTCCCCTAAAGGCAATCTTAAAAATATAATGAATGTTAGTACGGTTTACTTAATGCTCTTGGAAATGTCTTTGTAACAGGTTTGATTTCATTTTTTTCAGCATGTTTCTTGGGTTTTCCCCACACAACTATTTGAGGTAGCAATGTCATCTCTGTGGTCCACTTACTACTCTTGCAACAAAGCAAGTTTGTGCTTGCTTTTGAGCTGCCAATTTTGCATGGGAGCATTTTTCTATAAATGGTGGCAGATGCTGGAGGGTTAATCCCATCCTGAAGCTCTTAGGTGTTACTATACTCTTCCTACTACTAAAAAATGTGAACTTAATCAATTACTAATTGAAAAGGTATTGAAGGGAGGGGGAAGAGAGAACCTCCATTAGAAATTCCTGAGTTCTTCAGGCATATTGGTTTAAATGGCAAATCAACCAAAATATAATTTTAAGCCCATTTCATAAGTATTGTTCATACACTTCCCTTAGAAAAGGGAGAGGCTATGAGTAATGTGTTCTGCAAAGACTCTGAAGTCTGCAGTCCCAGCTGAGGGTCCCCTGGGCAGGACAGTGTTAAACAAAAAAGACATTGTACTTTAAAAATTAAAAAAGCTTTCCAGATTTGGGAAGATTAAATACTAGTGAGATGTGGTGTGTGTTTGCTCCCTTCTGATTATAACCTTCATACTGTCCCCATGTATTTTACCTGATGAAGTCAGGAGATGTTTATTAACATTTGACATACACTGTGATAACTAATGCGTAGAAATCAGTTTGCTTTAGGTTTTCAGTTATGCAGCATTTTGTGAAAGAGTGAACAACTGAGATCAGATACTTTTTCCTTTTTCAAAGGAACAGAGGAGAAAAATCTTTTTCTTTGTATATCAGAACTATAAAATTGTACGTAGCTTCTCAGAGGACGTGTATGCCCCGAACAGAGGCTTTTGCTGTAAACTAGTTTATTTTAATTTGAAACATTTACACCTTAGGAAAAGGGAAATGTAGTAGAGTTGTGGGTTCCTGTGCCAAAAATGTGGAGCCTGAAAGAAAATCATGTTCTTCTATTCATAACCATTTTAATCTTTCTGCAGACCTACAACAGCTGTGCCAGACTGTGCTTAAACCAGGAAACAGTATGTCTAGGAAGCACTCCTATGAAGACTGAAAATTGTGTGGCCAAAGTAAGTAAAAGAACAGCTTTGGTTTTGAGAGTTTTTCAGCAGGTTGTTCATTGTTAGTCAAAGAGAAGTTCTTGTTAAAAATTAGTTAGGAAAAAATTTAAACAGAGAGTATTTTGGGTAGATTTTTCTGTTCTTCAGTGTAGAGATTTCAGACTTGCTGTTTTTCTCTGCTGGAAATGATTACTTGAGTCCTCAGCTATCTAGGATTGAAGGGTTCATTCTGCTATACAAGTAATAGTCTTTTTCAGTGGGATGACCTATGCCTGCCATGTAATTAGCTGTGGCAACTTCAAATGAAAAATGTCCAGATACTAAAAATACTGCGTGTGAGCTCTTTGTATCATGGTTCCTTTCTTAGCTGCCAGAAGGAAGGTGCAAAAAGAAAGACCTTTCATTTAAAATACAGTGAATGCTGTATTTAAAGGAAAGGGAGGAGGGAGATACTGGTAAGAAATTGGATTTATTAGCCTATCACAGAAAAGCAGTTTCTTGAAAATTGGGGTAGATGTGGTTGAAAAAGATGAGGTGCCATTAGCCACCCTCTTTTCTTAAAATTCAGCATAACTAGAGTAAAACAATATACACCTAGGACTGTTTGTGAATGGAGAACATTTGAACCATGATGCAATATGTGTAGAAAGCCTGTGCAAAGGATGCATTTAGCCTTGTGCAAGCTTTGTATTTCCATTGAAAGGAAGTTTAGAATGGGCATGCAGGACAGATCAGTGCATGCAGCCATCTGTTACTAAAACAGCTGGCATTTTGTTGCTCCTCTGTCACCACAAACCTGACCACTCAAAAGCCTGTTTTCTCTTTCGGTAATTTATTCCTTGATCTTCTTGAAGTCCATTTTTTTTCATACTTGGAATGATTGTTAAAGGTGCCTTGTCCCTTCAGGGGCCACTTTTGTATTGACCTTTAAGATTTCCCAGCTAAATCTTCGCTGGGATTTTGCTGGTGAAATTTGGATGTCCCATTACTTTTGATTCTTGTCAGGGAATTGGCTATCATAAGAGTTTGTCATGGTGCTTGCAGATGGCTTAGTGCTCATAAACTGTGCTTGACGTGCCAGTTACCTCCCACTGAAGAAGCACTTCTGAGAGCAGCTACCAGTCTTGATACAAAGAGCTGATATTTAATACCAGCACTTCCATTCTTGAGATGACTGGTATTGCACACTTCTTCCTAAGGTGCTTTATGATACAGAGTAGGTGAAACTCTCTCAGCAGAGCAGCTCTGGCTGAGTTGTCTCATCATGCAGCATTGTTCTGATGCCATAAAGCAGCTCATAGAAGCTAACTGGAGTAAGCCCATTCAACCCCATCTGCTCTATAGTGTCTTGTTTGACCTAATCACTTCTCTAAGGAACAAGGAGGTACAAAAAGTACAGCTAGTTTAAGTGGTGCCTCTTTTAAATGAAATTACATACTTAAACATCTTAATGCCCTAAATAGTAAACTCTCCTGAACTCATTTTTTTGGTGGGTGAGAGGTGTGATTAGGGCTCAAAACAAGAGCAGCAAGACTTGTTTTATGCTATTGAGAATGAATTTGAAGCGTCACCATGGAGTTGAAAATGTGTATGTTTTCAAGTATCATGTCTCTATATGCTGTAGGACAGTATATATGTATGTATGCTCTAGGGCAATCTGCCATCACACATACATCAAAAAACATATATGTACATATACATGCATATATACACACATTTGTATACATACACACACACATATGTATATATATATATTAAAAAACATAAGGACTTTTCTGGGGATACAGTTCCTCTAGTAGTAGCTTGCCTGGCTGTTGCACTCCTTGTCTTTGCCTTCCTAGCTACAAACCAAATGAAATAGGTTCTAAGAAAGCTTGCCTTTCAAATTCCAGAAGTGTTGAAGCATTTATAAATCCAGCTATCTAAATGCAGATGGCTCAGTGATGGCATAGGCAAATGGCACAACTGTTAGATCTTCCCTAGGTGAAGGGCTTAAGTGGGATTTAAAGAGTTCAGAGGCCTTCTCCTAGGCTGTATGCACGTGACGAGTTTTATCCTCCATGATTGATGTGTTTTATGGCCTTGGACTTTAAAATGTTTTGTCAGGAAGGTGAATACTGGAAAGTATAATGGTGGGTTTCATTATCTGCAGGACTTTTCCAAATGTATTCTGAGGGTTTGAATTTTCTTTTTAAACTTGCAGTGAAACACAAAAAGGATTACTTTGGAAGTCATGATTTACCTTTTCTGAATCTGCAGTGCAGTATCAGCCGTGACTGAGAGCCACGGTGTGCATTATCCCATGCTTGTCAGATGTGTCAGTCAGTCTGATGATGATAATTTTTCTAAAAACAAAATTTCTGATTCTGCATCTACTTTCGGAAAAGAAAACTGTGCTCTGTTAACACTGTATAAATGGCACCTATTGATTGTGTATTTGATATTTGTAAAAGTTTGTTCAAAGAAAGAAATGCACTTTCCCTTGAGGCTACACACATCAACATTGAGGTATCTTTCCTCAGACTGAAACATTCTCTGTCCATTAAACTTTCTTGTGAATAAGGGCTTCTGTACAGGATATCCAGGTATAAATTACCACCCTAACAGTTGGCATTCTTCCTAAAATGGAGGGTGGGAAAGTTTACAATAAATAGATGTGCATATTCAGATATGGAAAGTAGCATAGGGCCACAGTCTTTTTGACAGCTCAAGGAAGTTTGTGTTTGTTAGGAAACCTTGTCTGTTTGGTTTTGTATACGATGTTGTGCTGCCTGTGCAGCTGGTGCTCAGTTGCTTTTGCAAACCTATGAATTATTTTGTTTTATTCAGACATTTGAAAATAAAACTAGAATATCATGTTCTGGTGAATCTTTGTATCTTCTTCTTAGCCCTGCTTTTCTGGTATTTGTCCTCTGAAACTCCATTGATAGGACTTGGGGATGTTTGGGTAGAAGCCAGTAAGGAGCAGTAGAAATTGTTTCAAGTGTGCACATGTTTTAGTTGAAGAGGTGGATCTTAAATTAAAAATCATATTTTGTGATGCACAGATATCACCTGTGTCATCAGCTAACATTGTTTCTCTCCCATCTGCAAGAGGTTTTTTGTTACTCTTTTGGCATCTTTTTGTCCATTGCCTTTGAGTGATCAACGAGTCTGATGTATATCCAATATAATGTCTTTAAAAAGGAAATGCAGTCTCTAATTGTGTTTTTATATGTGTGTGTACACACACATGGGTATATATAAAAACTACTCCTGTTTGTCTCTTTAGAAACCAAAAAATGTCTGTGAGAGGATTTTTTTTTTATGATATTACTTGTGTGCAACCACAAGTGGACAACTTTCTCAGGAATTGTTGCTAGGTGCTTAAATAAGGTAGAAATGTAGCATGAACCTGAGCTCCAAGGACAGGGTGTTTGATTTTAATGAGGCTTATTGAAATCCAGCCAAATGAGCATCTGTTCCTATTGTTTGTTCCATATTTTGTAAGCCAGTATCTTCAGGCCAGATAATGGTGTTGGTGTGTGCTTCATCCTCAATTAAGGAGGGACACAGTTAAAAGTCCCTTGGCATCTGGTATGTCACTAGGATTCTTGTGATGCTCCTGGGTGTGCAAACAAGTTTCAATTCTGTTCTGTACCCAGGACCACTTACTTTCTCTGGTGACCTTCACACTCTCTATTTGATGTGTAGTGAGGGATGCTCTGGTGTGTCTCCAGTCTCCTTGGCTGAGTCTTTGCATGGATGGGTTATATATAGTGCTGTTTTCAAACAGGTCTTTCATAAAGCCCACCCTTTCATAATGTGGGCTGTGTTAGGTTTAAATTTTGCTCTTTGCTTGGAGTCTGTTAGATTTTGCATTTCACTGGATCATGAAAATATCTTTTTGATTCAAAGGGCTCTTTTATTTCTCAGCAAGAGACTGGTGAACAACTTATATCAGAGTTCTACAGTCGATGCCCATTTCCTGCATTTGTTAGATAGGTCTTTTCTGTTTATTAACTCCTACAGTCGGTTCCAGTTCGTCTGTATCTGCTGTACAAATGAGTTCTCAGTTTTTACTTTGCACATTGAATTCTTTCCTGCTTGTGCCGGAGGTAGGCACCCTGTGGAATACCTGCCACAGACAGCACTAGACACCTTGGAAATGGCATATAGCATCCCCAGGTTTCTACTTAGTTCTGAACTCAGCAACAGCTGGGAGAGGTTTTCTGCCTCAATTGGAAGAAGAAAAATAGAATCATGCACACCACCCCTGAAAAATTAGACTTCTATTTCAGGCCACTCCTTGCTACTCATGTATGATAACTAGTCCTGCTTTTCAAGGTCCCTGCAAACCAAGGGACTTCTCAGGCTCTTTTAAGCATCTTGTGTCTTCTAGGGAATCTTTAATTGCTGTTCATCATACTTATAAATGTGCAGTGGTTAATATATTGAACTGGTAATCTAGAAAGGGTTTATGTATACCCTTTATTTTCAGCACTGTGATTTTATTCTCTGTGACCATGATGGCTTTTCTTGCTTCTCTTCAGAAAGGGAACTGAATAATACCGTTCCTGGAGAAATATTGTGAAATGTAACTGTATGATACTTTTTTGACCCTTGGATGAAAAGTCCTGCTTAAGTATGTAGAGATGTTCTGCCTGCTCGGCAAGCTGTGTGTAGTGTACAGGGGGAGAGAGCTCTGTTCTGCTCAATTCTGAAAACACAGAACTGGCCTTGGCACTTCCAGTATGCCATGTGAAATTTCCTTTCAAAGATGCCTGTTATTATTTAGAAATTGCTACACATTTTACACTCAAGGATGATTCAGCTAAAGCAAGGAGTGGTGGAAGTAGCTGGTAATTGAAATCTTCCTTCCTTTGTCAGTGCTTTCTGCATTGCTACTTCCAAATTTTTAGAACAAACATAGCCTGCACAATAATAACACTGAGCCAAGAATTTTTATATAAATTCAAAGGAGAAACCGCAAGTACTCTTTAATAAAGAAGCATTTAGGGTTCCAGGCTGGATGTTCCAGTTGGCAGTAGGACAAATTGATCTGAAGAGTGTCCCTCTTGTACTCTCAAGTCCCTTTATGTCACAGATTGATGGCTCTTTTTTTCCAGAGAGTGTCCCTGCATTTACTTTGCATGAATAGCACAACCAACTTAGAGTTCTGCTGTGGTATACAACAGTATTTCTTCAGAGAATGCATAGTTTTATAGTGCTTTTAAAGCCTTCCCAGTACTTGAGACTGAAATTAGAGCAATTCAGTTGTGAACAAATATTATTTGACTAGCAACATTCAGTTTCCTGATACTTGTTCTACTGTTTTAATGAGAAATTATGTTCCTCCATAGCTTAATTGTTAGTATTAAGCTTCTGTGTTCTGATGCAGAGGGGCTGTCAATAGACAGACAGTTCCAAACCCCTCAGTAAGTGTCCCCTTTTGTGTCTTGGATATACCTTTCTCTGGGAGGGATAGCAGTTTTTGAGGCTGTTGCAAACTGGAAAAATGCTGCCTTAGCCACTGCCCAATAGAGGTGTAAGCATATCATTTTACCCTTCTGTTGTAGGTATGTAGGTGTTCTTTCTGTAATGAGAGGGTTGTGTGGATGACATGCATTGCAGGGACATTGCTGGGATTACTTGATGTGCAAAAGGTGCTTTGAAACTGAATTTTCAGTGTTTAGACTGCACAAGAAGGAAGTGGCATGGGAGGTTAATCTAAAACCTTATATGTCTACTTTTATCTTAATTGTGAGTTCCTTTTTTTTTTTTTTTAGGTCAAGACAATCTTTATGCTTTATCTTCCCTTTGGTCTAATAACCTCTTTGCAAATGACTGAGAAAGAAATGTGATATTCCTGCTCCCCCCACTCTACCCCACCATAGACATTCTCCAGATTTTGATAGACTTGTTTTATTTATTTCCAAAATTATATCCGCAGGAAACAAGCTGTTTAAATTCAGATTATGCTGAAGCAAAATGGTCCTGGTATGAGAAGCAACGTGCTGTTTTATGAGCGCAGAGTCCCTTTTCTCATAACTGATTGATAGTAAATATTTTCCTGAAGAATTATTGCCAACCATGAACAGTGCAACTGTTTCACTTTTTTTTTCCATGCTACTTGCTGTACCAGCCATTGTCTGTAATTAAGATCTACAATTCACAATGCAGACGTTTGCACTTCCTCTGGGTCTGAGCTATTTATAAGGCATTTCAGCTGTTCAGAGTTTCTTTTGAGTGTTAAACTACGTGTAAACAGGCTTCTTTAGTCTTCAGTTATGCAAACATTGTGGAGTGGTTGTCATTTCTGCTTCTCTTACCACCGAAAATGACTTTGCATGTCAATGAAACCACAAATTAAAAAATAATTACACTTGGGGTTTTTTAAAATTCAACAGAGGCTTTGAAGAAATATTATTATAAAAACTAACTCATACATTGCTTTATAGCTGAGGGTCTCTAAGTGTGTTCTGGAGATCAGTTCTCAAAGCTCTGCAATAAGGATGGTCAGGCAGGTGATATGCGAAATCTTGATATAAAGAATAATTTTCAAAGTTTGGTCAACTCGATGGAGATGTTTCTACTTTTTGGAGCCCTTGGTTTGGAATCTTAGTCAAGCAAATTGCATTATATGTGAAATTGAGTTCAGTACATAGTGGAAGGTCTCCCACACAAATGTTAGAAACTCCATCTCAGGTTTGACTGGTTATAAGGAAGCGTTTTTTCGTGGTGATGACAGTCAACTGGAGCAGGTTGCTTGTGGAGGCTCTGCAGCCTCCATCCTTAGAGGTTTTCAAGACCAGGCTGAATGAAGCCCTGAGCTATCTGATATGACCTCATAATGCACCCTGTTTTGAGCAGGAGGAGGCAGGGCTGGAGAACTCTTGAGCTCCCTTCTAAATTGAATCATCGTGGAATCCTCTCAGTGTCTAGAACTTGACTTGGTGTCCTTAATCAAAATTCCCCCACAACTATTAAGTGTGGTGTCACATGCTGTAGTTCCAGCCCATGTGTTTGCTGTTTAAAGAATTACAGCCTTGAGGTCTTGATTCAAGATGTCACATTAAATTTGTAAGGAGTGTTCACCAGGAAAAGCGTTATGAACTAAGCTCGACTTGCATTTCCAAAGTACTTTGGGATCCTTTGTGCTAGAAATGTGAAACTGTTTGGAATCCAAGTCATCAGTGTCTTTAGTGATAAATGGGGGCAAACATGAAAAGAAGCATTGCTTCTTAAAGTCACCAGTAGTAACAGCACCCTCAGATGGTACAGAATACAAGACTGGATGTCTTGTATGTTATTAACTGGATGTGTCTTCAATGTTTTTCAAATACAAGAAGTGAAAAAGTTGTTTGAAAAATAAGTCAAATTCTTGTGCTAAAGCTTGTGGTATGAAACGCTGGAATAATAATTTCCTAGTGTCCCCCACTGCAGGGAAGCCATTGGTGTGGCCAAGTGTCGCATTTCTGAAGGCAGAGCGAGTTCTGAGCTCAGCCTAGCAAGAGAGTGCCTAAAAATGAGGCTGCTTTTGTAGCCTGATGGGGGCTAACATGGGGTGGGCTCCAGCGTCTTAGCTGCTGGGAACGGGCAGGGGAGGGGAAGTAGTGTGGAGCGAGTTCATGGTGAGGCGTGTGCTGCAGCACTGCCCAGTGATGCATGCCGGATCACCCGCACGCAGAGATCACATGGCTCCTCCAAAAGTCAAACGATCAATTCGCCTCGTTTTGGCTCTGTACTTAATGCACAAACAGTGCGATCTGCAGGGCTGTAATTGCATTGTTAGGGCCAAGGAACAAGCCTGTGCCTTTTCAGCAGACAGCTGGCAGGGAAAGAGGCATGTTGTTAGGAAAGAGAGAGGCAAGGCAAATAAAATTACTGCTAACGCTCAGAGATCGGCAGGAGTCCTACTTGCCTAATCTTACCGGTGGGAGCAAGCGGCTGTTGTAATCCAATTATAGCAGCATAAGCAATTTGTTAGACACTCCGCATAATGTAACAATTTCCCAATAAACTCTGACTTGTAATAACGTCGGCAAGAGCCCACATAAATCTGCCCGAATGGTGGGGGCTGGAGTGTTCGGCTGGGGGCTTGTAATTTGTGCCATCAGCACGTTTGGTGGAGTGCAGTGTGGTGCAGTCTTTCAGTGCAGGAATTTTAAGGGGAAAAGCGTGGCACGCCCCTCCAAGATAAAACCATTAGCAAGGGTCAAAAGAGATACCAAACAAAGCTGTGAGGTGGCTTTTCTAGGAGGGAGTAAAAATCAACTCCCAAACACAAGATGCTAGCTGATGGAGATTTAAAAAATATTAAAAACAGTAATGAAAATTGTAGCATTTTAAATTACAGCAGGAGGAGGAGGGGGAACTAGAACTACATCTGGTTTGAAGGGGAGAATATCCTTCCCTGTATTTAAACCGTTTAAATATTAAAAAAGAAGCTCAAGTATTGAAAGGGATGCTCTGTGCTTACTAGACAGAGAAGCCACATGTCCTGTGTCAAACAATTCATAATCTACAAAGGGAAAAATTAGACCTTTTCTAATATCCAGTTACTCTCTCGTCTTTCTTGCAGCTCCTAGCTGGCTTCGTGCATATTGGTACAGCATCTTGATGGTGTGTCTGAGAGATAAAACGTAGGTCTAGAACCATTCACTTTGAATGTACCCCAGTGAATTTAACTTTTTTGGCACAATGATGAATGTCCCCTCTGGTTCATGCAGATCTACACAAAGAACTAATCTAATTTAGATATTATTTAAAAGTAAAATCAGTCTGCTGCACTCTGACTGTCAGTCTTAGAGCACACTGCAAGTTACAGCATTGTAGACACCAGCTTAAGGTTTATGTTTAGCAAGATTTAAGGTATCGTATTTCTGTTAATCCCTCTATTTAGCATTTCCCTTTGCTAAGATGCAGATAGGCAGCAGGCAGCATAAAGTAGGTCCCTTTACATACAGCATAGGGACAGTCAGAGATCCAGGATTTTCAATGTAGTTCTTAACATCGCTGTGGTGTAAAAATGCCTGACTTCATACCACAAACAGTACTTTATTCATTTCTTAGCTCTGGGATCCTGTGAGACTTCAGCATGGAGTGACATTTCTGCTCTCGTTTCTCAAGTTGTGGCAGCACAATGCCTCTATGTGGGGGGAAAAAATAGTTCCCACTCATACAAAACAGTTACCCTTATCATTTGGAGCTCCTGCTCTCAGTCCCTGTGTTTTGATGCTGTGCTACGCAGGTTCTTTGGCTTAGCAAATAAAACCAAATAAAAAACAAAACCCCAAACCTAAACTGTCAACCTTGTACATACAGCTCATATAATTACACCTGCACCATGTTTGCCTTTATGGTGGTACCATATTTTGTGTGATTTTGGAGTGTGTTTACATATTCACCTGTCATACTAGTCCTGAGATGATTTTTATTTAAACTGTAAAATAGTAGCTGAGACGTGCAGGCAGGCTGATGTGTGGATAATGCTGCATATTTTGCCCTTCGTTCTGTGGAAGTCAAGCTTCCATTGTTCTTAATCTTTGTTGTCTGCCAGCATCTCAAGATAACAGGCTGAGACAGTGAGCGTTTCCAAAAGTATCCTAATACATATTTTCTTGCAACATAAATACACCTAAAGAAGTGTATTTAAAGAGGACAGGTATTATCTTAGTTTACCGAAGCTGAATCAATAAACTGCAGTGCTTCTAATAAAGCCATTCAGTGTCTGAGTTTAACTAATGGCTGATTTTCACAGCTTTGACAGTGAGCTGTGTGCGTTATTTTCTCCTGATATTGTAAAAATAATGAGAGCAAATTAGAACAATCAGTTTACCCCGATAGCTGCTGATTGGAGGTGATGGGCAATATGGCAGCGGGTAATCCATCTTCGGGCTCCTGTCACATTAACTTCAGCAGTGTGGAAAAGATCAGGCGGAGCGAGCAGGAATCCTGCCCAATCAGAAAGCCGAAATTAATGAGAAGAGCATTGTTCTGTGATCAACCTTTTAATTAGCAAGAGTGGAGATGGAGGGAGTGATGAAGCTGGCAGCACAGCTGCACAATGCTGGGCATGTTTTCGGTGAGGGGGAGGAAAAACATGGGTTTTAAATTACCCCTTCTGTGCTCCCTGTACACTGGCAGTGTGTCTTCATTCTAAACCCCTTAAAAGATCTTAATAAACAGCCACATCCAGGTTAATATTGCAAACGTGGCTGTTACTAATGAGTAGTTTCAAAGTAGGTCGTTTTGGGGGTCATTTAGGAAAATGTTGATCACTGTTTACAAAAAAAGAGACAGGGTTTGGTGTTAAAGTTTCACTGCATCAAGGAAAGAAGAGGAGGGAGATGGATAAAATTAGAGTAAGGGACTGCCTTTTTTAATACTCCTCTCCTTATTTAGTATATGTTTGAAATAAGATTCCTCGGCATATATTTGTAATAAGACTCCTCAGTTAAAAATACTATGTGTGCCATGTGGCTTTCACCAGCAAAAAAAAAAAAAAAAGGAGGGATCAAATACTGCATTGATTTCCTAATGCTTCTTTTTGTGTTATTTTTCTGTGGATTGGGGTTTTTTGCCCCAGTATTTTTCAGTTTTTTCACTTACCAACGGGAAATTATAATTTAAAAGACTTGGCTGCTGTAATTGCTAAGATTGACTTGATTTTTTTCTTCCCTAATGATTTGAGAAAACCACAGTCTTCTTAAGTACATTCTAAAAACAGACACTGGAATTAATGACTGTCAGATCTGAATACCAGTCTTAGGAAAATCTTTATTTTTGTAAAGGGGAAAAAATAATTTGGGGGGAAAAGTGATATTAGGGAGCAATTTCTGGGAATGAAAATAAGAAGTATGATGAAATAAGATTAATGTTTGCAGTGGGAACCCAGCTAGTTCTGGTTACCACAGTTCCTGTTCTTACTTTTTTGCTCTCTGCATTGTGTTTTTCAGACAATTCTCCATAATTTCCAAAGAAGTTGTAATGGTAGAAAAGTGAAGCTCTGTCACTCTGTGCTCAGTGTCCTTTCTTTCAGTTTTCTGGTTGGTTCACAGGTTCTCTTCACTTTTAGGTATTCCGCTTTCTGATACTGAAAAGCAAGTGAAATCTTGCCAGTTTGCAAGAGAAGGCAAAAATCAGCGCTCTGCATCCAGCAAACTGTACAGGCTGTTTGTGTGAGTTGTAAGCTCACACCCACTGTCAACTTAGCATTGCCTACTTTAGGTAGGTAGCAGTAAACAGGTGTGCTAGAAAGGAAAGCTGCTGTGGGTGAGGTTGGTTCCCTTGGGGTTTAGTTCTAGGAAGATCTCACCATCTTTGTTTCTTACAGGAAATATTAGACAATCTTTACAGGCAAAACTGCAAGCCTTACTCATAATTATAGTAGAAATACAAACTGGTTCAGATAGTACAGAAGGTCTATGATTTACAAAGCTAACCTCTTTCAAGCTATAAAAACCATGTAGATATCATCTAACTCATACAAAGCCCCTGATTTTTAAAGAGGAACGAGGGGGAAGGAGGATACATCACTTCTACAAAATACTGAAGTTCAAAATACTACAGTAAGCAGTTTCAAGTTTTTATAACTTTGCCACTGTTTAACCCTTCGAAGTAAAATTTTGTTTTGGCCTCCGTCTGATTGCCCTCCGCTCCCTGCAGCTTGAGGCAGGAATAAAAGTTGGTGTGTGGGAGGAACAGTATTCACTTAGCAAACAGCTGTTCAATATTTTATTTTATTCATATTCCTTGTTCTGTGCCCTGGGCTGTATTTATTGCATGCCTTTCAAGTCCTGGTCAGAATATGGAAATACAGACTTCCTCCTAGGGGTTTCCCCTGCAGTTTGAGTGTTTCACAAACATTAATTAATCCTTCCAGTTTTTCTTGGGGTAAACATCCCTCTTTTTCAGAGAAGTTCGAAAGTTACTTTAACAACTGAAATCTAGGAAGGAAGTAGCTTATTTATACTAAGCAATGAGGCCTCACAGGAGGAATATCAGATTAGGAATTATGAATCTAGATTTTGAGATATCTTTTGTCCTTGTCATGTTCTGTTTTTTCATCTCACTTCTTTCATCTGTAAAAGGATAATGCTGCTTAACATTTCCTCATTAGATGTTTGGGAATCTGGAAACATGGTGTCAGTTGAAGCATGTTTTGTACTTAAGCGTTATTTTTGTTTATATACACCTCATATTGACTTGGGCTCTGTTGTTGTGGCATCTTCTCTCTCTCCAGGTTCATCTACATTTTCAAAAAGCTCTATTAGACATGCATCTTAGGAAAGATGCCCTTGCCAATGGCTGCAGTCAAATTGCAGTCAATTACAATCCTTATGGGAGGCAAGAGGAAAAGTGTAAGAAAAAGTGGACACTTACTAAGCCAAACATTCTTCGTGTTGTTGTATGAAACACTGAAAGCTCTCAAAGCCTTTTGTGCTCCTTTAATAAAACTCAAGACCCAGTAAATCATTTCACAGCTGCTTAAATCCGTTTTTTAGCTCCAAAAGACATTCCCTTGTGGATGGAAACGAGGTGGTAAATTCTTGCCCAAAAGTAATCATACTGCAGGAGAATAACTGGAAAGATGCAATGTGTTGTGGAATCCACTTTTAAGTATGGAGCTACTACCGTGACTCTGTAATGGGATGTCCCAATATGGGGTATAATATCATAAATAGTGTAAATATGCCACTTGTGAATTAATAGTCAGCTTGGGATTGTAAATCTTTACATATATGTTAAGATGAACATAGAGCTAATCTTAATTCTTTTTTTAACCTAATACAATAATTTCATTCTAGCTCCTGGTTGGGTTTTGCAACTCAATGGTTTTATCAGTGCTAGAATTTCTGGGTTGTGGGTTGTTTGGGTTTTTTTAATCCCATTTTCAATTAATTTAATTTAAAGCATTTCATATATCTTCCCCATTCCATTGCCTATATTCTGCATTTTCTCTGTGCAGATTTCCTGTCTCTCTGTTTTCACCCCCACACATGGCTCTCCCTGTTTAGGGGCCTTCATTTTGAGAGCTGCTTTGAAACTGGACGACAGCATGCTGGGGGAAAGGTCATTCTCTGAGGTGTTTTTCTTCACCTTTTTTTATCTTCTCTCCTTGAAGTTTTTCTGTGTCACCTTTCAGCATCAGGAGAGCTGTGTGTAGAGTGTTTCTACTTAGTGCCTTCTTCCTGAGGCTCAGTCAGCCTAGGGAACTTGGGCATAACTCTGCAACACCCAGCGAGGCAGCTGCAGCTGCACGGTATCTCAGGAGAAAAGGGGCTTCTTACCCACACTCCGACAGGAACCTGCAGAGAGCCAGGAGTAAAAGTTGGCTCTACGGACAGTGTAGTCATCAGCTTGACATAGGTACATGCTCGCTTTCTGGACTCCCACCAGTTTTATTCACAAGTTCGATAACCATCACCTCTTCATCAAAATCCCTTTGAAATGCTTCTCATATGAATGTAACTTTCTGAACATCAGGACTGACAGGAAAGGGAACCCCAAGGAGCAGTGTATCTACTTCCGTATTGCGAGTGATGACCTGAGGCCGCCACAAAGGCTTTGATGCACAGCCAGGTTCTCAGACAATGTTGTGTGTGCTCTGAGGAGGTTACAATTGGGTTGTGATCTAAAGAGATTCTTACCCAGCTAAGACTCCTCTCTGGAGTGGTAGCTTTCATCTTTGAGGAAGCTACCCAGAATCCCTGTACAGACTGCTGCAGGGCATGCTGCTGCAGGGCATGTTGTATGGACAAGCCAGCCTAGTTTGGACCTAATAAAGAAAATCATTAAGTAACTAGAGCCTATACAGGAAGAAATTTTCCCAGAACCCTTCCCTCTCTTTCACCCTACCCTGTAGCTTTCAAAGAGCCCCCAGTAAACACATTTCTAGAAACAAGCTCTCAAGGAATGAAGCACACACCAGGCTGTTGTTTAAGTAACAGAAGTTCCCAATGGTCCTGAGCAGAATGCTAGACTTGGTGGATCCTATACCTGTGCCCTTCCTAGAATATATGCATTGTCCAGCACACCAAAAGCTTTCCTGAATACTGTTAGTGAAGCCAAAACCAATCTTCTTTGCATTATGTGTTAGAAAGTTCTTGTCTCTAGGTAAACTATCTATATTTTAATTCAATTATACATTTCTTTCTTTTC
This sequence comes from Platyrinchus mystaceus, assembly GCA_035041135.1. Lineage (NCBI taxonomy): Eukaryota > Metazoa > Chordata > Aves > Passeriformes > Tyrannidae > Platyrinchus > Platyrinchus mystaceus. Next base: position 22,383,527 of record JAWWLV010000180.1, on the reverse strand, counting down.
TCTGTGAGGGCTAGCAAACTACTAGCTGTTGTAAGAACACCAGCAACATTTTCTTTACAATTTCTCTCACTCTTTTTTTATTTTCTAAACAAAACTGTGTTAAACTGGGTCATAATTTGCAGTCTCAATTTAACTTGATTTTTGTGTGTTTGAAAAGTAATAGCAAATCTCATATATCTAAAGGTTTTATAAGTTTTTTCTAGGTGTATAATCAGTATTACTCTTCCCCAGAAATCCTTCTCTGCTTAATGTAGTAGTATTTATTATAGGTGAAACAGTTTAAAGTTTGGAACATTCAGAATTTTCACTTGAATTTAACTGCCCCCTTCTCATATACACACTATGAGTCAACATGTGATATATAGTAATTCTGTTTTTTGGATAATGAAACATGGTATCTGATCTGTAAAATGTTAAGTACATTAAACTTCTTTTGTTAATGATATTAAAACACAGGGAGAATATTTATTTAAAGACAAATAATTTTGTAAGTTCACCTATTGAGTTTAATGCTGAACACTTATAAACTGTTACAGAATGTAATTTGTCTTTAAAGAGATTATAAAATCTCAGCTGTACTAATGAAATTAATACATACATTGAAGTACTAGTTCCTACAATATATCTTGTAGTTCCCGTGAAGGTGGGGTAAGAAAAATGTGAATTTATACATTGCATAGATATGTTATTAGTTGGAAAATGGGAGCAGCACTGTTGAGTTGGCAGCCTCATATCCTACAATAATGTTTAATAGAATAAAGCAGTTCTCATTGGAGAACTTGATGTCTTGCTCTCAATTTACTTCTAAATACATAATTACCTTTATTTCTGAGCATTTATTACCATAGTAACCTCTTTGGATCAAGTGCTGACGTGTAGAATCCCTTCTAATGTGAAAAACCAGATCAACAGGCTTCAAATCCTGTCCTCGGGTGGAGACACATTTTCCTTCAGAGTTTTCTGATACTGAGCTAAAAATCTCTTCATCTTATGTGGGACCTCAAGTGACTCAAATTGTCTGGAGGTGAGACACTTGCCTCCATCTTCTTTCTCTCAAACTAAATTACTGTTGACTGGCAGGACAGATTTTGATCCTGATGGTCGTAAGAGTTGATTTGGAGTGATAACCAGGCTTCAGCTGGCACCTGTCTGACTTTTCCCTCTTTGCGATCCCAAGAATGGCGGATACCCACTGCAATCTGTACTCAGATAACTGGTCAGTTAAAGGCACGAGACAGCAACCATGTTGAAATCAGCCATGTCACTTCTCTTTTAATTGTGAAAACAGTAGGCATTTGTCCCTGGAGACAGTGGAGTTCATAGTTAAAACAACTTGCTGCCCAGCAGATCACAGCCTGATCTTCCCAGTCAGTGGTAAGTGACTTGCTGGTAACCCCTCCAGCAAAAGTGCCTCATTATCAGGGACTCTAAGGTCACTTGTGTTACTTACATCTGGATCATATCTTCATCTAACATCAAAACATCACATGAATGAGGAGCTTAAAGGTTTGCCCCAGATGCTGTGAGGGTTTACCTGGGGACAGTGAAGGTATGAAAAGAGATATTCTCTGTTCCCATGTAATACATTTATTATTGGAGATCATGAGGCATATCCTGTGTAACCACAGACATAATGAATATGGCCTCGGGGCAGTGTGAAGTTACCTGTGAGTCTCCTGGAGATGAGACCAATGGATAAAGCCATACCAGAATAACCAGTGTTCCTGTGTGTCATGTGCAACTTGGCTCTTTAGCACATAGTGGAAAGATGTAGGTTGTACATTTCATAAATCTCAGGTATGCTCAAGCTCAGTGGGCACATGCCAGACTGAAAATGGATGGCTCTTCTGGTCATTCAGGAGAGAGGAATGAAGCTCCGCATTTGTATACTTAACAGAGTGAAGTCCATAGTCCCATCAATGTTCTCTACTCTTTGAAAGCCAGTTTGCTCAGTTACCATCAACAAGTTTACATCTGTGCCTTCTCAAGTATATTTAAGCTATAAGAGGTTCTTGCAGAACAAGACATTTTCTAATATACAAGGAGGGCTGGAAGGAGGATCCAGGGAACTACAGGCCTGTCAGTCTGACCTTGGTGCCAGGGAAGGTCATGGAGCAGATTGTCTTGCGTGCTGTCACATGTGACATGTACAGTCCAACCAAGTGATCAGGCAGAGTCAGCATGGGTTTATGAAAGGCAAGTTTTGCTTGACTGACATGATCTTCTGTGATGAGAGAAAGGCTTTAGTAAAGCCTTTGACACCGTTGCCCACAGAATGCTCCTGGAGAAACTGGCCACGCCCAAAGAGTGGCTGGTAAATGGAGTTAAATTCAGCTGGTGGCCAGTTACTGGTGGTGTTCCCCAGGCCTCAGTATTGGGACCAGTTCTGTTTAGTATCTTTATTGATGATCTGGATGAGGGAATGGAATGCACCCTCTGTAAGTTCGCAGGAAACACTAACTTGGGTGGGAGTGTTGGTCTGCTGGAGGGTAGGAAGGCTCTGCAGAGGGATGGGGACAGGCTGGATCG
>JAWWLV010000180.1:22291724-22380919 GCA_035041135.1 Platyrinchus mystaceus | reverse complement strand
TGCTGGTCGACAGCAGCTGAACATGAGCCAGTGTGTGCCCAGGTGGGCAAGGAGGCCAATGGCATCTGAGCTTGTATTAGAAATAGTTAAGCCAGCAGGACCAGGGCAGTGATTGTCCTTGTGTACCTGGCACTGGTGAGGCTGCACTTCACATCCCATGTGTAGTTTTGGGCCCCTCACTACAAGAAGGACATTGAGGTGCTGGAGCAAGTCCAGAGGAGGGCAGCAAAGCTGGTGAAGGATCTGGAGCACAAGTGATATGAAGAGCATCTGAGGGAGCTGGAGGTGTTTAGCCTGGAGAAGAGGAGGCTCAAGGGGAGATTTCGTTGCTTTCTACAACTGCCTGAAAGGAGGTTGTAGCAAGGCAGGTGTCAGCCTCTTCTCCCAAGTAATAAGCAATAGGACAAGAGGAAACAGCCTCAAGTTGTGCCAGGGAAGGTTTACTTTGGCTATCAGGAGAACTTCTTTTGCCAGAAGGGTTCTGGAGCATTGGAACAGGCTGCCCAGGAAAGTTGAGTCACAGACCTGGAGGTATTTAAAAGGTGTGTACATGTGGCACTTAGGGACATGGTTTAGTGGTGAACTTGGCAATGTTAGGTTAACAATTGGACTGGATGATCTAGGAGGGCTTTTCTAATCGTAATGATTCTATGATTCTACCTTCTGAGACTGCACAGGTTTCTCGAAGGTTCCAGTCTCTTGTCTTGCAGATACTATTTTGTCCCTTTAGTGAGCTTATGGATTTTCATCTTACAATAAGTAAGAGCTGATCTGCATTCTTTTTTCCACTCTATTTCCATGAGAAGATGTTTCCAGAACCCAATTATTTTAATGACTGGAAATCTTCTCCTGAGTTTCTGAGCTAGTTTATTCATAGAGAGATTGTACCACTGGTTCTTTGACTTGTTTCTTCCTTTTGTTTTAATAGTTCTTGTTCCCTTTTTGATGTTTATCCCTGTATATTTTCAGAGAGCTGTCATATCCTCTTTGTTTTATTAGGACAAATTAAATGGTCCTCAAGGAGTGGCATAATTTAAGAAATGTAAGAAAAACTATGAAGATGTTTGAGCGTTTGTGGTTGAGGAGTTTGTTTCCTAGGAGGAATTTATTCATGTTTACTTTTCTGATCACTCTCTCTTAGACAGAAATTGTCAAATGATTGCCCTAAACTGTACTTTAGCTATTGACAGTCTTTCTTACATACCTGTAAAGATCTAATTCTTCTGGGTGATGCAAAGCTTATGTTTTAACTGTTATTTAAAACAGTGACACAACCTGCATTCTTCTGAAAAGAAGAGGAAGCTTGGGCAAATCACAGCATCCTCCAACTTGTTATTGTCATATATCATGGACCCTTAGTTCTCCTGAAACGTTGTTCTGCCCTTTGCAGTACTCAGCAATACTACTGCTTGACTGGAATACAGAATCACCAGTAGTCACTGCCACTAATTGGCAGATTTTAGAATTTATAGTTTTCTCGGAGGGAACCTGGAATGGGAAATAACTCATGTTGTGCAGTAAAAGCAACTGTTCCATATTTTCCTTCATGTATATTTAACACTATCTGCAATTTACAAAAATAGATTTGAATTAGTCTGCCTGTGAAAGCTCATACCTAAGATAACTTCAGCAAGGCAGGCAGGCAGTCCCTTGTTGCTTGTAACCGATGGCTTAGTTAAGGCTGCAGCTTAGTGGGAGACTGCAGTACTCACTGTATACATTGCTGAGCCTTCCTGTTGAGGAAATTAAAAATGAGCAACCAAGTAGTTGCTCTCACAGTCCTGAAAGGTAGTATTCAAGGTAGCTGCAATTACTTATTTAATAATTAATCCTGAGGCCAGTAGTCCTTACCTGTTCAACTCAGGTAGCCAGGCTGTTTGGGTCCTGTGTCCAACAGGCAAACTTGCCTTCATGGTACCCTGAATTTGTGAAATATGATAGGTCTGTCCTATACATGTGTGCACAGGTTCAGATTTAACTGTCTTCTCATAACCATAAGATGTGAGAAACTCCTGTTGCTTCTCAGCACAAAATGAAACCCTTATAACAGTGACAACAAACTGAGAATTTAGTTAAAATACATGATGATTAAAGTATTTCAGCATTGGTTTTTCTGACCCCACTTCTGTCATGTTAAAGAATAGCTTTTATGTTTAGACTGACATTCATTTAGAAGAAAATAAAAGTGAAAAACACTTAACAACTATACTACAAAAAATTAGATTGTTAATTAACTAAGACTTGTAATTTCTCAGCAAAAATAGCTCTCTCTGACAAGTAAACCTTCCTTATAGATCTTTGATTGTAGGTAATAAAAATGTTGCTTAATTAATGCTGATTATGTGCATTTGTTGTTTTCTTTCAAGTCACTGGATTTTACAGAATTGTGTGAACTGCAGAGCTGAATCTGGTTGTTCTCCTGCCATACTAATTTAGATCTGTCAGCCGTGTTTTGGATCATAATTTGTAATCCCAAACAGTTCTGAGGTGGATTGTAATGGGGTATTTCAAGATTTGATTTAGAAGATTACAGATGATTACACTTCACAGGCAATTAGTTCGTTGTTTGAGACCTGAGTTTTGAGATTGGTTCAGGTCACAAGTGAAGTTAAGTTTGGAACTTAATGATTTGTGGAGAGAATCAGCTGAAGTTCTTAAAAACACATGCATCATAACAAAATTGACAGTTTTTGAAAAATTTTAAATAGTTGAAGGCATGAAATTGAAAGTCAAGATGGGATGTCTAAACAGGTCCCCTGAATACTGCATGCTCTCAAATTGTAAGGCCAGAGAGCAGGTATATCAGCAGTACTCTTGAAGAACCTGGTATTTGGTTGCTGCAACAAATAAATGATACAATAGCAAAGGCTTGTGAACCCTAGAGTTGGAAAATCTTACAAAAAAATAATTCTCAGAGTCTTTTAGAAATGGTTTCAGATTTTGCTTATAATAAATTAAATGTGTCAACATCAGATAACTATAACTTGGCTTCAGTCAAAGTCTGAATCGCTTTTCTTTCCAAAAGCCTGGCAAGTATGTATGAGCTTTGACAATGAGTTTGGAAACACTTAGGTTGGAAAAGACCTCAGGAGGTCCAAACTTCTGCTCAGAGCAGGGTCAGTATTGAATTCATTAGTTCCAGTTAAGCTCCACTGCTAGATACCTGCTTTGCCTGAGTTTTACGTATACAGAACATCTACCTTACAATTTTAGGTCTCCCACTACACCCAGAAACTAAGCTACCACTTAGAGTATGTAATGCTTTGCATGAGAAGGGCTACATTTGGCCCTAGCTGCTGCCTGCCTTTCTCTCCTAAGATAACACCAAGGACCTCATCAAGTTACACAGTTTGGAAGTAACAAAGACACAAAAACAAGGGCTGCAAGCTGTTTCCCGAAAAGAGGATGGGAGATATATTGCTTCTAATATACAAAAGTGATCAGAGATCTCAAAAGTTTCACTATTTGGGCATGTGAGTGTGGGGAACTGCTGGTGATGTCTTGAACTGCAGTTGGGTCAGCACAGCTTCTTACCTGTCTCTCATTTGGATCCAAGCCACAGCTATGTGGAAGTGTGGGAAGAACAGGTGGACTGCAGTGTCAGCCTGAGAGGCACGCAGCTGAAGGCTGCCAGCATCACTAACAAATCTGCAACTGCAGAGGTCTTGCTTTCACTTCAAATGTCCTTTCATTGCTGCTGGACAGGTCAGATATCGGACTGTAATCCTCTTGCGCCACATGCAAGAGGTGTGGGGAGAGGGAAGTTGTTGCCAGCACTTTTCTTCACATCCTCTTAAGGGGATAACAGGAACGGTCTTGGATGCCATCTATATGGCGGGAGAAGGATCTGTGTGTCAGGATTTGGGTGCAGCAGCAGGACTGTGTACAGAGTTCGGGCCCAAAATGGCAAGGACAGCTGTCAGATGGGACTGAGAGACATGGACGAGCGATGTTGGGAAGTTTTGGTCAGGTGCGTCTGTCATCTACTCGGGTCTGGTTACTTCTAGTCTTTCTTACTGGACTTGTCAGAGCCATAAAACGTAGCTGTGGATAACCTAGCACATCCTATTGTATTTCCTCATCTCTGTCACATACTAATATTAAAATCACAAACTTCCAAAGCCAGGCAATGTTCAGAAGTCCCCTAGTGGTTACACGTCAGAATTGCTGTGATGAGTAAAGGAACTTAACTAAAGCGCATCCTCCCCAGGCTGCTTGTCTTTGGGGGGAGGGGAGTGAGTTACTGCCATGTCTGTATAGATTTTGGAATGGTATCTGGGTGCTGTGTCTCACTGTGAGAAGACTCTTAACACACTCGACTTTTAACTCAGCTTTGGAAGGCTGTGGAAACACTTAGTTCAGCTGTATTTTTTCTAATTGGCGAAGTTAAGACCGTGCCTTTACTAACAAGTCTGTTTTGTTTTGAAGTGACAGATTTGTTTGCTCGCGCTTGAGGTGAAGTTTACACTTGTGTGGTGTGGTGTCACCTTGTGACATTGCCCTAGTCAAGCATCTTTTATGCAGAGGCCTCCAAAGTCATTCCCAGCTTTAAGCAGTGCTTTGTCTCTGTGTGAAGTGTTTTAAGATACATCTATTTAACTGATTGGCTTGTGAAATGAAGAGGAGTGACTTGCCTGTGGCAGCACAGGAAGGCAGAGAGTTGGGAGTAAAACTCAAAAGACTTGGCTCCCATCTTCCTTTCTCATTTTTGCATTGTACTTCCAGCTTTCAGTTTATCAAGAATTAATAAGTAATAACCTATGATTAAAAAGGGCTGACACTCTTTCTGTCATGAGATGTTTCTCTGTCTTCAGTGTTGTGCAGAACTCAGCAGTTACACCTTTTCAGTTTTACTTAAGCTGCGTTACTCAATATTTAATGCTGAAATAGAAACACGTAATTCACAACTGCAGTCAGATGCATTGGGATGTTTGTCAGATGAAAGGCGGGGGTGGAGTAGCAAGACTTCTTTATACCATGAAAATTGAAAATTTTCAACAACTTTTCATTTAATTTCTTGCTACATTTCACATTGTACACACAGCTGATATGATAATCCTTCAGCTTGTCCTAAATTACATTTTAAAATAGAGATCAGTTAATTATAGCAATCTTGAGTATTTTTAATCAGTTATACAGGGAATTTCTCATGACACTTGTTTCTCTTGAATTTCAGATAAACTAGTGGATTTGTTCTTAATTCCTCATGTGACTACAAAAAGTAAATCAAATAAAAATTATGAAAAACACCACCCAATACTGCTTTGGATGAGGTCCGATAGTCATAGCTTAGCATCTATGGCTCTTCTGTTTGGAGAGTGCTAGAGGGAGCTCTAACCCCTCGATCGGAGAAACAGGCAGTCAGTGGTGCATCTGAGAGTTTGGTCTGTGGTAGGAAGCATTGACTTCTCTTGACATTTAATTTTGGTTTGTTGCAGAAGGTTGGGAAGATGCAAGTAATGTGTTTGCAAGTATACTATTATTAAATTTAATACAGGCTATTGTGACCTAAATACAGAAAACAAGTGAGAAGTATCACAGAGGTGTTCAACAAATAGCATGCATTGGTAAAGTCTAACAGTCCTTTCCATTCACGAAAGAGGACAATTCTCACAATAGAAGACCTAATGATATTTGAAAGAGAATACATTTAAAACTGTTGGAAGGAGAAGCTACTTTACTCACCATATAATTGGTTCTTAGATGTTTAGCCAATTATTACAGTGGAAGTTATAGAAAGGGTTGGCGATTATTAGGTAAATTTACAATGAGATGCATCAGTGCATGAGGATGGGAGAAATTTCTCATATCACGTCCTCCACATTGATTACATTCTTTATATGATAGGAAAGTTAACTCTCAGAAATGGGATGAAAAGAAGAAAACTTGGCTTGTATCTGTAGAAAGGGCAATGTGGGTGAATTGATACTATTTCACTGTTTATTAATAAACTCATTAAAAGGAGTAGCAGAATCATGCCTTTGAGTGAAAGAACAGTATTTGGAAAATACAGCATGTTGAAGGACCAAGTGAGGTTAGCAGTCCTGTTTTGCCAGAGTTTACTGGAGGGTTTTATGTTGCTTATATGCTATATTCAAACAATTCCACTTTTATTGAGTCTACTATAGAAAGAGGAATACTGGAAACCTCCCTCCCTTATTTAGTTTGAGGGATTTTTTTGAAAGATTACTGGCAGTGTAACACTGAGCCAAGGAGGAATCCCCAGTGCAGTAGTCTATGACTTGGGCTTCCGAATTGTGCAGTTTGAGTGTCAGCTAACAGAGACAAAGTCTGCTCAGCTGTGAAGCTGAATATGCCTTCCTGAATCACTGTTACGGTTAGAGCTGGTCACTTGTTGCAGAGGGTACTGTTTTCTGCCTTTCCTCTGTCATGTGTTTTCACATATCAACAGCATTTGGCCTATCCCAACGTAATGCATTTTCTGAAGACAGAGAATTCATTAAAGAATGTCCTTATCTTGTATTTTTGGAATCTGTTTCTCAGGTCATGAAGCTCTTGTCAGACACCAATGAAAGAATGGACCAACACAATCTTAAGATATAAACTCATAGAGCTTTAGGTAGCATGGACTTCTGGAGGCCTCCAGTCCCACTGCCTATTCAGAGGATGATTACCTTCACAACCATTTCATTTTGCTCAGAATCTTGCTCACTTATATTTTGAAAGCCTTCCTTTTAATGTCCAGAGTTTGCTTGCTATAGCTTGTTCCTGTTGCCCCTCTTCCTGTTGTTACACACTTTTCTGAAAAGAGTCTGTCTCACTTTCCTCCATAACCTCCCTACAGGGGCCATCAAACTTTTTAAACAGGGGGCCGTTTCACTGGCCCCCAAACACTGTCGGGGGCCGGATTGTATCCGAGAGGCGCCCCCTGGAGGCAGGTGGAGAACGAGGCCCGGATTGAGTCATCTGCGGCAGGGAGGGGGCGCTGGCCGGGTTCGGCAGCCTCGGGGGCCGGTTCTGGCCCCTGGGCCGTAGTTTGAGGACCCCTGCTCTATAACCTCCCTTAGACTAGTAGATAGCCCCCAGTCTTCTCCAGGCCGAACACATCCAACTTCCTTAGCATTCTTAGAGGTCTTCCATGGGAAGCACCCCAGTTTGCCCACAATATAACATTTGAAAAGGTTGGCAGAACAGCTCATCTTGAGAAGGTAATGCTCATTGGTGAGTCAGCATTATTGGATAATCTTATAGGAGGCTGCAAGGTGAACTGTCAAAGATTTTGGCTGCAGCCCACTGACCAGCTTTGACTTAACATTGTACAAGAATATTTAATCAATTTTTCCTCTTTTAGCTACCTCTGTGGTGGCTGCTAACAGCAGTAGTATTGGTATCAACCAGTGTGAGCTGATGAGATGTCTTCTTACTAGACCTAGCTGTACTGGTGGGAAAGAATACCACTCAGCCTTTGCCTTGCTGCTGCAGGTTGCTGCCCTCCAGGATCTGTCAGCAAAACTGCAAACCTGCTTTCAGTTGAGATGTTTTAGAGTAGACAGTTTAAATAGCAGGTATTTGCTAACAAGCTTATTTTGACTGAAACAGGTTAGGGAGTGCTCATGTAGCCAACTCTGCTGGCAGATCCAAGGAGTACATTTGCAATGGGAGCAAGGCACATACATGAATCTTAAGGTTCTTCAGAATGCTGCTGGGTTTTTGTTTGTTGCATCTCTCCAGTATCCCTGGAAATACGTAATACTCCTGTAGCTGGGAAATGCTGTGTGATATCCAGCATATATATTCACAACTTCCAGTTCTGAATCACTCATGTTGCCTTGACCAGGTTGTTTGATGTGCTTGTGCCCTCTGTTGTTGGCAGCAAAATGCATCTCCAAGGAAAAAACTTATGGAAAATAATACTGGGTAAACTGTCTTGGAGGGCTTGTATTTCTTGATGACAAAAGCTTTACACAGGCAGAACCAAGTGATTTGAAAATCTCAGTAGTGTTATTGAGAGCAGGTAACAGGTCTTTTCGGTCATTCTTTCCATCTATTTGTGTGTTGTTCCCAGTGGTACTAGTCTTCACTGTTCAGCCATGTTTTGAATCACTTGAGTCCACCTACCTGTTCCTGGCTGCTTTTCTCTCTGAATTAAGGGAGCACTTGAAGCAAGAAAAAAATCAACAGTAAGACCCATAAAGAGTAACTTCACTCAGGCAGTAGATCATGCTTGAGTGTTTTAAAAGCAGAAGCAACTGTTCCAGAAAACTATGAAACTGCTGCTTAGAGCATAGCTTACTTACACCTTTCCCTGCCGTAAATGAGCCCTTTGCTGCTACTGGCCATTACCTGATGATTTTAGTAGACTGGTTCTCCAAGTGATAATGTGCATATTCCTTCCCTCCATTAACAGCAATAACACATAATCGTCCCAGCAGTTCAACTCTGGTTCTGGTAGCCATTCCAAGGAAGAAGGCATTTCCTTCAGTGGTTTCCACTGGAAGTGATTTGTTGTTACTGGAGGATCTGCTTTGAAATTTGTGTATGACCATTTCACAGCTAGTAAAAGGTGTGCTCTGAAATTTAGCTCTTTAAGAGTGATGTTATTTGCCCTCCCCCCCCCCCCAGATGTCTAAATATGCATTTGGTTTGGGAAAGTAACATATGCCAGTGCTGTGCTGATGCAAGCAGATTTCTCATCAGTTTTTGTTATTTGCAAAGACAACTTGGAGATAAGGGAGGAGGAGGAGGAGAGGGACTCCCAATTCACATCCATTGCTGGCATCAAAGAAATTTTATTTTGGAGGGTTTTGTCAACACTTTAAATCTAGGTGGGAGGCCTGTATCAAAGGAAAGTTTACAGTAAGAGCTATGAGATTCCAGACAATTAAACTTTATTAGTTTGTCTGAAACATTAAGTATTAGCTTAAAAGAATATTTTTTTAATCTCCTTTCCCTGTTGCTGTTTACTGTATAGCAGTGTGGGAGGGCAGCAGCTTCTCCAGCAAGGTATTACTGCTGCTCTTTGAATAGCCCATGTGCAAGTGCCCAAAGCTCAGTCCTCTCTCCCCAGTGCCTAGAGGGACTCAGCATGTTACTTCTCTGGTGTCTGCAGCTTTTTTTGGCCGTAAACAAAGCCAGCCTTCTCCCTTTCTTCTGTATCTGAGGTAATATCTATCCTTAGCCAGGTGCCCTCCAGGCTGACACCATATCATAGGTACTTAGATGGTACCTCTGAAAACTATTGTCCTCCTAGGATTTCAGAAAGTGCAGCAGGTTGGCCTGCTGTGTCCAGCATAATTCCAGTGATCTTTCATCTAGATGTATCCTTTCTTATCAAAGTTTTTCTGCAGTATGATTAGAAACCAGATGTGGACAAGCAGCCTAAAGCCCCAGGCAGGCAAAATGGCTAGTTCCTTGGGCACTGTTAATTTTAGTATGTGTATTTTGAATTTTTTTTCTTGGAAATAAACAGTAAAGATGCTGTGGTTTCTTTCATGGTGCTTTCTTTTTGACTCTCAGATGTGATTGATGATCATCTACTTCTGGGTTATGTTCGTTTTGCAGAATGTTTCAGTGAGCTTTGCAGCGTGGAAAGTAATTCAGTACTGAGCGAGTAAGTCCATATATGTGCTAAACCCATGGTTAACCTCACAGAGGCTGTTATGTGGGATGAAGGCAGGCAGAAATGGGTAGATTCTAAACTGAGCTTTTAAAATAAAAGTAAATGGAGTGAGTTGTTTAATGACTTAGCATTGTAGCCTTGCTGTCAACTCAAACACTGGAAAAACAGGTTCATCCTTGCAAAGGGGAAAAATGAGGAGCTGGCTGCCCTACTCATGTCTCTCAGGTGCTATGGCTCATGAGATCCTGCTCTTTATGGTGAGACAACCCCTCACCACCCCCCAGTTCTCAAAGCAAAGGAGTTCTTTTATAGGAAGCTGCCAATGAGGAGCTGCAAAGAACTTCTTTCCTCTTTGCTTAGTCTTGGCAGTGTGGGAATCAGTTCTGCAGTATTTGTTAATTACAAGCCTAAAAAAGAAGAAGCCAGTCATATACATTGAACCTATATCCTCTTAATTATGCTGTTACTGCCTTTAGGCCATGCAAACAACACCCTTCCAGCAGGATTCTAAAATAACTAGCTCTGCCCTTTAGCATGGAGGCCTGGCATACATTCTCAGCTCCGTTTCACCATTTTTGTTACATTGCTACATCAGAGTGGTATTGAGTGGTAATTCATCATGGGCAGTAGCAAGCAGTCCTGTGGCCACACAAGTAACTTTGGAAAAGCCAACCAAGCTGAGGTTCTCTGGCTAAGAGCAGCTTTGCAGGTTGCTCTGCAGGCTTTTACAGGTTTCAAACCAATTCATCTGGCCACACTGGTACTTTTTTAGTCCTTCTGCTTTTCCCACGTGCTTCTAACATGCTCCAGAATTCCTGAGCTTTTGCTGCTGGTGAAACTAGTTTCATGTTTGGATGTGTTGTGGGCACTTTTAATGTGGTCCATCTTGAGGAATACTTAGGATATAGAGACAAACGTGACTTTGCTTTCATTGTGAAGTTTCGGTCTTTTCCCCCCTTGCCCTGGCCCTTGGACATATATACACCTCCATGGTTCCTTTCTTTGTCATCCCATTGCTTGGTTTTTTTTCCCCAGTGTCTTTTATCTTTTGAGTAAAGTTTGAACAGTATGCAGAAAGTTAACTGCCTGGAGTCTTTTAAATATAAGTAACACGCACCCAGTAATAAGCTGTCGGTTGTTTTTTTGCTGCCTGCAAAGAAACATAAACACAGCGCTCATTTCTGGCAGGTTTTTACTGTCAGAGTTTCTCCTATTATATTTATCTTACAATTTGCCAGGGGGTGAAGTTATTAAGTTTTAGCAGCAGCCATCGATCAAGTTCACAAGTTAACACGATAAAGGCTCTGTGCCGCTCCGATCCGGGAAAATGATGATCCTCACTCGGTAATTAACTAAATGAGAAAGTTAAATCTTACTTGAGAGCTGGGAGAGATGAAAGAGAGGTGTTTGTCAGTTTCTCAGTGGAAATTAGAAGCAGTTTTCTGCAATTCCCTAAGCTGCTGCTCTGTCATATTTTACATAAGCACTGGGAAAACGTCTTGTAATTAGTGCTGTCATGGAGGATTTTTTTTGCTGAAGGATGTTGGAATAATTCATTAGATTATCAAGAAAGGCTTGTGTCCTGAAATGATTAGCACAGTGAAATTTAAACCATTAACGATAACAAGTTTAGAGCTTGCTGCAGTGCAGAGGCACCCGGGGTATGTCTGTGCCTATTTCAATCATTTCTTATAATTAAACATTATGTCCTCTTTTTTCCTCCCCTTCACTAAGACCCATCCAAATTCCTGTTAAGGTGGCTCTGTCTAGATCAGTGACTTAACCACAATGGGTGGTGCAAGCAGTTGGAGATAAAATGCGGCAGTTGCAGAGAAGTAGTAGAGGACATTTCTCTGTGTCAGAGCCTGTAGTGCCAGTGAGTCCCAGAAGGAGGAGAGAAGCCCACTATGGCCTTTTGGTACTGGAACGTGAAAGGGAAGATCCTTCCTTTTGTCTAGGGAGAAATTGAAATTTGCAGTAGTGTCTAATCTCTCAGTCTTTTCAGAGCTACAGCGTGAAAATGTCTTGAAGGTTCAGAAGATCCCAAACCTTGCTGTGGTCATTTAAGCCATTCTTGATATTCTAGGAGACAATTTCTTTTTAATTTTTTTTTTTTTTAAGAGGTGTCTTCTTACCTTAAGAAACATATAAACTAAATTCATCTACCCTATGAAAAGTGCCTGAACAAAGTCCTCTTCTATGATTAGAGGATATAATGGTGATTTTTTTTAATATATAAAAGTTGTGACCACTCATATGGGTGAGTAAACACTATTGCTGTATCACAATCAGAGAATTGTGCTTGTATTTGTTTTTCTGTGCTTTAGGAGGCTCCTTGGTCCCCTCTACTGAACAAAAACAAAAGTAACCTTGGTTGTCATATATGGGTTACAGCTGTGATATACCATAGCCGTTTTGTTTTAGATGCATAACGCTAGATTTTTCCAGTCTTTATGTATCTCTGTTGAAATATTACACCTTCCTATAGTTGCAAGCCATTATTTAGATTAAAGTCCTTTCATATATTAGTCTTCTTCTACTTCACTGGGCATACAAATGTGCTTTGTGTTAAATGTAGCCATTTGGAGAAATGGTCTTGTAATTACGGGCTGCAGTGGAGCATAGTACGTAGATCCCTGAGCTAGTACCAACCTGAGGCACTCAATCCCCTGGGTTTCCTGGCACAGCTTATGAGCTTAGGATCACCGATAGGAGGACACCTCTACTGTTCCTGCAGATGAGTCATGGTGTCCAGAGCCAGCTGGGACACCTCTCAGCCCTCACATACAGGGCTTTGTGAAAAGGGAGTCAGTAAAGCCTAATCTGTTCCAAATTAATAGTTTGCTCTGCTATACCCAAATTTCCTCCCAGATGATGGACTACCAGTGCTTATTCTTCTTTGCCACATTTGGAAGTGAAACTTAGAAAAATCATGACCGTATATAGTGCATTTTGATGGATATTTACCCTAGCAGTATGGATGGCATGTGGAACAGGTTTTTATTTTTTAGGTGAGGCCTGATTTTTGTACCAGGAGGGGGAAGAGGCTGTAGACAATTTAATAATATGTCATTGTTTTTGTTGGTGCTTTTTTTTTGCTAACAGACCTTTTCTACTGAACTGCCAGTGGATTTTCAGGAATCTTCAAATTGAAATTCTGGAATTTTTGTTCTAAACTGTAGTTTGAGTGATTTGGGAGACCTGTCAGTTTATCTGTCTCTACTCTGCGGAACTGGTGTGTTCATGGCATGTCCTGTCCTCTTGGTCCCCTGCTTGCATAGACCACAGGGCCTGCTGGGCACACTGCAGCTACCTCTGAGCTTATCCTCACTCCTTTTGGTGAGAAACCAGAGCAGGCGAGGGTGCAGGTCTCAAGTTGCATTGTAATAATGCATCTAAAGTAGGAACCTAAAACATACAGCGTTCCCATGTCCGCTAGTTTGGACATAAACACTGTAATGTGTGTTCTTCTTAGCAGAACCACTTCATAAACCTGGAGTTTCACTTCCAGAGCTGTTACAAGTGTTGATCAACAGACTCCTTCAGTTCCTCATTATTCCTATCCGAGAAGCCTGAGTTCACTTGGGATCCATCTATTTGTACACACATAAGCCATCACTTGTTTTTGCAGATGTTGCAACTTCTGTCTGATACCCCAAACCAATGTTTTAGAGATAACTGGGAAGCTGAAGGCTGCTGGGAGAAGGGAGCTCAGAAGGCAAGGAAAGGCCGCAACATGGTGCCACCCCGGGAGAGGAGCTGCATCTTCTCTGCTCAGGCTTAGGATATTAGTCAGACTTCACAGTCTCTCAAATTAAAAGACAGATGTATAGGTTTTTAAAAATGCTTTGTAGAGACACCCTGTGTTGTGAGATGCACAGCAAACAAAATGGGAAATGAAATGAGATCAAGCTTTTGGGATACAACATTTCCCCACTGTCTTAATCCAGCATTTTTACAGGGATGTCTGTTGTGCCAAAAATGACCAGAATCACTTAATACAGATGTTCAGTGCACTGCACTGGCAGTCATTTTTTGCCAGGCTGTTGCCCACCGTGGATTTAGCTAGAAAAAGTCCAGTCTTTCACACAGAGGACTTCATACTCATAGTCCCTTTAGTGATTTCTCTATAAAAAAAAGTTGGCCCAAGAGAGAGTTTTTCTTTCCTGCTGCTCTGTGACTTGCTTGCAGTCAGTGTTGTCCATGTGAGGACTGTATGAAAGTGTAACTCATAGTCCTTGTCTTGCATGATCTTAACTGAACAAGAAAGCCACAGCCACACATTGGCAGGGAGGAGCAGGGCTAAAAGTAAAGTTGAAAACATTGGGCTGCAGAATTAAGCACTGATGGTGTGATCACAATGTTCTGTGTTCTCAAAGAAACTTAAATCATAATCCAGAAGTTGAAAAAAAAGCTTGTTAAAAATCATAGCTAATTACTGTCTTTTTCTACCAGAGGAAGGTTTGTCCAGCTCTGCTAGAAATGTCGGAAAGACTATTTTGGTGCATTTTCTCTAGAAAATGAAATATATGTGGTTGAGTAGATTTTCAAATTATGAGTTTTTCGATGTTCCAAAGTCAGGATTGTGGTTGGGGTTGGGAAATGTTGAAGTTCAGGAATTATTTACTCCTGAGAAATGAGAAATTCCTGCATTCCAAACTCAGTACTGGTAGCTAGATTGTGTGGTCTCTGAATAGCCTGCTGCTTTGGCACTTACTGAAAAAAAGGCTTTTTTGTTGTTTTTTTCTTTCCCTGTAAAATCAGTTAATCCTTGCATTTCATTTCGTTCATTAGATATCTTTGTAGAGAGATTTAGGGACTCGTTTTTCCTTTAAATTTAATGAAGGCTCCTGGTGAGGTTGATGCTTGGAATTATCATCATAGAAGGGAAACATAGTATCCCTACATCAGTGTTTTATGCGTTGATGTCTGCAATTTATTTTTAATAATTTGATAATTAATAAAGAACCTCTAAATTTATTGTGTCAATAAAAATGATGTAATAAATTGCCTGTTATTATAATGATGTGTGGTGTTAAACTGTTGCAATGAAAGAGAAAAAATCATATGTTTTCAGCATTTAATAAAAACTGTTTGACCAGTATAGCAAAAAATCATTTCCCAGCAAACTGTTAATCTTAGTTGGACAAAGGATATCCTTGCAATGCAAAATGTGCACTTTTCTTCCAGTTAAATCATTTAGAAAGCAGAATTATATCTTGCTATCAAGTTGTAAATTGAAACATCGGTGTTTTGTTTTGTCCCTGAAACTCTTCTTTGAGCTGACTCCTTCTGACAAGATATTAACAGTGCTCAAGAAAGCTGAAAGTATTTCGTTCTATGAAAGAAGTGTATACCAAATAGCAGGGTGTATTTTAGATGGCTTTGCTCTCGAGGTGTAATTCAATTTTTTTCTCATCCATTTCATGCCTTCCCTATGAATTTTAGCAGCAATCCATTCTTCAAGGAAAAAAAAAAACCAAACCAGAGTACAAATAACAGTTTTCTGTTGGTGCTTTGAAGTAACTGGCAAATGTAGATTAGGAATCCAAATCTGTTTTACTGTGTACACGATAAATACAATTGTGTGTATGTTAAACTGCCGCTCGGGGTTTCCCATCTAACCAGAGTCCTTTGTGTGCAGCTCTGGCATGAGCCAGTGCATTGTCCTGCTGGGGCCTCTGCTCACCATGGCTGCGCTCCAGCTGACAGCACCAAATGGGATACGTGGTCCTGGCCAGCTTTGTGTATCAGACTGCTTTTTTCCTTCTGTTGTCTTCCCCCTGAAATACTGTAAAACTGCTTGAGTTTCTTCTTATATATGTGATTTGGGTTGTTTCTCTCCTTCCCGTTTACAGACAAAACTTGCCAATGGCACTTCCAGTATGATTGTGCCCAAGCAAAGAAAATTGTCTGCAAGCTATGAGAAGGAGAAGGAACTCTGCGTCAAGTATTTTGAACAGTGGTCCGAGTCTGACCAGGTGGAGTTTGTGGAGCACCTCATCTCCCAGATGTGTCACTACCAGCATGGACATATAAACTCATACCTCAAACCCATGTTGCAGCGGGACTTCATCACTGCATTGCCAGGTATTTCTGCAGGCACATGGAACTTGCTCCTTGTCTTTCAAAAAACTATTCCACTCTGGCCTACCCTGCTGGAGAGGTCTCCACTAGGGTCAGTTTGCAAAATGATGATAACTTTTGAATGAAAGGCTCTATACTAGTGTGAAATTCAGTAATATTTTAATTTGTATTCCTGCTGTTTCTCAAGGCACAATCCACCATGGTTTGGCTAGGAGTAAGGGATAGCTCATCTACCTATCGTAGTGATAATTATCACAAGCCACAGGGCAGGTAGTTGTACTCATAATGCCCATAACAGTGCATGAATATTGAAAATTTTTAAAATTAAAACTACTACTCTTCCTGGTTGCTCAACTAAGGTTTTCCCCATTCTTATTTAGATTTTTTTTTCATCTCTCTTTCCTTGTAAAATAATTTCCTGAATCCATTGCTTTGATTATGAGTTTATTACTAATAAAAAATGGAGGGCATAAGATCAAAAGATGGAAATGTTCTATTTTTTGCATTTCTGTAGTGCTTTCCATTGAAATTATTATCCCAGCTGTTCTCAGATGTGGCACTGGGAATATCTCACAGAATGCACACTGTACCTGCAGTTTTATATTGGCCCCATCTTACACATGGGAAAACTGAGGCAATGGGAGATCAAATATATACAGGGATAGAGTTTCAGAACCAGACAGAAATTTCTGGCTCTTCAGCTGGTTTTCTTCAGGCTATTAGATCATCCCTCTGTAGATGGATAAATAGATAGATAGATAGGTAGTAGATTAGCATTCCCATGCCATAGGTCCACAACCAGATGGACCTGAGCAAGAAGTGCTACAGGTGTTGTCTCTAAATAGTTAATTGAAGAGAGGAGTTTCTTGCCAAGAGCTTCCTCTGTGAATACCTTTGGAGAAGTGCTGAACTGTTGGCAATTTGTTCAATCCAGTCACTGATCATTCTTCAGAAGGCAGTTCTCAATGTGAAATTTAAGTTTTAGGGTTAAAAGATGGAGAAAAAGGTGTGTTTAACTGTGAATTGTACAAAGCATAAAGGCACTGCAAGAGTTTTGCTATCAAGTTAAATAGGTAGACTCATTGGATTTTAAGCTCATTGTGCCCAGTAATCAAGTGGTTGTTGTAGCATTAAAAAAAAATCTTAGTTATGCTAAGTACCTGCTTTATGTTAGTTTTTAGTAGTCCAATGGCAATAATCTCACGTACTTAGAGCAGCATTATAACTTGTAGAGCTGTTCTGTTTCAGAAAAATAGAAAGTGTTTTGAAAGTGCATTGGTTTTCCCACTTTTAAAGCAAAAGTATACATATAATGACATACACAATTTTTCCAGGACCTTCTCCATGAAACTCAGTGACAGCAAGCCAACACATCTCATTGCACTTGCTTAATTTCATCCTGCAGGCTTTTTTCTGAAAACTTTGGGCAAATGTTGTAAATATTTCCAGAGACATTCAAAATTTACTGTCCATACATACCATATTTGTTATTGGTCTATTCATGGTTACCCAGAAAGCAGCTGATTTTACTATATCAGAATGTAGAATAAAGAGGACTCTGGCAGCTAATTTGTGAGTATTTTAATAGTTGTGGGAAGTGTGTGTGTAAATAATATATGTGCATCAATTTGCATATTTGCAAATGCAAATGTCCTGGTGAATATAGCTGTAAGGGAGAAAATTAATGGCTAGGAATTACACTGGCACAGAATCTGCACTCTGCGCAGGATGTCCTGAGTGTAGGCAGGTTTCTAATGAAGAGAATGGAAAGGGGGAAAGGTAAGAAACTGCCTAGGACAGAGTGATGAACCTAAAATTCTACATTAAGTCATATAATAATAAAAAAAATAGACTCTATAAGTATATTTTAGCTTTCTGAAATTCTCAAGTGTTCAGTATTGTGGTTTCATTTTTACTCCTTCATTCTCTCTCCTGCTCTCCCACTTGAGTGAATAAAACAATAAAGCTGCTTCAAAATCATGAGGCATCTTATCTCTGTCCTCCTAGCACTGTCCCATAGAATGACCAGAATTAATGGTAGTGTTAGATTATGAGCATGTTTTAGTATTATAAAGTTGGCTAAGATTATTTTCCCAGTGCTTTGAACATAATTAAGGTTGTTTGAAAAATACGGCTTAACTGTGTACTTAACAAAGTTTGTTCAGTTTCTGAAAAATAAGACCTCTGCTTAGCATTTTCAAGCTGTTTAACATTTTTTATGAGGAAAGTCATTTTGATAAGGATTTCATGTGTGAAATAACTGAAACATTCTTGTTGGTGTGGAGGGCTGAAGGGCTAATCGTGTTTCACATTCATTTAGCAAAAACTTCTGTGAGCAGAGTTTTGTCTTTTTAAGGAAGCAGTGCTTTGTTAGATATATGTCTCAGTGAGTTGTGCTGTTCCTAAGAAACAAAATAATAAAATTGAGTTTGCAGCCAGGCCAAAATAGCTCTGCTCATCCACTTATCATAAATGTGAGGAGGAGAGGCCAAAACATTAGTATTCGTTCTCTGTGAAGCATCTGATATCAATGGCAAAGGGTGACTAACAGACAGGGAAGTAGTTACAGCACCTCATTGCAGCAAGATCTAAAGTGCAACTACTAATGAACCAGGAAGGGCACATGGGTGAGGATTACTGTGCCCAGTTTGTGCAGTGTAGCCCTGTTTCCTAAAGCCATCAGTTGTTCTCCACATAAAATAAATTCCAGCTGTGACACTGCTGACTTAAAGCCACCAGTATGGATGCTACACAGCTAGGCATTTTTAAATGTTCTAATGGGTCTGTGGGTCAACTGGAAGCAACACAGACTGTGAAATAAGCCATTTCCACCCAAAGGAGAGGGCTCAGAGCTGCAGGTGTCAGACTGTGGAAGCAGGGCAACATGATTTCCATGTCTACCCTACCAAAATGTGGAATTCTTGCAAATTCCAGTTCAAGTTCACTAAAATGTTGTATCTCTCTTCCCACAATTTGCTGTAGAGTCAGTCTAAATTACAAATGCTATTTTATTTCAGAATTTTAAAGTGTTGTACATATCCTTCCATATTGAACACATAAGAAAGGCTGCTGATGCTTTTATTTTGCAGATTGACATCTAATTTTGCATCTATAAAGATAAGAAATGTCAGACCTCTTTCTGCACTCCCTGATTGTGCATGATATTATTCACATGCTTTTTCTACATACAGATTGAAGCATAAAATGATGGACAGAATGTCACATGCAAAGTGTATTCTAAATTTAGAATCTTTGAAAGCAGCTGGAGGAGGCATGCTGAATTTTCTCATTATGGTGCACTGGGAGATAATTTTGAGATCTTTTGGTTAAGGAAATCAAAGGTTTGGCCATTTGTGTGTCATGGACTCTAATCAGAATCAGCTGGTCACACCCAGTTTGGGTTTGCAGAAATACAGACATGTGACTATTAAAATGCACTTACTGCTTTTTCTTTCACTGTCACAAGCAGGGCCTGGTCTTTGAGGCTGTTGTTTTAAAAGCAAGAAAACATGTATTTAACTTTGTCCCAAATGTGAATCAGAGGGTAAATGCATGTAATACCAATCTGCCATGCTTCCTATTTTTTGGACTGGACATTATGCCTGAGGGACAATATGGCCTAAACTACAACTTTCACAAAGCCTCTGAAATTTGACCTGTGACGTGAGATAATCTCTTGGTGGCATGTCTCACATGAATTAAACAGCCTCCAAGAGAAGCTGTGTTTATGCAATGTCTCATTTAAAAGGTATCTTATTTTCCTGAAGTCTTGCTGGTGATTAAATTTGAATTGTAAGGGCACATTTTTACTAATTACATCCATCCAGTTAAGAAATACAGCATAACCTTTCGTGGCCCCAGCTACATTGAGCTGCTTGGTGCTAACCAGGCAATTGCTTTACATTTCACTCCAGCCATGTTGAAGTAGAGCCAGTCTTGGTAGTCACACTGGAAAATATTTGCAAATTATATCATTTTGGTGCATATTTTTCCTTCACCCTCTAAAATAAATGAAACTAGAAAACTTGCTTCACTTTCTCCTTACACAGCCTCTTGACGTCCCTGTGCATCTGCATATCCTTCCCTCCCCCATGTCTAAAGGTACCACTACCCTTCAGGGTACACATTGGGAATATATATTTTTTTCTTCATTACGTTTAAAAGCTACTGCTTTAGCAAAAACAGCTTTTGAGCCGTTGCAACATGAGAACAGCTGTAGCAGTGAGATGAGAAATGGTCCTAATATAGAGAGATTTTGGGGGCTGCGTTGCTGAGTTGGAAATGCCATCCATAGAATATCCCCCTAGTGCTAAAACCCATCGAAATAGATTGGAATGACTTCTTGGATTCTTTATTATTTTTAATGACTACTTGTGCTATATCCAAAGGAAGTTGGAGAACACTGCTCACTCCTGAACTTAGTCTCAAATGCTCTTCTGTGCATTTGGTCCAGCTCTGCATGCAGAAGTGGAGATGGAAGGAGAGCATATCTTTGTACTAGCAAGGGGAATTCTTTTGAACTCCATGTCTGCCCAGCCAATAATCTTCTGTTGTTTTTGCTGTTCTTCCCCCAGCTCGGGGATTGGATCACATTGCTGAGAACATTCTGTCATACCTGGATGCCAAATCGCTGTGTGCTGCTGAGCTGGTGTGCAAGGAATGGTACCGGGTGACGTCAGATGGCATGCTGTGGAAGAAGCTCATCGAGAGAATGGTCAGGACAGACTCCCTGTGGAGGGGGTTGTCAGAGAGGAGAGGATGGTGAGAAAACTGCATTTTCACCTCTTTTGCCCCCATTCAGGACAGTAGGTTCTGTGCATTTGAAACCATATTTGAAGACGGTTATTTAGCACACTGAAACATCATGGTGGTTCCAAACGTGACAGTTGCTTAAATTAAAAATCAGGAGTTGGAGAGTTAGGGCATCATTTGGCTATGTAGGCAACATGGGGGATTTTTCTCTCACCTTCCTCATCTGATCATGCTCATCCCACTGTGAGAGGGGAGATACACAGACTGAAATTTTTACACCCAGCTGTCATTCAGTTCAAATTAAGAAGCTGTGTATGCCTCAGGGGAACCCTAAAGTGGTCAGCAATTCAGAGCAGAAGAGCTTTTTTAGGGGTGGCAGTGGGGCAGCATGTGCTATGAATTAGTTGACTCCTGATAGGTCTGTTTGTTTTCCTCAGCAGATTTTCACTATTAGATATCTGTTTAATTTTCAAACTGGAAGCTGAGGGTATGTACCACGGAGAATAGGGGACTTAAGAAATGCAGATAGATTAGTTAATAATCATCTGGAATAGCCTTACTACAGTGTAGGTCTCACTCAAGTTTGAAGCTGCTCTGCTAACATTTCATTAGAACTTTCCCTCTCAGGGGTATGTCCTTTAATACATAATTTTCTTTTCCAAGGGTGTCCCTAGGATGTTGGCAGAAAGGAAACTGGGTATGAATATTTCATAAACAAGATAAAAGTGACAGCTCAGGCATTTTGGTTGCTATTAAAAAGAAAAAGATACAGAGTTGCAAACAAAGACTCCTGGTTTATAGTTAATTTTGTTATACTGTTTGTCTCAGGAAGTAAAGGCAACTAAATCAGGATTATGAGACATTCTTTAAAAATAAATACAATTTTGATCTGCTTCCAATAGTGTTATGTTTATAAAGAGTGTAAAATAAACACAAGTATGGCAGTGGTAACTTTTGCATTCCTTTTAGTGCCTTGTTCTCTCTAGGACTTTCATTTTTTTTTTATTGTTGAGGTCACAGTAAGTCCTAAGAGGACCTTGAGAGGTCATTTAGTTCCTCCTGTTTCCCATAGGCAGAGCCAGGTTTCTCTTAAGTCATCCCAGATGTTTGTCTTACCTTGTTCTTAAAAACCTTCACTGATGGAGATTCCCAAGGCATTGCTTGGAAAAGGAATTACACAGTATTTATTATTGTTGGGTATTTCTCCATTTTGTCTGGATTACTATGAATTTAATCTTGGCCTCCAAAGTGCCTGTAACTTCTCCCAGCTTTATCATTGGCCAGGTAATAAATGCACTCCCTGTTCCATTCTTTGTCATAAATGAAAATGCTCAGTCATGACATCTAGGATAGAACTCCATGCAAGATCCTAATTGCCATCCTGTTTGACAGTGCACTGTTGGGAAACTCTGCTTTCCAGCCATCTGTGTGTCTACCCTTGAGCTCTTCCAAAATGATACTTCTCTTGCTCAGTCTTAAGAGTAGCCTGTGAGAAGAAATTATGTCAATTTTACATGGTATATTCTGTATTAATCAGTGTTACCTGCTGTTTATCATCTTGCCCTCATCTAGGCACTCATCTGACTCTCTGCTCTAGAATGGCTAAACAGTCGAAGTTCTTTGAGTCAGACAATCCACCATTTCCTTGATGGACCTTATTCCCTTTTTTAAAATGCAAGAGCTGCATTTGTCTTTTTCCTGTTTGTGTAGCTTTACCTCTTCTCTACATCTTGTAGGTCATACCTGATAGTTCTCAAGTTGCTCCCTCCACACTTTAGAAATAACATTAGCACCAAGTACTAATCATACAGACACAGCGTTTCTAAAAAACAATTACAGAATTTTTCTTCTCATCTCAAGAACAGTCACCCCATTACTGCACCCCTTCAAGTTTACACTGAGTTCTGGAGGTTGCTTTGACACAGCAAGAGCAAGTTGTGCTCAAGTCTGTCCTCTGGTTAGCTTTAGAAGATAGAACTGCATGGTTAAGAGAGACAGACAAGAAATATCCAGTGCAATTGCATCTCTGCCATGTAGAGCTTTATAGCTTGCAATCAGTGCTAATGCTGTGCATGGCACAAGGAGATGACAAACTGGTCACTTCAGAAAGATAAATGACTGATGTTATTTGCTTACAGCTTCTCAATTTGCACATGGGCTGCCTGATTTCAGCATTTGCAGCTCGTGGTTTACGACAGAAACCCCCCATTCTGCAGCATGGCAGCCTTCACTGACAGCTTGTCAGGGAGCAGGAAGGGTTACACAGATTTAGAGAAATATAAAACAGAAGCCCAAAATCTGGGCACAGTTGTGTCCATCTGATTGAATTGGCCGGTCATCAAAACCTGCAAACAATAGTTCCTTTTATCCCAGTGCTACAGCACAACAGCTACTGGGATGCCATGGAAATTCCAAACAGTCCTTTAGCTGAACAGTAAACAACTCACTCTACATGCAGCAAGGCTGGACTTTGTGTTACATTAGCTAGTAAAGTTAGAAACAGTAGACATAGGCATAGAACAATAGACATACAGGCTTGTACACAGACTGTTGTAGACCTGCCCCCAGTCTTCCAGGATGTGTCCTAGGTATTCTGTGTACCTCCAAAGCGTTTTTCCTCTCCCTGAGCCAGTAATTTTAATTTTCATGAATGCGTGTCCAGACTGGATCACAGTAAATAGGCAATCATCTATAGTTGATGCTTTGTCTGCATCTGTGTGTTTGTTCCCATGTAAGTGTTTGCTGGTCGCTGTATTTGAAGATTGCTCTGTCCAAACTGGAAAGCACCTTTCAAGTTGTACGTAGAGTACTATTTAAAGAAGTATCAAAAGTTCTTTTTTTGAGCATTTGTCATTTTGTTTCTTCAGTCCTATAGTTTGCTACTGCCTTACAACCTAAAAATTTCAGTTCATTGTTGTGATCCCCCTAGTTCAAGTATATCAGGGCAGCTAATGTAGTCTCTTAAATTGGTTTTGAGGTGTACTGTATGGAAAGGACAGGAAAGGAACGTGCAAGGAAGTATTGAACAATTAATTATGCCATAATGGAGTAAGGGAGGGAGAAGTGGAGAGCTGGCCCAGTGTAAACTCTGTGCCTCTGATGCCAGGATTACACTCAGAGGCATTTGTGCCTCTCTCCATTTTGTGAGGCATGTTGCCAGGCAGAACAGCAGTTAGTACGCCCATGGTGGGGTTTACAAGCTTCCACACCGTGTTTGGTGGCTTCTTAACTTCAGGATGAGGAATTAAAGTTTTTTACACAGCAGGTAGTGATTGCCGTTTACAGATTTTTTGGGTAGCAAAACTCTAGCTTGGGATATGAGTATTCCAAATCAGTGTTGAAATGAGGGAGGCACCACAGATGAAGAGTTGCTTACCAAAATACTTTAGTAGCAGTAAAATGTCCACATACCCAAACTGATACTATTCCTGCTAATGCAGATAAAAGCTAACCTTGAATGCATAGTGAGTTTGAGTGTTCCTTGGCTTCTTTCATTTACTTTCTATGCTTTATTTCAAAGGTGACCTCTGATATGTGTATGTGTATTGCAGGCGTGAGCCATTCTCAACTCTTACTGAGCTGAATGGACCCATGTCCATAAAAGAGAATGTATTTCCATTACCTGAGTGACTAGACACAGATGTTTTTTTGGGTATTTCAATGTTAAAATGCAACACTTACACGTTGCAGGGCAAACAAACAAGGAACCAGCCCATCTTACTGAGTAAATCAAGTTTAAATATGAATCTGTGCTTTCCAACAGTTGTTACCCATTTGTAAAATGCCAGGAGGACCTTTCTCCAAAATGCTGAAACATGATTTGTGTTCAATGGAAGTGTTTTCTGTCTTTCAGGGGGCAATATCTATTTAAAAATAAACCTCCTGATGGAACTGCTCCACCCAACTCCTTCTACAGAGCACTTTATCCCAAAATTATACAGGACATAGAGGTAAGAAACAGCTTCCAGATGTGGTGGTGTTTTGCTGTTGTCTTTTTGGTTTTGTTTTTTTCAAATGTCCCTGATTCATTCACGATGCTGAAATTCTGGGAATATTCCACTCTAATGAAGTATGTCTTTAAATCTGATGTGTCTTTGTCTTGAGTTTGTAGATCTGGGATAATTATATGAGGTCCCAGGCTTCGCTGCTCCTTTAGACAGAGGATAAGTTGGATTGTTCAGTGAGCTGTTTGCAGGTGGAGTCTCTACACCTTACACATCAGATGTCACAGCAGCACCATAATGTCTTAGTTTCCTCTGTTCCACAGTACTTTGCTCCCCCCAGTGCAGATGAGACCTAATAAGCTGTTGTGGAAAGATATCAAGAACTGAGCGAGGGAGAAAGTGCATTGCCTGAGACTGCAATCCTAAGAGTCAGGGAAACAGGAAGCAACTGAGCATGGTTGCCGTACTTTTAGTATGGGCAAAATGGCATGTTCTGGTTGTTTCCTAATGGCAAAAGCAGTGCTCAGGCACCGTTGTGACAAGTTTGTACAAGCACTTACAGCTCAACTGAGACCGTCTCTTCAGTTGTTTAGCTGTTGAGTCACAGGGGGCTAAAGGCTGGGGGTAGAAGAAAGCTTTTAGGTTACATTTTCCTCACCTTTCCAGATAACGCAGACCAGTTTAGCCACAAGATGTTTTCCAGGCATTTTTCTGTTTAATTGGTTTTATTACATGTGTTGCTTCTTCTAGAAAGCAGTTACGTTATTGTATGGGCCTGACTGCAGGAAAAAGAGTGAAGAAAAGTGTCTGCTGTCTTCTCTACCAAACAAAAAAAAGAGGAAATAGTTCTGTGCTTTTTTTTTTACATCTCATTTGTCTCCTGTCTCTCCTCAAGACAATAGAGTCAAACTGGCGGTGTGGAAGGCACAGTTTACAGAGGATCCACTGCCGAAGCGAGACAAGCAAAGGGGTTTATTGTTTACAGTATGATGATCAGAAGATAGTGAGTGGCCTACGAGACAATACTATCAAGGTGAGAATTCTCCATAATGGCATACTAACAGTATGTGGTACCTATGCCATAAATAAGAGTGTCCTAATTTCAGTGACACCTACCCAATCTCTTGTTAGTAATCTAGCCTTCTCCTTCCCCTTCCCCCACCTCACACCTGCACAGCACTTATGTCTCTTTTATCTGGCTAGAGAGACCCTGTTTGCAGACAGACAGACTTTGCTAGCAGAGCTTTTGTTCATCAGTAATTACAGGCTGTGTAATTACTGGGCCCTGTACCCTGATGAGAAGAGTAAAACTAATATTCATAGTAAAGCCAGTAATATCAAAGATATTAATGTATTGCACCAAAGAGCCTGTAGAAGACCCTACAGGTGCCACTAAAGATGTTCTAACTGCACTATCGATGATGTGTTGTAGTAAAAAACAGACTAGTTAAACCAGTAAGTGCTGAAAGATGAAAACCTTACTGAGCTGTGTGGTTTTGAATATTTGCTGTCTTAGATCTGGGATAAGAATACATTGGAATGCAAGCGAATTCTCACCGGACACACGGGTTCTGTCCTGTGCCTCCAGTACGATGAACGGGTGATCATTACTGGATCTTCAGACTCAACAGTCAGGTGTGTGCTCGTGATTTGGAGCTTTCTGCTTGCCTCTAAGATTTTAGCTTTGCAAAATGCTGAAATGATCTCTTCTTAAATGTGTGCTGTTCAATCAGTTCCATGAAGTAGTTCAACATATTTGTTCAGCAGTGTGCTGTCCTTGTTTATCAGATGCCCATGCAAATCGCTGTCAAGGAGAAATGAGAATCTAAGCAAAGGCCAGTCAAGGTCAAGCTGACTTAGGAAGGCCATCTGGCATTTCACCAAGGTTTTGCATGTTTTGACACTCCCTGAGAATGTTATAAATTCTCCTTGAGAATAACTTCTTAAGAGTTGAATTTTTCAAAGCAAGTGTGAAGGTTTCATCATCCATTCTCACTTAATTTTAACAAAATATATATGCCTAGATCTCCTATGACTTTAATTATATTTCAGCATGATGTTTCTTTTCATTCAATCTTTCTAACCTTGCTTTCTTTCCAATCTCCAGCAAAAGGCTGGATACCTCAAGGTAGCACTAGTAGTGCATGTTGTGACGATCTGAAGTCCGCTAGTCATGTGACAGAATCCCAGAGAATGTAAGACCTGTAGTATAAATGCAGGCACATATGAGTTAGTGAATTGTGTTATGAACTTGGATGTGAAGGGGCAGGTCTGTCTTCTCCATGTTGTTATATATCCCCTCTTTGTCAAAGTTCAAACAATGCCCATGCAGTGAACTTTTCTTCAGTGCCTTTTCTGAAGCTATTAGCATGTGTTCCTTATGGCTGCAAGCTCCCCATGGTTATCACCATGCTTGTGTGTACGCTACTACCGTTAAGCTAATAATTCCTGACATGTGATGCATGCAGTGTTGTGGTGCTGCTAGGTTTTGGTCCTGTCAGTGGTAGGGATCCTGAATTTCGGCAACACTGCCAAAAGAGACACCTGGAGATGGTGTAGGACGGTGTGGGAACTGCACCAGGCTGAACAGATCACAAAAGGAGAGGCTGATTGCTGTAACAAGCGTTATCATCTTCCATATCAGGCCAGGCAGGCCAAATTGCGGACTGGCTACTTGCCCAGAAATACTTTGTTTCCCTTTGTATCTATGAATGTTTGTGCAGACCCCAGAGGCACATAGGATGCATTGCTTTTATCCTTGTGTCTCCTCAGGAAGAGGGGCTTCATCCAATAGGCAGTACAGATGGGCTCTTAATGCTTCTGGGATCTCAGGGATGCACTTGTCCAAAGAAGTCAGTGGGTCTCCAGCTCCTGTTCAGTTTGGCAACCCTGTCTGCAAACTGTTCGTATGTTAATGGCTCAGGTCTTTAGTTTTTTTCTCCTTTGCATTTTGTAATTGGAATGTAGCTTTCTTTTTCATTTATAGTCCATAAGTTGATGCACTTCAGTCTCCATAAGTTAGAAAATAGACATTAGAAATCTTTCTCACATCTTGCCTTTTCTTACTGCTTGCCTTTTGGCAGAGGAAAGTTTTAACTTCTGCAGTGTCTGATGTGCCTGATGATACAGCCTTTTTCTGCTCTCATATAGTGTATTTGGGATACAGGTGTGATAGTGCCAAAAGAAATCTCTTTATGGAGGGTAGAAGTTTGCCAACAGAATAGCCCAAAAGAAACATTTTAAGGGCTTAAAATCTGCATTTCAAGTCCTAGAAGTTCTGTCTGACGATTTTATCTAACATGCATCTTAAATTATCATTCAGTTGAAACAGTTGGTTCCAATAACATTACGTTGACATAAATGCTGTGTCTTAATTTGGGTATTCAGCACATTCCTGTAATGTTGTTGTGTACCAGATGCACCTTAGGGTAAATGCAATTCATGGTGCAACTTGTGGCAATTACTTGTATTTGTTTGAAAAGAATTGTCTTTTCTGCTTCTGTATAAATTATCCCTTGAGCTGATAGTCCTGTGAGAGAGGTCAAAAATTAAACCT
Organism: Platyrinchus mystaceus; assembly: GCA_035041135.1. NCBI lineage: Eukaryota > Metazoa > Chordata > Aves > Passeriformes > Tyrannidae > Platyrinchus > Platyrinchus mystaceus. The sequence continues at coordinate 22,353,000 of JAWWLV010000180.1, read as the reverse complement.
GTCACTGAACTTGCTTCTCCACATTGACTGGAAATGAAGCGTATGGTATACTGACACAACCAGGAAACATCAGCCTTTAAGGCCATCAGTCTTCTACCTTTCCTCAGCTCTAAATTCCCTTAATTAAAGAATGCTCTTTTCCTGGGTGGGTTATTTTTATGGTGTTAACTGCATTGCAGGGTTTTTGGCTGCTGGACTGTCTCAATGTATGCATTATCAACAGGTTTATATAATACATTTTTTAATGAACTATTTAATAGATGTAGATATAACCTGTGGTGTTTACTTCTCTAATATCACTAGAGAGTCAATTACCTCTCCCCATTCCTCTCTTGCTCTGCAGAAAATGCACTGTGCGTGTTTTTAACTCTCTTCTCTCTGGTTTGAAATCTGAAACTGCAGAGTGTGGGACGTGAATGCAGGTGAGATGCTGAACACACTGATCCACCACTGCGAGGCTGTGCTGCACCTCCGCTTCAATAACGGCATGATGGTGACATGTTCCAAAGACCGCTCCATCGCCGTGTGGGACATGGCTTCACCAACAGACATCACCCTGAGGAGGGTGCTAGTAGGGCACCGAGCTGCTGTCAACGTAGTGGACTTTGATGACAAGTACATTGTATCAGCATCAGGTGACAGAACTATAAAGGTGAGGTGTTTCAGAGGCTTTTTATTTGCAGCACTGGGGTATTTATTGATGACGAACAATGACCAGACAGGGAAGATGGTCCTTGGCCATTATTACCCAGATCTTCCTTTAGAAGCAGTATTCTTCCTGCTGCTCATTTCCAGTTGTCCCTCCTCTCTTGAGCTTGCACAACTTGTTTGCAGAGCTGTATGGCAAATCAGATCCAGGTACAGATGCAGTTGAAAAAGAAATTTTTTCTGTGTTCTTTTTTGACTTGATCACTTCCATAATCTGTTTCGGCATCGGTCATTCAAATAGTTGTTAGAGGGCAGCATGGGGGCAAAAGTGAAGGTGAGTGGAAGAGTCACTTAAGCATTACTTCTGTAATCCCAATCTGCAGTATTAAACCTCAGGAGAATGAAGATCATGTGTAGACTAAATCATAGCTGAAGAGTGCTAAATCTGGAAGCTAATTCTGTTGTGGCAAAAATCTTCTGTGTACAGTGACCCAAGCTGCTAACAGTTGCAGACTATAATCACAAGTCATTGGAGGGGTAATTTTCACAGTCTTAGTGGTAGCCTCTTCAATTAAGAACATTCTGGATGAATCTATAAATCATACAGACACCATCTTTTGTTAGTCTCTTCTTAATAATTTTGTCTCTGTGTGGTTCCCTCCTCCCTTCCTGTCACAGGTATGGAACACTAGTACCTGCGAATTTGTGCGCACCTTAAATGGCCACAAACGAGGCATTGCATGTCTGCAGTACAGAGACAGGCTAGTAGTGAGCGGCTCTTCAGATAATACTATCAGGTGAGAGACACACTCCCCATCGCAGAGTTATGTGCAAGCATGTTGTCTCTGATTCACTGGGATGTGCAGAGTTAGGCAGCTGAAGCGCTTGTACCCTTGTCAACTTTGAAATATGCTTTCTTTGGTATAGAACATTGGCAACTACTGGAAAGAGGTATTAGAAGCCTGTTTTACTGTGTTGTCTTTCATCCTCAGCATCTCAAGAGTTCCATACTAATCAACAAGTTGCATTGCTCTGACAATTCTGGTGTATGAAAGAGCTGGCAAGTACCACTTTCTGTGATGTCCTCTTGTGATATTTTAATTGGACTATGTGTCTAGTTAAAGGGGTCAGATTTGCAGTAAGAGGCATTTAATCCTCTGCAGAAATCCTCCTGGGCTCTTGCCAAACTCTTCTTATGGTACTTGGCGCCTGGTTAAGTTTGGAACAGCTGGTTTAGAGCATGAAGTTCAGTTTGCTGCCTTTTGCACTTCTCCAGCTGCCCTGGTTGCAATTTGAGATTTAACTCTTTCTGGTATCGTGAGCCAGGATTTCTCCCTACATCCTGCAGCCGCTGTCCCATGAATTTCGGGGTATTTGGAGCAAGCTTGAATAATAGTTTACGTGATGTAGGAAAATGCCTCTGTCATGGAAATGGGATGAAGAGCAACCTCCCTTTTGTCCTTGTCATCTCTTTAAATAATTGTCTGCCTTCTGATAAAACTTAAAAGCTGGACAGTATGAGCAGAAACTCTTCATATGTCAGTAATAATTTCTCCTCAGTGAGCATGATTTATGCTATTGCTATTGCAAGCCTGTGGACTTGGCTTGCAACACACTGTGTCTCCCTGCTTTTCATTCTGTAGGAAAATGGTGGTCCTTTGGTTGACATCACAGGTCATTGTGCCAGATTTTAGTATAGGGCTGTCTGAGAGCATGACCAGAAGAGCTGGAGCTTCCATCTCTTAATCAAGGGAAAAAGGTATTATAGGCATTGTGTAAAAGCAGAACCACTTACACGTGGTGAGAACTGCTCTTCAAATAGAAAAAATAACCCTCTGCAGTTGTTCTGCGAAACTTGGTCTCAGAATTAGAGTAAGAAATAGTTAAATACTACAGCAGTTAGGGAAGGATCTAAAATATGACTTGCAATGCTAATAAAAATAAATGTCAAGATAGTGATAATGCTAAAGAGGAATACTGTTACTTTTATGCTTACATTGGACAAAATCCCTAGTTGACAGATAAATTGTGCTAGAATTTCAGGAATGTCAGCAGTGAATCTTAATGGAAGTCAAGTTTAGCAGCAGTGTGGGCAAGGCAAAGGATTTACCTGGTCACACACGTTTCTCCCAGCCATTAGCAAAGGACACAAGTCAGTAGAAGGGTGATTAAAAAAGGGCAGGTTACTGAGTCATCCTTGTGGGTGGCTTGGTGATTTGTGTGTCTGATTTGAATTCATTGTAAAGTGACAGATGTTGTGTGTTGGCCTTTAGGAGAGGCTGATACAGAACTTAAAGTTCATCATTCCTCAGTTGCAGGGAAACTTTTTTCCCAAAAGATGACTGTGATTTCTGGTTTTGCAACTGCAAACATAAGGACATGTGAAGTAGCTGAGAAATCAGTATCTTTCTTCTGTAGGGAGATTCCACATATAAAAATGATTTGGGTTTTGTTTTAGGCCAGAAATTTCACCATTGTAAGAGGACACAGCTACACAGACATCACTATCATTGTGCTGATTTCCACCTGGTAGAAAGTGGTGCATCAAGTTTAATTCAAGCGGTTAGGACCATAGTTCCTAATTGCTACAGACAAGCATTGTGTAGGAAAGAAAGGGACTAGAGAATTTAGGGCAAGAAACTAGAATCAGACTTAAACATCTTGTGTTAATTTTTAAATGAGTGGTTGGTTTGCATATATGTATTCTACTTCCAGTATGTTCACACATGGGGATCTGATACTGGTCTGTTTAGACTACAACATTCTCTTTAAGAGATGGGGATTCAGGCTCACCTGCCTTCTGTACATTTTTCAGTTCTGCCAGGACTTCAAGTGAATTAAAGGCTGGGATAATTTAAGACCTCGCTCTACTTCTAGAAATTCTCCCAAAATTGTAGGAAGGAAGGGTGGTAGTGGTTTTGACTGCATAAAATTTTTTTAGTTAGTTCTCAAGCCTTAAGATTATTTCTTTTACTGTTTGTTCCTTTGACTATTTAAAGAAGTAGACATTTGAGAAGCTTATCAAATCTTGGAGTTACCCTTGGCACCAATTGTGCTAGGAAGCTCTGCTCTTAGTAACAGTTATCCCCTTTGTACATGAAGGCCCATTCCCCATGTGACTGGGGACATGATCACCTCTTCTAATCCCATTCAAATTTGGGTAAAACCTCAAACTGGGACCTGAAAATACAGGCCTGAATTAGTGTGATGCAGCCTCACGGATCTGCTGGCAATCTCAGGATTGATGGCAAGGAATGGAAACACATGGCACAAAAGTTCCTGGCACAAGAGTGCTCTTCAGACCTTTCTGCACCACTTAATCTCTGGCATTGTCCATCCTTAAGAGACTTAATGCTCTCTGACCAGCCAGAGTGCCTTTGGCTGACCTTTGCCATGAAGTTGCTTGCTCTGACCTTGACTGGTGTGCTGTACTCATGTGAAACCATTGGGGTCTTCACAGTTTCCGGAGAGGTCAACTCCACAGAATCACCTTGTGCTCCTCGTACGCTTCAAACATGTGCATAGACAAATCCTTTCCCAGTTCTACAGTTACAAAAGAGTTCTGTTTGTTCCTCTGTTGTCCAAAGTTGAGAGCAACTTGTTGTAGCAAGACAGCTGCAGTCATTGTCCACCAGCCTTGGGCACATATCATCTGGATTATTCCCTGGGGGACCTCAGGAGTAATATATGTGGGGGTGGTTTATCCTTGTCTCCCAAGTGAAGTGTCCTGACCCCTCAGCAGCTGTGCTGCTTCAAGATGTGTCACCCAGAGAAATTCCACAACCCCCCCATATTTCTCACTTCTGTGGAGGACATGTCAGTCTAAAGGCTTATGAATAAGCATTTAAGAACATTTGTGGCTGCTTGCTTTCCCCTAAGTGTCAGGGAGCTGCAGCAGATACTGCTATTAAAAGAGTGCTGTATGAACAACTCTATACAATATATGTCAAAGAATTTCAGTTCTTGTAGGCAAATAATCTTTCTTGATCCATGGTAGTTGGGAGTCATGTCAAAGAGCTGACAAAAGCATAGAAAAAAATAGACTTACTTCATAACTGTTTGTAGCATTTCTTAACTGTTTTTTAAGGTAGTGTGTAAGTGTAAAAATTAATATATTTCAATTTATTCCCCATGCTCAATCCATCACAAAGGTCAAAACTCTGGGATATTTACAGTTGAGAGAATAATGTGTTGCTGGGTCTCTTACTGGGATACTGTATGCTGGTTTGGGTTACAGAACTTTTCTAAAATTTTATTATTAGAAACAGTTCACAGCCACAGAAATTATTTGAGAGCAAGAAGAAAATGCAGTACAAAAGAATAAACATAGATTGTCCATTTTAGCTTATGCATAAGGTGACTAGATTACAGAGTAAACATACCTTCAGTGGGAGAAATGACAATTAGAAGGACTTGTTTATTCTTGCACCTTTCACCACTGTATTGATGACTTAATTTGTCTGATGGTAGTCTCCAAATCAGAAATAGGTGTGTGGGGGAGCAGAAAGGGGCACATGCCCTGTGAAGGTGATACTGTCAATTGAAACAAGCTACCAGGGGTATTGGCAAGTCTCCCTCTCTTAACAACATCACGGCAGGGCACTTTCATGAAAAATGAACCCCAGTAAAATAAAGGGAGGCTCAATGTGAAGATAACTGGGAGATACCTTGTGTTACTACAGCAGTAGATACTAGACACAACTGGTCTCTGACTCACTTCCCATGTGATACTGTAACATCACAGGGTCATGTTGAAAAGCATGCATCCACTTAACAGGAAAAGGAGTTAAGAATATAGTTTGTTTCTTCTGTGTTGTTTTTCTTTGTTGTTTCATCATAATCTTTATTTCCAAGTTTCCGTTAACTACAAGCAAAGACCGAATGTTTAGTTGCAATGATAAGATATTAAAAAATTCTTATTGCTTCTTTGTACTCTCTTCCAGGCTGTGGGATATCGAGTGTGGGGCATGTTTACGAGTACTGGAAGGCCATGAAGAGTTGGTGAGATGCATACGCTTTGATAACAAGAGGATAGTCAGTGGGGCATATGATGGGTGAGGTTATCAGTGCAGTCAGTGCTCTACATCTTCCTGTCTGTCTCAGTGTCTCCCATCCCACTTTGCTGCATCTTCCCTATAAATATTAGATTCTCTGTCTGTCATACTAGGAGGACCTTTTCATGGCTGGTAAATCGGGACCATGCTACTAAGCATAGCTTTTGTTCTTTTGAAGCAAGTCCGTGTGATTTGGTGTATGTGGTCCAGTTCTTTTGGCTTAAGAATATCTGACTGACTCAACCTGAAACCTCTTTTAGCTCAACCAATCATGAGAACCATCTTTCCCATCTGTGGTTATGTCTGCTGGACCATTTGCTGTTACAGACTAGTTGTCTGCACTCCCATGTTTCTGTTAGTTATTACCACCTGCTTTTTATGTTTTACTTTGTTGACAGCTTATTTTTTTCTCCCATTAAGCTCTATAAGCTTTACAAAGGGGAAATTCAAGAACCAGGTCTGAAGAGCAAAAGGACTGCTCTAATTTTCCTTAAACTGGTGTATTAGCTGAGTTGTACTAACAGTTACATCTTTTTTTTTTGTGAGTACTTGCTCTTTTCTCTTTAACAGAGCCATGATGTTTGTCTATTTTTTCACTACTAGGAAAATTAAAGTATGGGATCTTGTGGCTGCTTTGGACCCCCGTGCTCCAGCAGGGACCCTCTGCTTGCGAACCCTTGTGGTAAGAGCTTTTGGTAGGGGTGTTGGAGAAAGTGTCCTTGATCAGAACTATCTTGAGCCATGAAAACTCAAGTAATTTAGCCCCAGTCTGCAGGATCTAGACATAATTCCTAAGGGTCTAGCTTTTTTTGGTTTTTTTTTTAATGCTGCAAGCTATAAAGCATTGAAAGTAAGAACTTCAGGGGTTTTCACTCACTTTTTAGCAGTTTTATTCTGTGATTTGAAGTTAATAACTAAATCCATTTTTGAGAATGTCCTTCTTGGAATCTATATGCCAGTAGGTTTACTTTACCCTGTGTGTACCTGATGATGTAGTAAGTTGTCTGAATTGTCAACATGAAGTTTCTTGAGGAAAAGTACTGCATTCCAAATTTGAGGAGCAGGAGCAAAGACACCCTTGGGATTGCTTTTAACTGGCTTTTGGGTGTTTAAGGAAAAAGCAGGTAAGGACTGGAACAAACAGTGAAATTGCATTATCCTTAAACAGCAACTACTGTTTTCATGCCGTCCACTGGTTTTTAGTACAGGTCTGACGATGGTGTGGTTAAAATGTCGTGTGAGTGGTAAAAGCATTCACAGTCATGCTAAACAGTGGCTCTGCACTGGTCTTACAGTAATGTGGGAAAGTTGTGAGAAAAATGACAGTACAGTCAAGGTCATGGGATGGTTCCTGTAAGTGTTCCTCCACCACCTTTAACCTGAAAAACAGGCACTGTTGCTGGTGATAAAGGAAGATTTCAACCAGTACCAAATTCTCATTGAAGAAGTACTAAATGTTTCTATTTCTTAACTAGAAAGTTTGGGCAGTGTTTGGGTTGGTATGTTAGACCTTTTCCTGCTGTGGCACATGACTGTAATCTGTGCTCTAAACCAGGATCATACCAAGGCTGTCTGATTCTCTTTAAGTGTCTCTCACCCACTGAGCTGTGCTGGCTGACCTTCTGTGCACTCATCCACCACCTGAATCGCTACCGTTGCTGTAGATTTTGCTGAAGTATTTACTTCACATTTGATGCAGGCTGTGAGGGTTACTGGGACTCAGCTGACAGGCAGTAGATCATTAAGCCATGCTAACTCTTTTCCAGTCATGTATTTGGACCTCAGCTGCAGAGTAAGAGTCCTTGAGTGCCTTGGATGCCTGCAGGTACTATATTGAAGCACCTTCTTGTTAGCCAAATAGAACTGCAAATAGTATTATGGCTGAAATCCAAAAAAAACCTTTTGTCATTGGCCACCCAGTTTCAAACTGTGGAACAACTCAGTGCCCATGAGCACATATCCTGAGAGTCTAAGAATTCAGCTTGGTATTAGTAGCGTTCCTGCTCCAACCTGAGACAAATGTGTGCCAACTAACCTGTAGACTTAATTTAACTGGTGTGATTTCCTCTGCATTTTCCGGCAGTGGACAGGCGAAGTGCCCCAGCTAATTATATTATAAATCAGAAGTGGTGGGATGGAAACACTGCAGGAATCTCAACACATGGATACTCATAAATCCCTGTTTGATAGCAATGGAGGGGGCCAAAAGAGGAGTGGGGAGCAGAGGAAGCCATTGTGGTGCTTTTAGACTTTTATGACTACAGGGTGTCCTTATACCCGCTTGCCCATGGTTTGTTTTTTTTTATCTCTTTCCTCATCCTCCAAAATTAAGCCTGGCTGCACAATGAACATCATGAGTCTCCTGCTGCTTGTGTTCAATTTTCAAACAGTAGGAGGAAAGTGCACAGATAACAAATGTTCGCTGCATGCCAGGTCCCTTCCAGTTTTGTCTTGCGTTAGCTGGAACGGCGGCCACATGAATTTGACAGGCGCTTTCCATGCACAGAATAAGCACACAGATCAGCTTTCCTTATGACCTAGACAGTCCAGGTAGGGCAGCCGTACTCAGCCCACAGTGACTGGTATCACAAAGGGAGTTTTGGAAACAGGTATCTCTATCTCTCACTTTCTGTATGAGCAATGCGTCAGTGGATCTGACTGTTGTAGTAATACTTTTTAGCAAGCACTTCTTTATTGCTACAACACAAACTCTGGAAAAACACTTCTTTTTAGAGTAGGTGGGAGGATAGAAACTCATAAGGTGTTTGTAAGACAAATTTGAGTTATAGTTAGATGATCAGAAAGATTCCATTAATTAGAAATTTTTAAAAATTTATCTTAAAACTGGAATCTGACTTCTGTGTGTGATTATTTTCAGATAATTTTAATTTAAAGATTTAGAAATTTACTTTTAAGCAGCTGTCGCACTTTTCAAACTGAGCTGTATTTTTTATAGTCCTGTGCTATAAGACAAAGGTTTCCCATTTATTAACTAACAGTTCTCTTTCACCTAAATGTTTGAGAAACCTGTGGTTTCAGTATTAAAGTATTTTAAGACAAGTTTTTTTTCCTGACCCTCAGCCCCTTACAATGTGTAAGCATTAGAGAGAAATGTGTATTGATGGAAGAGGTAGGGCTCACCCTGGTTGCACAGTTTATTCTCTGCTGACCAAGGAGGAGGCCACTAGTCTTGCAGCACTGTAAGCACCAAGAGAAAATAGGCAACACAGAAGGGAAAGCGTAGTGGATTTGCTCTGTGATATCCAAGATCTTGCCATTGCCTCCTGTTAATTATGATCTGAACTCTTGCCAAATCGTCATGCCATTTTCACTCAGCCTTGCAGCAGAATGCAAACTGCCTATAAAGAATGCCCTTTCTAGTTCATATTTTTAGAACTGCTTAAGAGGAATTATTACTGTGTCACTGGACTTTACAACAGGCTCCTTAGTGTCCTCCAGTGTTAAGCTCTTTCCTCTTCAACAGTGGCAATGGTGCCAAGTTGTGAATGCAAAGTTGTCATCTCTTCCCCTGTAACCTCGTGCATCTGGGAATGCTGTAATTTCAGGAACGAGTTTTGCCATGGAACAAGGAAGAGAGTGCACCTGTCAGTCTTGCCAGACAGAATTGTGTGGTGGAAGGAGTTTGGTTTGTTTTGCACAGTGTGTATCCAGTAGTGGGATTTAAGGAGTAGCAGGACAACTGTAATATAAACTTCCTGCAAGCCAAGTACTCAGATATGGCAAACGCTTTCCACTGAGAGAGCGTAATTTATGCTCTGTGATCGTGATGCACAGTGTGTTTTGTGGGGTTTACTGCAAAATTAATGTAACACTAGAGTCGAGCCCGACTTCATATTCCCTCCTTCATCCCAAGTGCCAGCTAGTTTGCAAGGTAACGTGCTGTGTCTCCCACTTGCATTTAGGAGCATTCTGGAAGAGTCTTTCGACTTCAGTTTGATGAGTTCCAGATTGTCAGCAGCTCACACGATGACACCATCCTCATCTGGGATTTTCTGAATGACCCAGCTGCCCAAGCAGAATCCACTCGTTCCCCGTCCAGAACATACACCTACATCTCCAGATAAATAACACTACACTGTACCTCACACTCGCACAGGTAAAAAAAAATCAAAAAATAAAAAGAGGCTCAAAGGAGACACTGGATGTAGTACGAGCATGCTGCTTGAATAATTATCTGAGTCTATCAGTATTTCTCATCTTGGTTGTACAGTAATTACAGTGTCCTGTAAAAGGACAGGAGTGGTTTTGATACCTTAGAATAGGGACTTTATTTTAGGATTTGTGGCATGTGGCACCTATGACTTCCCCCAAAGAACTCCTCCTCTTCTGTCCATCATCATCAATAATTAAATCAGCTATCACTGCTGTCCAGAAGGAAGAAGGGTTTCTGCAGAGCAAGTAGAGCAGCTGCTGCCTAACAAGGGGATGCAGATGGCCTGACCCTGGGCAGTTGTCACCAGGCAGGAGGGTTTTGCCAAGAAGCATCAGCTTTATTCCCTCCCTCTGAAGTGGTGACCATTCTCCTCACACTGCAGCAAGCTGATTCAAGATTACAGTTTGGCTAGGGGAGGAGACACTGAGGCACAAGCCCAGGCAAATTTAATCAAGATGCATCAACATGCAAAATAATTTACTGATGGGGCCTAGCCCTCGTTCTCTCTCACATAGCATGGCTGTTAAATTGTTCATATCAGAGCCTGGCTGGTTTGCTCATCACCTTCCCCTTTTGTCTTGGCGAGCACAGTGTGGGGAGGACATAATGTTTCATAGGTTTGGGTCAGTTGTAGAGTGAATTTGATGTATATGAGTGAAGTGGGATAGCATGATTGCTTGCTTGGGTGGGTACATGCACAATTACTGTTAATAGCTTGAGAAAAATGGCAGAAGAGCTAACAGGCTTCTGCAAAGGTGTTTCCACAGTGACATTTTCCCATGAAAATGCTCTGTCGTGGGGCACATCCTGGATCCTGTAACTGTATGGTGGTGCTCCAGACCTGTCAGATCAGCTTTCTTGATTTTCTCAAACACTCTGATCAATCAGATGTTCTTTTAAACCATTAAAAGATTTAGTACGAATGGGGTTTGTTTGGTTTGTTCTGTTTTTCGTTCCCAGGACTCATTTAAGCTGCAGTATTTAAATGCCAGGACAAAAGAACTATCCACGTAACCAATATTTGCTGAAGAGAGAGGCTCTCAGACTTGTTTCTGGAACAAAGTTGGCATGCGGTTGATCTCAGACAGGGTCTACTCAGCGCGGCTGACTGCTAAAGTGCTGCTATATCAGAAGATGACTTTTATCTTTCATGAACAGTTAACATTTTTAAACCTTCCCATCCCTTTCCTCCCTCATCCCCCTTTTCATGTTCACTCCTCTTCCCTTTACCCTGTTTGGTTCCCCTCCAAACCCAGTCACAGATGTCCTATGAATATATTTAAGATGTTGCCAGAATGTGTTGCTTTGCTGTTAAGCAGAAGACTTATAGCCACAGCGCATCCTGCTGAGAGTCACTTCAGGGTGGGTGGGAGGGTGGGTGGGGAGGAGGCTGCTACTCTCAGACTGAAATCAATATCCATTGCTAGGCCTTTGAAAAAGCATTCAGCTCTGAAGAGCAACAGAAACACAACAGCCAGACTATCACCCTCCCCCCCCAAACCCAGCTTCTCTGTGGCTTTTGGCTGTTCTGACTGCAGACTTATTTTTTTGTGAAGAGAGGACCCTTGAAATTTGACTATTATGAGCCAAACCAATCTCTTTCCTCTCCTGCCTGCTATGCTAACCCTTTGGAAGTTGGATGTGTATTGTAGTCTCCCTTAACATCTGCTCATTTGGGGAATGCTAATCAATGAAAAGTTAAACTCTCTTCTGCCAAAGTCCCAAGCATGATGGGCTGGGGCTGAGATCCTGTCCACCCCTGCCCCAGGGGAAATGTTGGCCCAGGACAGTATTTCACTAGCAAAGGTATTGTCTGTACCATCTTCCTCCTGCTGTTTTCCCTGAAGACAGTATGTTGCTGATGATTTATGAATTATTCTGTAAATTGGAGAAAGTTTGAGGCTGTGGTGAGAAGGAAAGCTGGACATTGCTCTTTTCTTTCCATTCCTTCTCCCCTCAGAGAGGCTGTAGCTGGGTGCTGGAAGAGGGAGCTGCTAAAAACCTTGTGAAGCTCTCCAGAGCCATCCTAGAGTGGAGACATTACACAAACACTTTGTCCATGACAATAAGACTTTGCCTCAATTGAATGAGCAAATGCACAGTCCTCTGGAGATGGCAGATGGATAAAAAGGAAGTGTGGCCATGAGGACAATCATTGCATTTAGCAGTGACTCCAGGCCAGTTCTGCAGCATTTCTGGGGCTAGCCTTGCTAGAAGGCATTTGGAAGGAGAGCCTGTGGTGTGCTTGTCTAACCTGCATGCATGCTGCACTGTGGTTTAGGGACATGGGCTGATTAGTCCTTTTGCTGATAGCTGTGATGGATCTTTGTTTTCTAGCTGAGACTTTTGCAAAATGTGATTTTTTTAGAAGATAAAAATAACCCTGAAGAGGAGGGACACGAGAAACAATTCTGCATGTCTCTGAACTAGACAGAGGTCTAGGGGAAAACAGCTATCTTCACAGAGCTGGAAGGAATTGCAGCAGGCCTGCATTTAGATCAGGAAAGACTGTGTAAATCAGCCCCTGGCCATTCCAGTTTTGTGCCCAGATCTCCTGTATGTCTGAAATAACCTCCACTACCTTAGTAGGGAGTTGCTCCAATCCTACAGTAGGAAGTTTATGCCCTTTATCTCTGAGCTGAAGGGGTTTAAACAGGCTTTGTTAACACCCTCTGAACTTGGCAGATGGGATTTTTTTTTTAAGCTATTCTCATCAGCTTCACTTTGCTGGGGAAGCAGTTGCATTGTCTCTAATTGCTTGGGATGCACTTTTCCACCAATGAAATTTAGCAAGGAGCTGGGCCAGGAGTCCCCAGAGAGCAGTCCAGAGAACTTGAATAATTTTGGTGACAGCTAAGACAGACAAGAAGGCAATGGAGTTATGGAGGAAGGAAAAGCTGGTGCTTGGGGAATACCTAGAGCAGTTTCTGAGGCATGTGGGCAGCACTGTTGAGTACTCAGTTCCCTGTATTTTCCTTGAGCCTAGAGACTACATCAGCTCTAAAGAGCATCTCAAAGCTTGTGATGACACTCCTGTTTTCTGTTTGAACTACTGCTGTGAGAGTCAAACAAGTTAACAAGTCTGTTCAGGTAACACTGGCAGAGTGACTTACCTCTGCAGAGTCATAAAAGTTCTGAGTCACAATGATAACTTCATCCACAACTAATTTTGGCACTACTTTTTAAGCCCAGGAAGGCTGTTTGGGCTTTCAGGTAGCTCTGCATGTCATGAATACTGCAGTCCCAAAGCCAAAGTGGCAAGGGAGCAGAGAGAATCAAAGTTTACATCCCAGACTTTGCTGAGTTCAAGTTCTGAGTCTTAATGCTATTTGAACACTGTTCCCCTAAGTTCAGGTATTACCGGGTCTGCAGCATGGTTTTGTGTCAGCAGGGCTTTATATGACCTTGGCTGTAGATTTGATAATTATTTTCCGCAGTTTGGTTATCCTCTGTCTTTTACATTTAGGTTATTGTAGAAAACAATGATCTGTTCCTCCAGCCACTGAAAGCTGCAGAACTTCCTAATATTTTAATTGTATCTTTGTGGCCAGCATGTACAAGGATGTGTTTTATTTTGCTAGTTGAGAGAATTTTGGGAGAACTGGAAGACTGGCTGACCAAACAGAGACAACACCATTGCAGGTTGTCCTTGGTTGTCATAGCCCTGCTGCTCCATGCTGCTATTCTGTTGGGTCTTCAAGTGGTACCGTAATTTGTACTCTGCTGTATAGAGCTGTTTAAGGTACATTTAGCAAGCAACTGCTGAAATCTGTTTTCAGCACATGGTAAGAAAGGTGTCTTACCCTCAAGAAGGGACTGTGTGTGGGTACTTCATACAGAACCCCAGAGGGGCGAGGATTCCTACCCCACTCCCTGAGTTGTAAAAATTTTCTCATGGCTAAGAAGGAAACTGAAGTTAACTGATCTAACTTGAACTTGAAACTGCCACAGCCTGACATTTGTTTATTGTGCACCCTGGGAGGAGCAATTCGGTAAGTAGATCTTCCAATGTCAGAAGAGTGTGGCTTTTTCAAACTCCCTCCCCTTCCCTTAGGAATATGTGTGTGTGTGTGTGTGTGTGTGTGAGTGTGCAAGAGTGCATGTGAGAGAGAGGTTTCAGCATGAACTGGATGGATAATCTCTCAGCCAGATTGGAGTAATTGCAGAGTTTATAATGAAAATAACTAGAATATGCCTGCTGAAAGGAGGTTAAAAAGGGCTGGAAGTGTCTGTGGGCTTTAACTGTTGCCCATCGCTTTGAAATGAAATACCTCTGCTGCATAGAGATCGGCACTTCTCCCATAAGTAGGAAGCTCACGTGAGCCTTCCACCTTGAACCATGGGATGGAAAGTACCGGAGGTGTGGGACATTCAGAGCAGGACAGTCTGTTATGGCCACACCATCTCCTGCTGGTGAATCCTTTGCAGTAGGGCACAGTTTTGCTGCGAATAGTTCTTGTCCTTGGAGGAATACAGCTTGCTTTCAAATATGCAAATAGAAAATGGCATGAAGGAATTTGCAGTGAGATAACTCCTACAGCTGTCTCCTCTGGGGCAGCTCCCTCTGCTCCCTGTTAACATTCAAGGACAGGCACATCCGCTCTTGGAAGGGAAGAATTCAGATGACAAGTTGAGAAGTCTGTGTTCATCAGAAACACTGAAATGCTTTACACTTGTTTCTAAACTGGAAGCTGACTTGGACCACCGTGCTCTACCTACCCACCACCTGCTCCTGCTCCAAAGGATCCTTTTTTCTTTTTCTTAATTTTTTTTGAAACTGAAAAAGCTGGAGAGTATCATGTGCATTTCTCCGCTCCCAGGTATGTGTATCCTGCCCCTTCCACATGTTCCTTCCTCAGTCTGAGCAGAGCTCCAAGCTTGGTTCTGAGTTTTCTGGCATCCTGGCTCCAATGGGAAGCACATCTCCAGGTTGGGCTATTGCCTGACTTCCTTTAATACCATTTTAGCTCTGCCTTTTGTGGCTGATGATTGTTCCTAAATTTACCAGGGAGGAGCAATATTTGTGTTTGATAAATTGCAAATACTAGCAGCTCTTTGTAGCTAGAGAAGTGGATAAGAAGGAACAGCCAGCCTTCCTACCGCAGCCTTCCTACTGTGCTTAGCTGTGGCAGAAAAAGGAGATGACCCAAGTGGTGGAAAACTAGGGGGGGTGTGGGGATAGAGGTGGATTGGTACAAAAGTGGGGACAGTGCTAAAATAGATCTTTTAGCTTGTGCAGTTGACTTGGAAGAATAGAGGTTTTCTGTGGGAACATCAGAAGTCATCAGGAGGTGATCAAGACCTCCAGTTATTGAACTTGTCAGTTGATGCCCCTTTGAGGATGCACTGGAGGCAAGAGGAGAAAGGAGTGGTCTAACCTGCATTTGCCAAGAGAAAAATGAACTTTGCCAGGGTCTCCAAGTGGCATGCATGATGCATTTGACATGCTGAGCTTTGCCCTACTGATCCCCCCAAAGTGATAAGCATCAGCTTCCCAGAAGGAGGGGGGAAACAGCAAGTGACCCAGCTGTCCTCAAAGGAGGTCTCCATATGAAATCCTTCTATCCTGCTGGTAAATCCCTACTGGATTGACTGGCATGAGGGAGTCACAGTCTTTCTGCCCTCACTTTTAATTCAGAGACTTGCAGAAGCAGCAGGTCCCTTGGGCATGTTTGTTCTCCACACCCCAGCAGTGGGTTGACAGGCACAGCTGCCTGCTGCGGCTGAGTGTTTGGCTTCCCCTCCTTTGCCCCCTTACCCTTTTGTTTTGCTTTGTTTTTTTAAATGAGGTGTAGCCAAACTACTGGCAAATCCCCAAAGCATCTCTCTCAGGAGGAGTCTTAGCACACCACCAGAAAATTTTCCCATTACTTAGTGCTTGTTCCCAAAGACCACTGGGATTCCACATTTCTTGTCCAGCAGATATCCCATGGGAGTTGGCAACACTGGTTAATCCTTAGTGATATTAAACTGAAACTTTCAAAATTAGAGGGATACTGATGTACATGGATGTGTAACAAGCCCTTTAGATATTATAGCCAGCTCCTAAATAAGTTCCTTTTTTTAATAGCCTATCACCCTAGAAGATACCCTGATTTCTTCTCAAGCAGGAGCCAAGTGCAGCTGTGGTCAGAAAATCAGCATGAAATACCAGTCTTTGTCACAGAGCATCTCGGCTCATACCTGCACAATGAATTTGTTGCCTTCACAGGCAAAGTGTTTTAACCTGCTGGCACTTGAGCACTGGTTTACATCTGAGCAAAACTCTGCATGCAGGAGGCAGGCCAGCCTGTCCCAGGCTGCTTGCAGTGTCTTTACAAGGAGCTAGCTGTGATAATTTTTGGGTAATTCAATGTGAAAATATGGAGCTGCTTTCGAGTGTAGAACTTTGCTTTCAGCTACTTTGTACCACGTGAGGCATTGCAGGGCTCAGCCTAGCCACAGTTTTAGCATGGCAGAAGAATAATTTGACCTCAGCAAAGTGTATTGTCCCATTTCTCCCCGTCACCTTACAATCACTGCATTTAGGAGAGTTGCCTGCCTGCTGGGCCAGCCTATGCTGCATCATTCCTGCCTGCTCAGGCTGAGGTGGGTGTGGAAGCGGGAGAGGTGAGAAAGAACATGGTTTCTCCAGAGTTTTCTGTTTGTTACTCTGCTATATTTGTTATCTGGATTCTTAAGTAATGAGTGCTTTGAATTTTGTGATTATGTTACGGTGATGTGTAGTTAATGTACTAATGTTCACTTGAGCTAGGATCATGGTAACAGTGTGGTTTGTTTCTTTTTTTTTTAACTGTTCAGAAAATAACTTAAATACAACTACAGAGTTTAAGCTGTGAATCTCTCCTGTCTTCCTTTTGGGGGGAAGGACACCGTCGAACTATCAGTCCTGTATCTTCCTCAAGCCCCATGTGTGTGAGTCACACTTCTGCTACACATGCACTGTACACCACATTTGCAGTGTGAACACCTGGAAGTGCTGGGGCTGAAGGGTGGACAGCTTTGCCCCAAGGCTGGGGTAGATGCAGCTTCACAGGACACATGGAGTCTGCAGTAGCCAGTCCCACCTCAGAGCTGCTGCTCATGGATGAGTGCAGCATAAAAGACTGCTCTGGCAGTCGGGAAAAAAAACACTCCTAAAACCACAGCATACTTTTTAATTAACAAACTCTCCATTCATAGCTAATGGCCTCTGACTGGGACAAATGAGTCCACCCTGTAAGCCGGAGAGTGGATGTGACTGATAGAGAAGAGCTGGAGCCATCCTGTCCATTAAGAAAGTCGGGGGGAAAAGCTATAAAGACTTTGTGTTTTTCTGGGTACTGTTGCAAGATCCTGGTAGGAGAAGCACAAATTTGTTTTATAAGCTAATCAGAATCCTGCTGTTCAATAATGAGTGAGTAATTGACATATCGCAGCACTGCCACACAGTTCCATGGCTGGGGATGCTGTCATGCTTACAGCTCGCTGAAATCCCAACACAAACACCCTTGCCCTCATAATACCTTTCTCTTAAAAATGCTCCTTGGATAGCAGCCTTGGATCTTTCCGTTTTACTTAACAGCCCTTTTTAAAACAAAGGCCACCGTGGTTTTAAGATCCTGACTCCAGGGGTGGTCAGAAAACAAACAAACCCCTGCACTCTCGACATCTCTCTCCCTGCTGGCTCCATTCTTGGGAGCCAGCGGGGGACTGGAGATTGTGAAGGCTCCTGCTTTTCTGAAGCGCTGGGAGCAGGATTCTTGTCACTTCCAATCGCCATCTCTCCTTGTGACAGGGTTTCCCAGCAGCCCCATTCTTTATTTGGCAAGGGGTTGCGATTTTTATGCATATGTGTGTACATATATACATATTTACACCACTTTAACCTTTTCTCTTCCCTCTCTGCTCTTTCCTCATATCCAATAATAGATTTGGAAGAGGAGTTGCAGTGACAGGCTTCGTATCGGTCTGTAACACACAATGCATCTTGATTTAAACAACCTGTGACTGCCAGCACACACAAATGAGACCCCTTACCTTCTGTACTCACAGTCCCAGGTGTCTGTGTGTACCCAAACAACACTGCCCAGCTCTACGAGAAACAGGTTCTCCTTGTGGGTTATGTCTAGTTGTTCCTTAAATAGTCCTTCCCCTTTTTCTCACTGATGTTTAAAGAGGAGGATCAGAGTCTTTATTCCAGATTTCTAGGACTGGGACAGTGCTGTACTGCAGGGCACGAGGTGGAAAACTTCTCACAGGAATTCTGGATTCACATCCAAAAACTCAAGTACTAAAGAGAGTCTTTGAGAAGGAAAAGCAATCTCAGTTGTAAATTTCCACTGGAAAAGAATGAACACCACACAGATTATCTTAAATAGATTCAGTGGTTAATTACCCTTTCTGTTTAAAAATGTCTGCCTTATTTCCACTTCAAATGAAGGAGGAAAGTAATGTTTGCCATAGCTTCAAATTAACAGCATTTGATCAACCTACAGCTTTAAAATGAAATCTTCTCTTGTTTGGTGTTTTTTTATTGTTATATACATGCTTTCAAGAGTAAGATACTTTGTTGAAAGGGGGAATTGGCCAGTTTAGATTAGCTAGGCTAGAATGAATGTAATTCTTACAATAAATGTTTGGGATGAGTTCAGCAGTTGGTGATTCAAAGAGGGCTAGGATGCCAAACTCTCAGCAGAGAAGGCAGCATGGAAACAAAAACCCTGAGCTCTAGTGTTGCCATGGATTTCTGTCCGGCTGTCCTGGCAGCCCTGCAGGGACAAGGGCTGCACCTGGTTCCAGCAGTGTCCTGGCCCCTTTTGTTCAAAGGCTTTGTGTGGTGGACCCTCATGTGCAATGGCACACCTGTCAGCACCCAGGAGAATGTGGAAATGATTCAGTGTTTTGTGGGAATAAGATGCCACCACTCAGCTTGAGAGCCTGCTGCTCTGTATAGCTCTGCTTTCCCAGGTGCTCAGGTTGCTCCACAGCCAACACACAGACTTCCCAGGACTCTGTTCCAGGAGGGGCTGATGAGAGAGGAAAAGTAAGATGCTGCTTGCGCTAACTATCCCATGCAAATCTAATGTTACTCGCTGCAGCCTTTGGAGGTCTCAGCCTGTCCTCTCTGCTAGTTGATCCTTCCTTGATGGCTGAGGACATCTGATGGACAGGGATGTTATGCCCTTCTAGCAAGCTTCCAGGAGTGCATGTGAGTACCAGCCACTTTGCTTTACCCTAAGAGAGCTCAGGCTCATTCAGATATCCTCAAGGGATACTCTTTGCTTCTGATCCGTGTTATCTTCCCAGCTTGAGCTTTCTCTCCGAAGTGCTTTGCTAACATGCATCTGGCTGATAGGAGCAGATAGAAGTCTCCAAACCAGCAGAGAGGTTGCTGATCTGTGGGGCTGGTGAGCCAGGGACCACTGAAGTTGGGTAGGGAATATGACCAGGAAAACCTGGGCTTGAAAAGGCCTCATCTGTGCAGGTAAATAGCCTTCCTGCAGATGGAGAACAGTCAGATGGGCTTTCTAGTTCAAAAAGGCAGAAATAGCAGCCTGAGTAGTGCTTTCACTGGGTACATGACTGACTTCCTTCCAGAGGCCACTGTGGTTTGAAGAGACTCAAGCCCCTGGTTAACGTCACACAGCTGATGTGTCCGAAACTCCCTGTCCCGTGCCTAAAGCATCCTGCTGGCATTTGCAAAGGCAGATCAGGGAAGGCTTCTCTTCGAAGGGGCAGTGAGGCAGGGAAGCTGCCAGAACATCTCCGTTTCTGCAGTGTCAACTCTGAAAGGGCAATGCTGGCAAACTGCTCTGACCTTCAGAGCTGTGGAGAGGTCCATGAGCAGCTCTGCCTGCTTGGCCTGTGCTGCCGAGTTCCCTCTCCAGTGTGGGGAAAGGGGTCAGTGGCTGCTAAGCAAAGCATCTTTTTTCCTTCATATGAGCCACTTACTAATTCCTTGTGGAATTTACCTAGTTTGGACTAGATGGTGTTGGGCAAACACCAAGAGGCAGCACTGAAGACCTGAGGGATTTCTATTTCATCTTGGAAAAGGGGACAGACTCTCTGAGTGGGTCTTCCTCTGCATTCCCCAGTCCTTCATAAATGACCATACCATTTTTTTTTTTGTGGTTTATGTCTTGTGTTTTATGTGTAGAGATCTGCATGGCTGGCTCATGGCTGCCAGTACCTGTCCCTGGGGAGCTGGGAAAGGAGGTAGCAGGCACCAGATTCTTTGCCATTGCAGCAGGGCTAGCTCTGTCATTCCCCACCACACGAGCTCCTTGGAGAATGAATCCTGCCTCTGCGCACACCATGAACAGCTGGACTATGGGGAAGCCTTCAGGGCTCCCAACAGCATCTCCGTCCTGCTGGCCGTCCCTCTGTGCAGGAGGCGTGCTGGGACCGGCTCCTGCTATTCTGCCTCTTCCAGTTCTGCTGGGTTTCTTTGCATGCCCAGGCACTGTGTGTCCAAAGCCTTGAGGAGAGGAGGTGGGAACAGCCTCTGGAGACCAGGGCAGCAGAGAGGCGAGAGTGGGACAGGAGCTCTGGGTGTGACAGTGGGAGGGGATGAGAGTGGTTTATGGGCTCATAGCTGCTTTCCCAGCCGTGGGGGGCATTTTAGGCTACATGGAACCAGGGGAGGAATGCCTGTAAAATGTGGAGACAAGCTCTCTTGCAGCACAGTGCAGCGGGTGTTTCTCACCAGCACTTGTCTCGTCGTGTGCCGCCATCACCGGGTCAGGTCACAGGAGTGTCTCCAATTAACCCAGCTCCCTAGTGAACCTTAATTATCACTCCAGGCTTTCCTCCCCCTTCCTGCCCCAGCACGTGTTTCTCACCTCTACATCTGCTGCTAAACCTTTGCTCCTAGCATCCCGGCAACTGCTCAGAACTGGTGGCTAAATCACAGCAGTGGCCACCCCCTGGCTTGGAGCTGTGTCCTGAGGATGTCCCTGCTTCAGGATGCCCCAGAACCACCAAGCTGTGTGGTGGAAGGGAGGGCTGTGGCTGCAGGGACGAGCACAGGGCTATGGGCTTCAGTGGAGAGGAGTTGCGAAGCTCCAGGAGGGTTTTTAGGTGGTACTTGCTGGGAGAGTACCAGAATGGGGGAGAGATGGCTGCTGCTGTTTCCTCCGGTAGCTGTGGCAGGGACGACTGGATTGGGCACATTTAACCCTCCAGGTGCACATTTAACCCCCAGAGATGAGCCATGTAGCTGGATGACTGGAGTTGGAGCATGGCTGCAGGACACAGCACGGCCTGGCTTCAAATCCTGTCTCAGGTTTGCTGCTTTCCCTTGTCTTAGCACAGGGCTTGGGGTGAATCCTGGGGGTGTTTAGGGTTGCCCTGCAGCACTGCAAGTGCTTTGGGCATGGCTGGAACCCATAGGCTGCATGTCCTCCTCCTGCTGGGTCATCTCACCCCTGGGCATGTCCAATAAATAGATCTTCCTCCTACTGCTCTGGGAATGAACTAGGACGATCCCCAGAAGAACTGTGGCTCCCTACAGATCTCCCTTACTGTGGCCCTGTCACCGAGGTCTCTGCAGCCCAGCACTACTGCACAAAGTAAAGGTGATGCCCCAATCAAGACCTGGAGAAACTGAGTCTAGGCAAGACACAGGAGCTCTTGAGCGGGTGCCTGCCCTGGTAAAAGCTGAACACTGGGAAGCTGGGAAGGGCTGATGGGCTGAGGAAGAGGGCCTGGTGCTTTCAGGAAGAGCTGAAGGCTCACACAGAGGGAGGAGACAGGAGCTGGAACATCCTGTGTGGGAGGATGTGGTGCCCGGGCTCTCCCTCACCCCAGGCAGCCCGTTTTGGGCTGAGCATGCCCCACGGGCTTGGGTGCCTGTGCCTTTGGGGCTCTCCCAGCTCTGCTCTGCTTTCCTGGCCCATCAGGACCATCCTGAGTGGGGCCAGCCTGTCAGGACCTGACCCTTTTAAGCCCTCAGAGCTGTTGCCAGCCGTGGCTTAGTGGGGTCCCCATCCTTTCAACTGGCTGTTCGGCAAATTAAGAGCTTGCTATTAGGCTGCTAATTAAAGGCACTTCATTAGCAGCAGGGGAAGCAGCTCCTGGCCGCAGCAAAATTGGATTCCTCTGAGCTGCTATGAGCTGAGTCTCTCCTCTCTGGGGCTGGGGGCTGTGCCCCTCCAAGTCCAGCAAATGCACCTTCCCCGAGCCATGGCCATGTGGCTACGAGCCTCCTCCTGAGCCGCAGGGACTGGGGCACATCAGCCCCACGGTAGCAGAGGGGCCGAAGGTGATCCGAGTCTTGGGTGATGTGGGGCCGCCACTTCGTCCACAGCCTTGGGGGTGGTGCAGTGATGTTACCCTGCTTACGGTCCCCGGGGCCACCCCCGTTTGGAGGGGGCATGCGGGAGCTCTCAACGATGGCAGAGCATCACATCGGTCGTCCCACTGTCCCCAGGCTTGGCCGTGACTCCTCAGCGGGCTGGGCAGTCCGGAGGTGCTGCCCCTGCCCTCGGCGAGGGAGGAGGTCCCCGGACTCCTCCTCCGGCCGCTCAGGCGCCTCCAATGAGCCCCGGGGCACCCGGGCTGCCTGCCCTGCCCTGCCTTCCCTTCCCTCACCCCCTCCTTCCTCCATCTAAAAATGGGAGAGACCAGCCAGGCTGCCGGACCGGGGCTGCCTTCCTCCCCCTCTCCTTCTCCTCCCTCCCCGCGCTCCGCCTGCAGCCTCTCCCCGACGGTCGGGAAAGGGACCCCGCGGCCCGGCGGGAACATCACTGGGGTGAGCTGTCCCTGCGGGCCGGGGGGGCTGCGTCATCCCTGCTCCCCTCCTGCTTTACGGTGTCCCCATTCCCCCAGGACCCTGGCCTGACGCCCCCGTGGCCTGACACCACCCTCCCTTTTTTCCCAGCTCGGGATTCCTGATGGGATTAGAGGGGATTTGCTGTGCGTGAGCCGGGAGCTGCTGGGTGATACGGATCCGGCTACCGTGCGGGGGTTGTTGCGAGGAGGGCCGGGATCTGGGTGCTGGGGAGCCTGGCTGCTCCTGTGGGATTCAGACTCACTCCACATCCACCCCGTCCCAGTCCTGTCGCTGCGGGGATGGGAGACGCTCATTGCTTGGGGGGAGACAGCTGGGTGCAGCACCCAGGGGTGCTCCTGCAGCTGGAAGTGCTCTGAACGCTCCTGGGCACACAGATCCTGGGGTGCGCTGGGTCAGGGTCTGTTCCCCCGCAGCCATCGGCTGCGTGCAGTGAGAAGCGCCAGCAGCCGGGGCAGGAGACAGAGGTGTTGGTTGGGGCGAGGGTAGGAGGTGGGTGCATGTGGTGTTTGGGGAGGGGGGGCTGGGACCTTCCCAAAGCACCTTTCAGTGGTGCTAGGCCGTTCACAACAGCGCCATTTGGGTGCCCCATTGAGGGAAAGGGATGGGTGTCCCTCCCTCCTCTTCCTGCCCCTTTCCATCTCCTCCCCACTCCCAGCTGGGGACAGGGTTACCCAGGTTACTCAGGCTGGGCCCTCGCCAGGGTAAAAAAAGCCTCACACCACAGCCACAAGATCAACCATGGGGAAGCTGGATTGTCTAGGCTGGGTGATGGGCACTGGCAAGCAGAGGTGCTCAGCTCAGAGCTCCGACACATTTGGGTCTTTGGGCCAGAATCATCCCTACTGGAGAAGGGGCAGTGACCCAATACAGTTCATGACACATGATCTTGGCCCCTGGCTCTGCTGACCAGGGCCATGCTCATCCTTCCTCCTCTCTCCCAGCATCTCACCTTCCCCCTGCTGTCGGTCTCCCTTCTGGTGTCTTTTGGCTCCTCCATGCTCTATGGCTACAACCTTGCCGTGGTGAACTCGCCAGCAGTGGTAAGGGACAGGCAGCCTCTCCAGAAGCAGGGAAAAAGGCTTTGTATCCCTCCTTAGGAGGGTGGAGGGACCGCTGCCCAGCATCCCCACATCAAAATGCTGGCATTTTTCTTGAGCAGTCACCCATGGAAAGCAGTCCAGGGAGAGGAATGGCATGGGAGGGACATGGGAGGCTGTGTTCATGTACTCCAAACTGGTCCCCCTGCGAAGGCAGAGGCTGGGGAAAGCTGGTCACAACCTCCTTGCTCTACCTCAAGCTCTGTCTGTGGCATCTTTAAGCTGCCCTTAAGTCCCTCCGAAACAGGCTGAGCAACCCAGCACATCGCAGTCGTCCCCTGTCATGTCTTGCCCAGCATCTCCTGCAGTGCTGTTAAACTCAAGGCATTGTTCCTGTAGAGCCCATCTTCCCTTGTCTTCCTCTTTCTCCCAGTACATTTGGTGCCCATGTGTGTCTCTGCCCTGCAGCACATAAAGGCTTTCTACAATGCCACGTGGTCCCAGCGGTACGGACATGAGCTGACCCCTGGCCCCCTGACCCTCCTCTACTCCCTGACTGTCTCCATCTTTGCCCTGGGAGGGCTGGTGGGCTCCCTGCTGGTTGGGATGCTGGTGGAGCGGTATGGCAGGTAAGGGTGTCATACCATGGGACATGGTGGTTGAGGGATGGGGTGGGACTGGAGGAGCTGCCCTTCTGCTTGTCCCTGCTAGGAATGGCGCTCTGAGCCGCAGTGCTCTCCTCGTCCTCCTGGCCGGTGGCTTCATGGGCTTCAGCCGGGAGCTGGGGTCCCCTGAGATGGTGATCATCGGTCGCTCCATCACAGGGCTCCACTCAGGTAGGCTGTGCATAGACCCTTCCTCACAGCTCAGTCCCCTACAGCCCCTTCCCAGGGGGTTGGAGAAGACTTCATATTCCCCACAGGCTCTGTGGAGGGGTCTCTGGCACAGACAGGGCCACCTCCCTGGCCATGGGGTCCCTACTGTGGATGATGTTGGGCATGGGGGGAGATGCACTGAGTCTCTGGTTGGGCACCTTTCTCCCCCTTGCCTCTCCCATCCCAGTCACTCCTGTCCCTGCCAGGTATCTGTCTCAGTGTGGTGCCCCTCTACCTGGGAGAAATCGCCCCCAAGAACCTGCGGGGTTTCCTGGGCCTCATGCCCAGTATCTTCATCTGCCTGGGGGTTTTTGCTGCACAGGTCCTGAGCCTCCCAGAGCTGTTGGGTGAGGTGAGCACAATATCCCAGCCCTCATGTGCTGGACCCTGCTCTGCCCTCCCTGTGACATGTCCTATTTCAACTCCTTTCAGGACAGATTCTGGCCCCTTTTGCTGTCAGTGGTGGTTGTTCCTGCCTCCCTCCAGCTCCTGCTGCTGCACTGCTTTCCCGAGAGCCCACGATACCTGCTGATAGAGAGAAATGATGTCTGTGGAGCCACCAAGGGTGAGGGGATGTCTTGGGGAAGACTGGCTCCAGGAGGTGCTGGGTGCTTCTCCAAGGTCTTCCAAGACCAAGGTGCATCCTCGTGGCACCCTTCCACACCCAGACCTCACAACTCACCACAATCCTTAAGGTTCAGCCCTTCCGTCCCATGCAGTTGTGACACAGCATTTCCACGGTGCCCATCACTGTGGGTGAGGCTTTCCTCAAGCTCCTATGGATGCTGAGCCCCATGGGTCAGGGAGGTCTCCTGGGGAGGCTGAGCCAGGGCAGAGCCAAGACCCTGCCCTGTGCCATACCAACGAGCATCCACCCTGGGATGGGAGATGTGTGTCTGTGACCCCCGCTCTCCCCACAGCACTGCACCAGTTCCTGGGGACCCCTGATGTGCAGGATGTGATCGAGGAGATGAAGGAGGAGCAGCGGTCACTCTCCTCCATGGAGATGGTCTCTGTGTGGCAGCTGCTGCAGGACCGCTCTGTCTACTGGCAGACCCTCTCGGTGGTGGTGGTGAATGCCGGCATGCAGCTTTCAGGGATTGATGCCGTAAGCTCTGCAGGGTCCTTGCTCCAGGACCTGGCTCTGCAGAGGTTGAGCTGAGACCTGGCAGCTCATTTCATCAAGTTCCCTATGGCTCCACCCCCCTGCTCATGCTCTGTCCCCTCCTCGACAGATCTGGTTTTACACCAACATCATCTTCGAGAATGTTGGGATTCCTGTGTCCCAGATCCCCTACACCACCGTGGGCACCGGCGTCATTGAAATCATTGCTGGGCTGATTGGGGTGAGTCACAGATGGACAGACGGACACAGCCCCTCCATGCCTGAGCCTTGTTGCCAGCTCCCAGCACCATCAAAGGGGGGCTGAATTGATCCCCAAATGTCATCTGTGCCACAGCACAGTCCCTTTTCTGGAGGACAGAGGGTTTGGCAGGGAAGTAGGTATGGGAGATGGGATTAGACAGGGTCAATTTGGGGGTCGTATCTAGGAGGAGTGGGAGAATTTTGGAGTAGCAGGGAGGTTGGAGTGAGATGCCAGGCAAGGAGCAGGTTGGATATGATGGAGGAGGCTAGAGGTTCCTTCTGGCTCCCACTTCATTGTCACTCTGTTAGCAGAGCCACATGTCCCAGTCTGCCCTCCCAGCCAAGCACTGGCCTGGTCCCAAACTAGCAGCTCTGCCCCCCCAGCCAGCCCTCATTTAGCTGGAGAGTTAGCACTGGGCCAGGCAGATTTATATCTCTTGTCCCATCTGCAAGTGTCACCCAGGGCCATCCCAAGCCACCCAGCACTAAATCCATGCCCTGACAATTAGAGAGATGAATGGCAGTGGCTGTTCCCAGAAAACCGGGAATGAGTGGGGGGCTCTCCCCTCTCCCCGTAGCTCAACCCACTGCAGAACAGGCCCCCTGCCTCTCTAAAGGGGGTTCCCTTCTCCTCTCCCCTGGCTGTGGGGCTGTCCCAGCTGCCCAGCAGCCGCCCGGCATAGAGCCAGATTGCTCAGGAGCAGCCCCTCAAATGGCCCCCGATGGACACGCCGAGATTGGTTATAAAATTACAGGCATTTGTTCTGCTGTCAATACCCTGCCCGCTCCAGCCGCTGCACTGCCTGCCCGCACCCTGCCTCTGCCCACTGCCCAGCCCAGCACCTCTACTTGGCACTGGTGGGAATGAAGCCATAGGGTCACCCTAGTCAGCCCCGACCCTGTAGCCCACTGGGGCTCTGTGGGATCCCTCTCCTGCCCCACGTGCGCTCACCCCTCATGCTACTTTACATGCACCAGCCCTGGAGCTCTGAGCTGGGGCTGCCCAGCAACAACTGGATCTGGGGTTCAGGGGTGCTCCCATCCACCTTGGAGCTCCCCACCACCCCTCTGCTCTCCCCTGGCAGTGCTTCACCATTGAGAAGGTGGGCCGGCGGCCTCTCATCATCATCGGCTTCTGTGCCATGGGCATCTGCTCGGCTGGCATCACTGTCTCCCTGCTGCTGCAGGTTGGTCTGGCCACTGCCACCCCCAGGGCCACTGCCACTCCCTGGGCTGGGGCTGGAGCATTAACGGGGGCTGGGTGATGTAAGGCTGCGTGTCACCTCTGGGAGGCGGGAGGAGCATGCATGGAAATGGGAGGTGAGCTGGCTCTTCCAAGTAATGTTTTTCCGTCAAAGTTAAAGAGAAGGATATTTTAGTGCAAAGAACAACAAAAAAGAAAACACACATTCAAATGAGAAAAGTCCTGCTGCTTCTGGTAGCTTTTCTGCAGAAATAGTTGGTACCAGAGAGGCAGATGTGAAATGCCAGGGGAGGTGGAGACGTTTACAGGGTCCTCCTTCTGCTGTCTGCTCCCAGGGGATGTTCCCATGACTCTGGGGACATCTCAACATCAAGAGCTGCAGATCTTGGCCAAGGCTGAACCTCACTAACTTTGCCCCAAACCACCCATTGCTTGTCTGCATCTCACTGGTGTGTCCTGCGTGGCCACTGTCTCCAAGGGCCACCACCGAGCCAAGTGGCTTCAGCCCAATGTCCCCTCACAGGCCGCCCTGCCCTGGATGCACTATGTCAGCGTCGCCTGCGTGGTTGGCATCATCGCTGGCTTCTGCATGGGACCAGGTGGGGCTGGGGCTGGGGGAGCAGGGGGCAATGGGGTGGGAATGGGGGTCCCAGGGGACCGTCAGGTTTTGCAGGCAGGTGACAGAATCTGAGCCTTCGCCCCATTCCTGTGGCCAGGCCCTGGGCTGCACCCCACAGGTGAAACCCCCCATAAACCCATCTAGCCCCATACATCCCCAGGGCACACTCTACCTCCTCCTCTTATCCCTGCTCCAGAGCCAAGCAGGATGAAAGCCCTGGCAGGCTTCCCTAAACCTCTCTGGAGGTGCCTCCCATCACAGTGGGGCTGATGAGCATCATCCTGTCCCTAACCAAGTACAGGCTCAAACAGCCAGGAGTGAAACCTGTTACACAGTTGATGTATTAGCAGAGCTGCTAACAGATCTGTAATTCATCCTCAGCCCAGACTTTATTCACTGTAATTACATCTTTAATTAGGATTTTAATGGCTCATTGTTCACAAACAATGATGAATAGGAGTTTTAAAACAAAAAAATAATATATATATATCTCTGTTCTGGGCAAGCTGTGAGTAAGAGTCCATCAGGGGCTCCACTCCTCACATACTTCTTAACACTTGTTTTTTGGTTTATCTTTTCCCTTTGGAGCATCCTTTATAAAGAGGTCCCAGACAGACCTGTGCCAGGCAGTAGGACTCCAGGCATGTCACCATATCAAATACAGTCCCTTGCCAGATTCCCGTGTGTCTTGGGATGTCCTCTGGACCTTGGATCCTGCCCTCCAGCACAGGGACAATCCCAGGACCCATGACTGCTGCTCTCATGGCAGGAGAGGCTGAGTCCTTCCAGGAGAAATAGTCACAACCCATGTCCAGTTTTTAGTCCAGTAACAAGTTGGCTTGGAAAATCATTTCCACACACATGGGTTTTTTCACCATACATGGGAAAAGCAGTTGGAAAATAGCATTTCTGTGTCCTGTGGGAAATTCTGATGCTCAGAAATGCAGTTGCTTCTTTCCTGCCTAAATCAGCCACAGTGGGATAGAAGTTAATTGATAGAAGGAAATTTTCTAAACTGTTTTGATCAAGGGAGGCTGGAAGGGCATTATGGAGGGTGCCAGGAAGATTTTTCTCTATGCCTGTGATCTCTAGGAGATTTAACATATCGGCATTTAAGAAAAATTATTGGAAAATGAGAATCCAGGTTAAATATTCCACCTTTATTTTGATTCAGTCTGAAACTTTCAGTAACGCAGCTTGTGATACTGGCCTCAGCACCCAGCAATGAGCAAGTGTGGTATGTCAGGCGGACATCACCCACCCACCGAGATATATCCCAAAGGGAGGCCAAGGGCAGGACACTGGTCCACAGCACTCCCCATCTCCTCCAGCTGTCCCAGCACCAGCAGTGTAAACCGTGAGCCTTGCTGGGCTCAAGCCCTCTGGCCACAGGAGTGAGATGGACAGGACCTGTTGACCCCAGGGGTGCTTGAGGCAGCCTGTCCCCCATATCCTTGATCTGTCCATTCCCTCTGCAGCTGGTGTCCCCTTCCTGATGACGGCCGAGCTCTTCACGCAGTCGCACCGCCCAGCTGCCTACATTGTGGGAGGGTCCCTCAACTGGCTCTGCAACTTCACCGTTGGCTTCATCTTCCCCTTCTTGCAGGTACCAGTCTGGAGGGGCTGTGGAAGGAGGGGATGGACACAGCCCTGCTGCTCCTTCACAATGGGGTGCCAAGTCAGGCTTAACCTGAGAGATGCTCATGCTCCTGGCTCAGCTCAGTGCTGGTTGGAGCCAGCCTAGGGAGGGATGATAGGAGGGTACGCTGTCCCATGCCATGCCAAGTTTGGAGGTGCCTGACTCTCTGCCCCATCCTACTCTTATTGTCCCCAGATGTCAACTGGTGCCTTTTGCTACCTGGTTTTCTGTGGTGTCTGCCTGCTGGTGGCCCTGTACGTCTACTTCATCATCCCTGAGACCAAGAACAAAACCTTCATGGAGATCAGTCACATCTTTGCCACCCGCCGCTCCGTCCTCTCCATCCCAGCCCATCTCATTGGAATGATGAGGCTCGATGGCTATGGGACCTTGGAGAGCAGTTCCCTGGAGGGCTCGGGCTCCAGCCTGCCCTGATCTGGGTGGGCTGGAGGGGATGGGGATGGTGGAGAAAGCTCGGGGCTGTGGAAGAAAGTGGGGGCCAATTTTCCCTGAGCTGGTCAGCTCTGGGTCTCCCAGGACATGTCAGTGCGCTGCAGCCTTTGGCCAGGATGATGCACCAGGGTTGCACTGACCGCTGTGCATGACCCCCATGCTGGAAGAGATGCCCCCACAGAGATGAGGGCACCTCCTGTGGCAGGGGCTTCTCATCACTCCTGGGTATGGAACCTTGCCAAGAGCTGCCCACATGAGCTGTTTAATAAAGACCATTGCCAACAGAGCCATCGTTTGGCAAGTTCAGCCTGGAATGGCAGCAAGCTGTAGTGTGATGGAATGGGTGGGTGCTTCCCCAGTACCAAGGAAGAGCAGAAAGGGATGATGGATTTGTCCTCCTCCCCAGGGAGGCTGGAAAGGTCAAAAGGAGAGGGATCAGGATGTCTCCTAGGCTCTTGCTTCTTACCCAGGCAGGTCATGCAAAGCCAGAGGCTGTTGCAGAAGGGCCATAGAGTAGCTCTGAGCTGGGGGAGACTGTCCAGCCACTGTGTCCCTCCACAGCCTGCTGGAAGCCCCTTGGTGTCTGGCCTAGTGTGCTGGCCCCAAAGAGTGATCCCATGGGACCCCTGCATCCTTTGCCCTTGAGGACAAAGGGATCCAGGAAACACCCACATCCCTTTTCTGCACCCCATTAATTGTTGTGACCTCAAGGTGCTCTCCAAGCATGAGGTCTCCCACATCTCTGCCCTGAATCCTGGGGGCTGTGTTGCAGAGGGAGGGGCTGCCCTATGTCCCAGGACTGCTGTGAGCACAGCAGTTGGGTGACCCAGGACCCCCACAGCAACTCTCACAAACACCATGGGGTTGGGGGCTCCCAGGCCAGCAGACCCTCCAGGAGTCATGGTTTGCAGGAGAACTACAATATTTTGTTCTGGTAAGAGATAAACCCCAGACAGTGGGGAGGGCTGTGTGGCCGACCCCTTCTCGCGCTAATGCAAACATCATTTATTTTGTTGCAAATAATTTAGCCCTCTTTTTTTCCAGTTTCCACCCTGTGACTGGCCCACAGCTTGTGTGTTCGGTGCCTGTGGTCACTCGGTGAGGAGCCCACCCTTCCTGCATCCCTTGACAAACCCTCAGGATGCCTCTGCGGTTGGGTGGGGGCTGGACTCATGGGGACTGGGCCATACTGGGTCTCCAGTGCCTGGTCTTGTCCCCTCCATCCTAAGCCACTAGCTTGGGGCTTTCCTGCATCTCGAGCCATTTAAAGAACATCAGTCAAAGCAGGGGTCACAGCTCCACAGCATCAGCCACTTCCCACTCTGCCTCCCTCCCGACTCCGCTGCTCTCGGCAGCAGAACAGAGCGGTAAATATGTGCAGCATTACATATGTATAATGGAGTGTAAATAACCCCAAAAAGTGCATTGTAAATAGACTCCAAGTTTATCCTTTATTAATGAGGCACTGAGTGCCCTGCTGTTTTAGAGCAGCGAGACTTTGATAATATCAAAACCTAAATTACACTTGTGTCTCTCATTCCCAGCAAACGACAGCATCATTTCAGGCCTCTTTGCCACTTGTATTTATTTATTCTGGTATTTATCTATCTCTCCCACCCAGCATGTGGGGCAGCTTGGAAGATGACCCCTGCCCTCCATGTAGGAGGCAATGGCCCCCCTGGGACCAGCCCCCCCCATTCTGGGGTCCTGGAACAGCCAAGGAGCTGGAGTGTTGCCTTATAGCCAAGGACTGCTCTGTTTTGGCTGGTGAGATGGGGCACACCTGGGGAAATGTGGGGTCAGGACCCATTTCTGCCAGAGCTTCAGACACCACCAGCAGTCCCCTCTTTCCAAGGACTAGAGGTCACTTGCCAAATTCTGTGGTGCTTTTTGGATGAATTTGCTCCTGGGGACTCTTTTGCCAAAGGACATGTCCATCTTCTTTCCATCAGAACATGGGGGTGAGGAAACCCTGTGCTCATGGAACACTAGCAATTCATCAGCTTTTTTTTGGAACCTATCGGGGCAGGATCTCTCTTTTTGAGCTGTCAGTCCAAGCTGCCCCTTGCCACTGCTCTGGTACTCCAAAAATAGGATTTGGGCTTCCCCTCTGCTTGCCTTGATCAAGAAGGCATTCCCTGCCTCTCTGCTGCAGACTTCTCATGAAGGATATGGCTGGACGAGGTTTGAGCTGCTTCCCCATGTCCAAAGCAGCTCTCTGGATTCAGGCCTCCAAAAGCACTGGTTCTACTTGCTGAGGGTAAGGCTGTATTCTCTAGCAGTGTCCAAGCAGACCTTGAAAGACTGGAGAAGGTGCAAAGAAGAGCCTGAGAAACTGCTTGGATGCCTGGAAATGCTCCTGATCCTCTAACGTTTGCAGAAACAAAGATGAAGGTGACTCTCTCCAAATGTGCAAGTGCCTTCTCCTGATGTGCCCAGTGCTAAAGAGTGGGTGAGTTATGTGAATACACTGAGATATTCACATACCTCCAACATGGAGGGCTGGGGCTCACCCCAGACAAACCGGAATGGGAAAGAATGCCCTGGTTCGAACTCTCCAAATGCTTTGAAAGGGGCTTCTCAAGGATGTGGTTATGGCCCATCAGTGGATATCTCCAGATCCTGCATGGAAGCTCTTGTGGAGGGTACCTGGCTCATGGTGAATGGTCACATCCCAGCTGGGAAGCTGATAAAGGCTTGCTGGACACATCCTGGTCTCCCTGTGCTATCACTGGGGCTTGATGAGGCAGCAAGTGGTCCTGGGCCATGGTCAGACAAGACAAGAATTCGTACCCTGCCAGTGCCCTCAGTCCCTATGGCTCCAGCAGGGATGAGCTCCTCGAAGATGGATCCTGGGGACCCACCAAGTCCCTGAGGCTGAAACATTCTTGCACTGGTTTTCCCAGGTGTTCTAACAGTGAATTGTCCCTGTTACCTAAACAGGGATGTCTTCACTCCCCCCAAATCTAACCTGACTGCAGAGGCTCCATCAGGGACCAGTTTTGATTGGAGTGAGGTTCCTGTGTGCTCTGCCTGCTGCCTTCTTCCATGTGGAGAAAGCAGGGTTGGGGCAGTGCCCCATTGCCCCACAGAGCTGTCTGTCTCCTGTCCCACTAAGACTGTCCATGCTTCCAGTGCAGCATCCATGGGGGAAGGATGCTAGGGACAGGGAGCATTGCCTGGGGTCACGTCAGTTTGCAAATAGACCCTATGTCTGCAGCCTGGGGCCTGGATGAATTTGAGGGGTTTTAGGGGCTGATTCTGAAACTTGGAGGTGGACAAGAGGCTTGGCATGACCCTGAAATGCCAACCTACATATCCTGGAAGCCAACTGTATCCTGGGCTGCATCACAAGAGGTATGACCAAGAGACTGAGGGATGCGGTCCCTCTGTTACATCCTCGTGAGACCCCACTAGGAGTATTGCATCCAGCTCTGGGGCCCTCAGCACAGGAAGGACGTGGACCTGCTGGAGCAAGTCCAGAGGAGGCCAGAGGGCTCAGAGGGCTGGAGCACCTCTTCCGTGAAGACAGGCTGAGATAATTGAGGTTTGGCCTGTAGAAGATAAGGCTCTTGGGAGACCTTAGAGCACCTTCCAGTAGATAAAGAGGTTGCAAGAGAGCTGGGGAGGGACTTGTTACAAGGGCATGTAGTGAGAGGACAAGAGACAATGACTTTCAACTGACAGAGGGCAGGATTAGATTAGATATTAGGAAGAAATTCTTTACTGTGAAGGTAAAGAAGGCACAGGAACAGATTGCCAGGAGAACCTGTTGATGCCCCATCCCTGGAAGTGTTCCAGGCCAATTTGGATGAGGCACTGAGTAACCTGGTCTAGTGGAAGATGTCCCTGCCCACGGCAGAGGGGGTTGGAACAAGATGATCTTTCAGGTTCCTTTCCAACTCAAACCATTCTGTGATTCTTGACTTACAGACAAACACACCTGGAGGTCTCAGCTGCTCGGGGCCTTTCAAGGCAGGGTAAAGCTGGCAGAGGAGCCAGCATGGTATGGAGGTCCATCACCAGGCCTCTTCACTTTCTTCTCCAGAGTAGTGTGGTTGGCTGTGAGGCTGCAGTGGCAAGGACATGGTGCATCTGCCACAGCTCATCATGGGGAGAAGCCCAGGCTGATGGGCAGTCAAGTCCCTGCCCAAGCTTGACATCAGTGCTCATGGAGGGTCTGAGACGGCAGGATGGGACCTCCCACTGATGTCCCAGTGTCCATACTTGGTCACTCCACATCCCACCAGTCACAGTCCTGTGTGCAAACACACCTTCGGTAAAATCATGAAGGGGACAAAAGCAGGGGAAAACTACTTCCCTTTGGATACAGGGTTTGTCCTGCACCAGCCTGTCTGCCCTCCCCAGTGCCCAGGGGCAGGGATTAAGGAGGATCTGGCTGCACTTTGGGGTTGGCAAAGCTTCAGACAACGGATTGAAGCTGCCCTCAGGCACCCTGGGAGATTAACTTAATAGGAGAGGAAAAGGTGACAAAGGAATAGGACACAGAGAATGTGACTGCCCTGGACCCGTGAACACTGCTCACGATATTAACTGCCAGGACACAAGTCACCTGGAGAGAAAAGGTTGCACTCCCAAAATTAGGAACCCTCCCAGATAGTGAAACCCCCTCCAGTGATTTCAGACAGTGTGGGTCCTCTTGGCACCTTCTTTTGTTTTTGCTTTGCCCAGTAGTGGCAGGAATCCCCAGAGAAGAGAACAGAGACATAACAGTGATGTATATGTGCCTGCTCCAGGTGCCACAGTCCCATGGACACCTTTGTGCTACAGTAAACCTGACTCCTGGCTGAAAGTCATCCTGCAGCAGGGCCTCCCTGGGATGAGACCACAGCTTTTATCTCCTAAAGTGCAGAGCCAGCTGCAGTTGAGCCCCCAGTTCACACAGGCTGCGGTCAACAGTCTCTTTGCAGGTAAAAACCTAAAATGAGTGATTTTTTAAACTGTGTTCTGGGTAAGAGGCACTCATCTGAAACCCTGAAACTCAGAGGGGTGGAGAACAGAGATTCGTTTCTTTTAAAAGCCTAAAATATTTCCTCGGCATCAACCCCACCCCCTCAAACTCTTAAAAAAAAAAAAAAAAAAAAAAAAAGGGGGCACATCTAGGGTGGGGAAAAAAGTGTTTGTTACTCTATCAAAAACATAATAACTCTGTATGAGTGCCTGCAGGTCCGTGGCCGGGGCTCGGCTGGAGCAGGTCTCTGCAGCAGTTGCGGGGTGCCGGGGCTGGTCCGGGTGCGGGTGGCCGAGGCGAAGGTGCCCGGCAGAGGGTGCACACCAGCAGATGGCACTCCTAGAATTTATTGCTACAGCAAGCTGCCTTTCGGAGAGCAGTCATGTAGGAGATGTCCTATTATATGGGCAGTTGACTTTAATAGTCATTGTGTGCTTAAAGCACAGCAAAACAACAGTGGGAAAAAAAAAAAAATCCCCACTCCACTTGGATGGCCCTTTTCCCCCCAGCCCTGCTAGTCTATTTGTACAGTAAATTAAAAATATGAATCACTTCTCTCTACTGCCTCCCCAAACACTCATCCTGTCAGGCTCTGTGTTGTCTTCATTTGTATTACCTTAATTTAATGTTAATTATGTTCTTCATTTACAAAGAACAAGCATTTACACTCCCTGTCTGGGGATTTTCCACACTCGCAGTCTCCACAGACGGGGAGGAGAAGGGGAGCGGCAGAGGCAGCGGTGCCGGGGAGGAGGCTGTTAGCACGGCCGTGGGAATGGGGGGAGCAGGGATGCCACCCCCCAAATGAACTGGTAACGATGAGCGCTATTGCCTTTCGATTTATGAAACCGTATCATTGCCTGTGCTTAAATCCCCCCTAATAAATCCTTTCTAAAAGGTCTTCGGCCAATGGAGGGCAGAGATTTATGGTGGGGAGCTGGAGTGGAGGGACGTTTGGTGGCAGGGTTTGCTACCAGCGCGTTGGGGACCCGTCCGGGGATGTCACAGGGCTGGGAGCCCGGCCTTTGCTGGGTAGTCCTGAGAAAATCTCCCAGACACCTTTTCCCTGACATCTGCAGGCTTGTTGGATGCTTTCAGTGATGGGATGACCTGTAACCACAGCATGGATGAGGACTGCAAGTCCCTGCTCCATGCTTCAGTTTCCCCATCAGCACCTGGAGCTAACTACCCCTCTCACAGGTCTGCCTACCCTCAGTTCTTGCTGGAAAGCCAAACTTTGGGCTGCACTAACAGAAATTACTTGGGGAGAGTGTGAGAGTGTGTGTGTGTGTGTTCATGGGCACACACATAAAGGACCCAGGTCTCTAGAAAAAAGCCCTCCACCTCACCCCAAACTTGACTCTCCCATGCACAGAGCCTCTGACTGGAAGAAAGAAGGACAGAAAAGAAGGATAATAAGAAATCCAATTAAAGAAAGCTCTGTGAGCTTTCCTGGACCATCTGATACATGTGTCCTTCTTCACAGCCTGCCACTGCCCATCCCTGGGACGGGGGATGTGGGCCTGAAGGCTCTGTGCACAGCCACATTTTCAAACCTTGAGTCCCCCATCTGCAGTCAGCACCCTACAATTGCCTGACCTTCTGGTGCCATGTCCAGCCACAGGTTGGAAACATCCGAAGCTTCTCCCGGGGGTCCTGAGGATTGGCTTTTGAGTAGAGGAAGAAGCATCATTGTCCCCACTTGGTCCCAGAGTTCCTGGAGTCATATTTTGCTGTGCAAGTTGGGGTTGTACCAGTACATCATGGGAGCTGAGAGGGCAGTGGATAGGTCTAGCTGAGACACCCACCCCCAAACCATCCCAAACACCCCACAAAGCTAATTAAGAAAAAAAAAAGCACCCCATCAAACCTTCCTGTTTTGTAGGACCACAGGAACTCCAGAAAAGCACAGAAAAGAGACTCCCACTGCCATGAAAACCCAAGGTGCCACACACCCTCTGCTGACCAACACTCCTCCCCTCACCATCACCTGTTTCCATGGCAACAGCCACACATTCTGGGGTGAGAACCTAAGCCCTCTTGCCACTGAACCTGCCTCAGGGCCTGGGGCAGGTCTCCTTGCTAGTTGCTTATGGGGAAGGTCACAGACTTAACTCTCCAGATTTCTCCTGCCATGAGTCTGACTTGCAGCTGCAGAGCACTGTCCCAAAGCCCTGTCTGTGGGTTGTGCAGCCCCACATCCCACCCCACACCCCACTCCTGCCCTTGGCCAGCCATAGAGCAACCCCACTGCAGGGTCACCTTCTCTCACTCCACCCTGCTGCCACGCAGGGCTGAGGCCACTCACTTCACGACAGAAGTGGCCCAACTACACCCCCATGGGACAAACATTCCTCCACTCCAAGGGGGGTGATAATTTCCTCCATCCTCCGCTGGCCATGCTTGCGCCCTCCCCATGAGCTCCTGTGCGCTCTCCCTTATTAACAATGACCTTTCCACCATGCTCACCACTGATTCCCCAGTCCCAAATATCTTTTAAATGGGTTTCAGGAGCTGATGCGCGCTCTGTTAAAAGGCCACCACGTTGCACCCGCACCGCCCCACGTCCTCCCACGTCGCAGCCCCCCCCGTCCCCACGCAGTGCCACCCGCATACGCTCACACTAACATTTTAATTAATGACAACCACTTCCCCCCCCCCTCCCCTCATAAGCACTTTAATGTGTGTTCGCAGCCCGGCTGATCCCCACAGCCATGGAAATATTAGGTTGACGGATGTGGTCTGTCGCCAGTGCTCCCTCAACGGGTCTGCCTGTCAGCTCGCCGATGATGACATTAACACGGGAAGAAAGTGATGACAAATGCCCGTTATCAGGGAACGAGGCCTGTGACAAATCGCACGGCGCCTCGCGAGCAGCCCCATTACGCTGTAATAAAAAAAGATGGATGGCTCAGCGCACCGGGGCCCCGCGCTAATGCGATTTCGCCTGGTCTCTCCGGGTTCTAATTAAGGCAGAAAACGGAGAATGAACAGGAGTCCCTGGTGCCCGGCCCCCACCTAGTCCCCCCCCAGAACACCCTGTGGGGATGGGCGCTCACCCTCGGGGATGATGCCCCCCAGCTGCCCCAGACCCTTGCGAGGGGAGTTTGGTGGGGACACAGATGGACAAGAAGTGTCGATGTCTGGGGGGTGTGTGGTGGAAGTGGAGGGGCTGGGGGGGACACCCCAGCTTGTTCCTGCCTGTCTTGTCTCTGCCAAGTGGGCTCAAGGTTCCTCCATCCAGGGCGAAGGGAGGAGGGGGGACACAGCCACCATCAAATGCGTCACTCGGAGACAAATGTCACCTCCACCATCTGCTGCAGTGTGCAAAGTGGCGGGGGGAGCGCTGAGTGGCAGAGGGGGGCTGGGGCAGAGTCACCCTGGGAAGAGGCTCAGCTGCTGTGGAGGAGGGACACCAATACTGACCACTGGGTCCTGTGAGGACAGAGAGGGGGTGGCCACTGGGGGGACTGAGCAGTGCATGAGGGGTCCATGGGATGTTCATGGGAAGCAGCAACATGCTTAGGGACAGGAATAGGAGAAGGCATCGGGAGCTGGGTTGGGGGGGCAAAGGGTGGTGCGTGGTGCCAGCCCCACTCCGGGAGTTATGGCTGTCGGTACCCACCAATGGCTGTGCCCTCGGTGGCAAGGACATGGCCACAGTGCCAGCAAGGGTGGGGAGAAAGGAACTGTGAGCCCCCTGCCACAGTGGGGGGCCCTGACCCTGCACTTCCCCACTGCCGCTCACCCACTGCAGCCAGGTGTCCCCACACCCCCACAGCTGCCTGCACATCCCTTGCCTTCTGCCAGCACCCTGGGAAGGAGGTAAGTCCAGTCTCCCTATCCACCTCTGCCCACCCATAACCCAGCCCCCCTTGGGTGTTTTCACTGGAGTGCAGGAGGAGATGTGCAAGCAATGACTTGGTTCCTGTCCTCTCCCCGGAGACCTGATGAGCCAACCACGCCTTCAGTCCAGCTGCTGAGAGAGGAGCAGTGGCACTGACACCAGGGACCCTCTGCATGGACAAATATGTCCCTGCTGTCACCTTGCAGATGCACCAGAAGGCCACACCGGTGGGTTTTTTCCATCTTTTCTATATGCAGGAAAAGTCTGGACAGCCCTCAGCCCTTGCCAGACCTGACAGGGGTGCTGCCAGGGGTAAGCAGCCCCACACACACTGCACCCCACAGAACAGCACAGAGCAGTCATCTCCTGCTGTGGGTTCCAGCCGGATCCAGCATGTGTTATTTACCTTATGCCAAGCAGTCTGTAGGCTCAAGATCTCCATTTATTTGGCTTTGTGGCATACATCTCAATAATTTCAGGCAGGACACAGTAAGATATGGGGAGTGGGTGGCACAGGGAGCTGCCAGGGGATGGATGTTACTGTCCTTGGGTGATGAAGGAGGCTTGGATACAAGCTGCTCCCTGTCTGGGCACCACAATCTGCTGCTCTGAACATGCTTTTGAAAGTACTTTTTCTTTTCAGTGGAGAGCTGGATTTCTTCAGAAGGGATCCATAAATGATTCCTGTCATGTCCTGGGGGATTTATTGGTCATTGCAGGGAGGTTTTTTTAAGCTCCCACTTATTTACAGCTCCCCATGCTCCTTCCACCTGCCCAGGCCTTCAAAGGGGATTTGACAAACTTGAAATATTGCTGGAGCAAAACCGATCCCAAATGGCAATCATTTTTAGTGGGAGCATCCCAGCTCTGTAGTAAAAGCTGCTAATCTGAAGCCAGACTCACCTATCTTTTACTCCTCATTTTTTGTATCCCAGATATAATTTTAGACATGTTCAAAGTGAGAGCTGAGCAAAGTCTTCCAACAGCTGCTTCTGGATGAAGCTCAGCCTCTGGTGCTGTCTAGCAGCATAGATTTAACCTGCTCTCCTGAAGCCAGCAGCCAAAATAAGTGCAGAGGCCATGGAAATTATTTCGAACAAATCACCTTTGCTTAGAGCCAGCTGGGAATGCACTGAGTTCCAGGTTGAACTGGAGGACTTGTCTTCCCAGCTGGGCTAAGCTTTGGATGCTGCACCCAGACCTGTCAGTAGCCAGTGCTCCAGGGTGATGCTTGAGTCTTGGCCACAGACTGCTGCTGCCCAAACCCAGCTTAGCCCTAAGAACGACTCTAAAAAAAGAGAAGAAATCAATGCCATAATGTTGCAAAATGACCTGCAATGGGGTCATGTGAAAGACTTGACAAACTTGTTGAGAAGGGGTGGATGTGGTGGATGGCAGCTCTCACTGGAGCCTTGCAAAGTTAACACTCCTTGGTTGAGAAAGAGGAGCAGAAATGTGTGTAGCCAGTTGGAAAGCACAAGTGTCAGCCTGGACTTCAGCACACCCCTCAGCTTACAAACAGCAGCAGGAGCCTGGTAGGGCTGTTTCAGACCCACTGCATCTGTGGGATGGCCAGGCAGTGCCAGGAGAGGCTCTCAGAGTCCAGCCTGGGGGTTGGCAGCCTGCACACCCCTGCCCTTGGCAATACTATGCACCAAAAATGCATAGTATCCCTGGGAAAGTCCTCGTGCCTCACTCAGATATGGTTTGCTACTTTCTCCCCCTTCCCTATCCGAGAGCAAAGGCAGACTGTCACCAAAGCTGTGTCACACAGCAGCATCAACATGAAATCTAGGCAAGACCAGTGGCATTTAACTCCAGTCACAGCAATACATGCATTTGCCAAATCCTGACCCCAGCCCTGTCTCGGGGACAATCTTAAGAAAGAAGTCTGTGCAAAGATCTGTGGAGATGCAGTTTTCAGCCCAAGGTCTGCCTCTCAGCCTCAGAACCCTGCTCTGCCCCTGGGATCACTCTGTCGAGAGTGGTCCTCCTGGACAATAAAGCCAAATCAGGAGACTGGGCGATAAGGGAGCTCCTGCACTGCAGCCAAGGGGTGGGAGCCCTCCAAGCCATGGGCCAATGGTCAGCTTTGTTCCTAGTTTCCCCCTAACACCCTGGGCACAGCTGGATTCCTGCTAGGACAAGGAAATCCCAGTCCGGGGCACACCAATGACATTAACCATGGTAGTGCCACCCCTGGGGGACACATAGGTCCAGTCCAAGCACAGGACGGTGAGGGAATCAGTGATTCCCTCACTGTACTCTCCAAACTCTCCCAGGAGCTTCAGGAATTAGCAATCTTATTCTTCTTGTGCTCTTGCCATTTTTAAAAATGTTCTCCCTTACTGCCGACAGAGGTCAGCTCAGTGTGTGGCCAGGAGTGGGGGTAGGTGCTTTTTATAGCACCCCCAAGGGCTCCCCTCAACTCACTCAGACCACCTAGGTTGGCAGATCAGGCTGGTGTCATCCCAGGATGGGGGGCAGGTGCTCAGTGGGTACATGAACATCCAGGTTTACAGCTGTGCTGAGGGTCCCACTTCAGCAGTTGTTCCAGGCAGGGACAGGGGTGGCAGCTGATATAGCTGTCCCTAAAGCTCAGCTCCCATACTCTGGCCGCATGCTGGGCTGGTTATCCAGTCCAGCTGGGAAAACAAACAGGGCTTATTGCTGAAACACACAGAGAGTATGCTGTGATGGGGCTGAGTGACACAGGGTCCATGTGCACTGAGGGTCTGGGACCTGAGGGTAAACCTGTGTCTTAGGGAGGCAGGAGGAGTGTAACTCCCACAGGAGATTTCTGCACCCCAAGACTTATGGATCAAGCAGGAGGTGAGAGCAACAGACAAAAGGGGGATGTTTCAGGCCACCGACTGAGGCATTGCACTCTGCTGTACCTGTGTCAGGTCCTCCTGGTTTCTCATCTCAGCGAGTCCTGGGCAGGGGCTGGGCTCAGACACCTGGTGCCCTCGCTGGCTCTGCTGTCGATGCTCATGAAGCCATCAGTCCATGAGTGACTCAGTTTCCCCACAATAAGGAGCCACCTCTCCAGGCTTGATACTACTGACCCAGGACACCCTGTGGTGAAAGCAGGAGAGCAAGGTCAGAAAGAGATCTCACAAACAGGGTACAGGATTGAGGGGGGGAGGCTGGGAGCCACATCTGCTCCAGCCCTGCTGTTCTTTGCCCTGGGTAGCTGTACCTTTGCAACTGGGATCCCCAGCAGCCCCTGTTTTGCACCCCTCCCCTCCCTGTCCCATACCAGCCACTTCACTTCTGCTGTAGCTTCGCTGACCTGCCATTAGTTATAATGCCTGAGCCCAAGCAAGAGGTCAGCTCAGGCTGGCCCAGACATAAATCAGTTCCCTATGGGCAAGGAGGCTGGGGGACGGCAGTGACAGGTGCCCACCACATGCTGCAGGACCCCCCACCTTGGCCCTGGGATGCTTCCCAGGGATGGAGGCCTTACGGACCCCCATCACATCCAGCCAGGCTCCCCAGGGCCTCTGCTGTGCCTCCGGTAGGTCCTCATTGTGATGAGAAGCACTGTGCCGTCGGTCGCGGGAAGGGCACAAGGAACTGTGTCGCTGGTCACAGGTGAGGTACAGACACATGGCTCCTCATAAAGAAGCGAGGGGGCTGAACCCTAAAAAGCCCAGAGAGGAGATGGAGTCCCAACTCGGGAGGTGCCCTCGATAGAGCTGGGTGGCCATAGGAGTGACATGTCTGAGGGGTGACACCACGGGGCTGAGGGGACAATCCGCCCTGAGGGGCCAGCGGCTGCGGGCACCTCCCGCTGCCTTGCTGGGGGAGGATCGGGGTGAAGTGGTGTCTCTCTCCCGCCCTGGGGCTGGTTGAGCTGCCCAGCCCAGCCTCCTGCTGCCTGCCCGTGCTGCCATCCCCGGTCCTCCAGCTCCCTCTGCTGCCGGCGAGGATGGCGGCTGCCCGAACCGGCCGGGAGCAGCTCCTCGGCCGCCCTGGGTCCCAGAGAGGTCTTCACTCAAGGACAACAGGGCATCCCCCACACATCCCCACGATCCGATGGCCAGGAGAAAAGGTGCGGGCAGGGGATACTCCCGGCACACTGTGGTGGACATGAGGCACCCAGCCCCAAGCAGCCCCTGGTGCAGGTGAGCAGCCTTGCCAGAACCAGTGGGTGGCTGCAGACCCTCGAGACTCCAGGGAGAGACAGACCATGGTGAGAGCTCAGC
This sequence comes from Platyrinchus mystaceus, assembly GCA_035041135.1. Classification (NCBI taxonomy): domain Eukaryota; kingdom Metazoa; phylum Chordata; class Aves; order Passeriformes; family Tyrannidae; genus Platyrinchus; species Platyrinchus mystaceus. The sequence goes on along the minus strand of JAWWLV010000180.1, from coordinate 22,310,126 downwards.
CTCAGTACTGGACATCGGGGATTCCACACAGGGGCTGCAGACCCGAAGTGCAGGCATTTGCAAACCACTCCTTTCAGCTCAGGTGATTTTTTTTCTCTGGGTAGACATGTGAGTCCATGCAAGCAAGCTGCAAGTGTCAGGAGCTGCAGAGCAGCCAGTCTATTTCTTTTTAAAACTTGACATAAGCAGGTAAATTATCCCCAAGTAACGCATTTACCATGAGAGGAGAAATGTCGGCACTGCTGCTGCCACCGAAGCAGGAGCTCCTGCCTCCCATTCCCCACAGTGACGGGGAGCCTGAGTTATGGCCCTGTTGGAGAGACAGCGGGTTTGTAAATGCCTCTGTTTGTGCTGTTTTCCAGCCCAACCAGAGCCCATTGATCACCGGGACAGGAGCAAAGCCAGTGAAGAGAAGCAGGAGCTGGAATGGTGGAGGCATGCAGCCGGAGCTGTGCCAGGAGCCTGGCACACGCAGGGACGCTTGGACCTGGCCCTCTGTGTCTTTTTGCCTCTGTGAGATCCCTGGTCTGAGGACACAGCCTGCATCTTTCACCTCTCAAATAAGCTCCTTTGCTTGGCCAGCAACAGCAAAAGGATTTAAGTCAGGACCCTATGGCACTACAGGGGAAGGTCCTTTTGCCAGGGTGGTGCAAACAGGGAGCCTTATGGCACATATATTCACTGTGAAACAAGGCTGGTTTGGAGATGAGGACTGAGCCTTTATTTGGCCACATCTTACAGCCACTAAACGCTACCAAGGTTCCTCCGTAACAAGGATGCTGTTTGCACCCAGTGAAAACCAGACACTGCCCAGAGAACAAACAGCCTCAGGAAATGCAAGAAGGAGGGAAACTGAGGCACAGAGTGGCAGTGTGGCATGTAGAGTTGTCCTGGGTTTGAGCCAGGGCCTCATTATGGGATTCTTTTACAGTGTCAACCACTCACTGTAGCACAGCCAATGTTGAGAGACTTACCCGAGCAACTATAAACTACTCGGAGTGAACTTGCTGCCAAGGCAGGCACTGTTACTCCAGGTACATAAAGAGCTGGTGTGATTTAGGCACATGGTTGCTGCCCCCATGGCAAAACCAACCACTGGCTCCCAGAGCTCTGCAGAATTGGGCTGCTTCATACACAGGTTAGGGATGGCCAAGTGGCTGTGCCAAACCAGGAACTCTGCTCATGAGATTCTACCAGGCAGGTTGTTTCCTATAGCACAGTCAGGGAAACTGAGGCAGAGAAGGGCTGCTGGGACTCAGGGAGCCGGGGAAGGTGACAGTAGGCTAGTCCTGACTGTACAATCACTGTTAAGCTACAAGGAAAGTCACCTGTCTCCCAGTTATGAAGCCCCTGTGCAGACCACTCCCATGGGACTGCAGCCAGCATCCCTTCACCAGCTAGGGGACGATCTCAAGAGAGCACTGGCTCCTGGCTTTGCTCCTGCTGCCCGTGTCTGCAGGACACACAAGACACTGCTGTGGCATCCACGGCAGGACAAGGCACAGCAACCTTCCATGTATCAAAGCCACATTCCCATGAGGGCAGCTCTGCTGCCACCCAGCTGGATCTTACTCAAGCCAGAGGAAACAGTGCTGGAAACAGGGACTGTGATACAGAGCATGACACTGGGACCTGGTGCATCCCCTGCTGCATTCCTTGCTCCTGCTGCGCACCAGATGCCCAGGCAGGGCTCTTGCTCTGCATCCACTGGCCCTGAGGATGCCCTGCTGGGTTCTCTGCCCCCCAACCAGGCCCCCGCAGCTGCACCCCAGCAGCCCTTCCCTCACGCTCCACACCGCGCCGACGTCACCCCGACCATCAATAGCGCTTGGTTAATTAATTTGATGGGAACAGCAGGGACCGCACTTTGCATTTAGTGAACTTCCGAGAACTTCCAACCTCATCTTCATAATTGGCCTCATAAATTCGAGGAAAGAGAGAAATCAGCAAAGCCAGAGGAGCGCGGTAGGCAGGAGAGGCCCTGCACGCAGGAGGGCGGGCGAGCGTGTGAGAAGTGACTCTATTTGGTGTCCTTATTTAATTTTATTGCACAGATCCATCTTCACCCGCCCCCTCCCTGCCTAGCCCTCTCTCTCCCGCTCTCCCTGCTGGGTTCACCTAATCATGATAAATTCATATTCATTTCCCTGCCTGCTCCGGCGGGGGGAACAGCAGCTCCCCTACAATCGCCTGGCCGTGCTGCCATTAGCAAATATTTACTCATGAATACAAAGTGCCAGTGTTAGAGACCAAACTACCCCCTCTGCACCCCTTTTCCCCCAGCCCCCTCCCACCCCTGCACCAGGACAAGCATGATGGCTAAGTATGGGTGTCCTTCCCACAGGGTAGGGAGCAGGGTGGGAAGAGCTGCCTAATGCTCAGAGATTTTTCTTGGCCAGGCTTTTTCTTCCTTTTACCCCAGGAGGCAGAGAGATGTTTGGTGAGAGGAGAGGAACTGCCTGAGTCCCTGATCTGGGCCCTCTTGGAGATGCAAGGATGCCAGGGTGGGAGCAAGGGGCTCTGCAGCAGAAGCTGAGTGCCTATCCCAGCTCCCTGACTTTCCACTCAGTCTCTAAGTGCTGCTGCATTTTGGTTTATTTTTAATTTTCAGGATGATCAGACTCACAGCCAGGGAGAGCGGGAAGGGGGTGTGCTGGGGAGGGGGATTAGCTGAAGTCCCTACATAGGAAGCAGAAAGCAGCTGACACCTCATTAGAGATGCCTAAAACCGTGTTTGCTCACCTGCCTGCACCCATCCTGGGGACTCATCACCCACCTCCTCCCAGGCACCCCAGGAGTCCCATCCCTTGTGTCTTCTTCCCAAGGGTGGCATGCATTGGTTTAAAAGAGGCAGGAGGTGTGCTGGGAGTGGCCATCCTGCCCTGCTGCAAGGGCAGGGATTAGGAGCATAAGGAGGAGCATGTGTAGAGCAGCTGTCTCCTCTGCCCAGGGCAGGGCTGACTCACACTGGGCAGCACAGTTCAGCCTCTCATGTTTCTTCCCTGGGCTTGCACCAGGATGAGGAAGAAGCAGGAGCCTTCTGCATCCAGAAATGTCACCCACAGCTGCTTTAGACAAGCTCCTGGTTGCACTTCTTTACCTCCTGCCCCTTTCAGTCCCCGCAGCTACACTCAGTCCCTATCCATCCTTGGCCCACCTGGCTGCAGCTAGCCACAGGAGGGCCCTCTGCACCCTCCGGAGCTCCAGGGCAGGGATTTGTGGGGTGGGAGGGGACAGACAGACATCAGGCTCATTTCCTCACTGACCAGGGGCTGGCAGGATTTCTGCCCCGGCAGCATCTATATGACATGTATGTACTTGGGTCACCTTCACTGCCCTTTGCCAAGGGGCTGGGCACAAAGTCCTCTTCCTGAGGAGCCCTGGCCCTACACATCCCTATGTCTGACCTCCCCACAAGTAAAAGCCGGATGAACAGCAGGGTCTTTGGCGCCCTGCTGCAGCACCCCTTTGGCAGCTTGGTATGAACTGTGGCCCTGCAGAAGGGGGGGTGACGAAGGGGAAGGAGTTGGGGGCCAGCAGTACCACATCTCCCATGCCACTACTGATTCCCTCAGGATGTGGCCCCACTGAGAAAGGCAGCCCCAGACCTCCAGAACAGCTCACCCTGGCATCCAGAGCTGAAGGCAAACCTGGGCTCATCAAGGGACAAAAGTGAGCAGCCCTATACTCTGCTCCCTGTCCCAGACCAGGCAGAAACAGGCCCGTGACCCATCAGCCTCCAGGATCCTCCCAGCAGCACTGGTGGAAAAGGGAGCCTCCATCCAACCTCCCTGAGGGGCAGGAGTATCCCCAGCCCTGGACAAGGCCAGCTGTGGCCCTGCCCAGCCTAACATGGCTGATCCTAAGGAATGAGGACCCCTTCCCCTCTGGGGTGGTCCCTGGGCCACACAGCCCTCCTGGGGAGAAAGTGCTCTCCCTGGACCTCACAGGCCCTGGTCTGAGGCTGACTCTCCTGTGCGCCTGCATAATCCAGCCCAGTCCTCGCTGGTTCTGCCTCAGCAGGCCCTGTCCCCCTCCAGCTTCTCCATCTCTTTTGAGCCAATTGTTACTGCTGCTCATCTCCATGTGCTCTCTTGGCATCCGGGCTGCTCACATTCCCCTTGGACAACTAAAGCATTTCCATGCTCAGGAGACTGAGCTGTGTTCCAGGCACAGGAGACAGAGCAGCAGCCAACTCCCACATGCTCTACTGTTTGATGAATACAGAAAAGCTGACAGCAATCCCTTCCCAACTCCACACCTGAAGGAAGAGCTCAGCCCAAGGCTCAGAGCTCAGCAACGTGGCCAGCTGGATGCCAGGACAGAGCCTGGTCCTGCTCTGCCATGGGAGGATGGAGGCCAGCAGCTCCCTGCTAGGAGAGCCAGAAGTGCTGATCCAATGGCGTAAAGGTCTCCATTGCCTTCTCCCTGCCTCCACTGAAACCAGGCAAATGGTCCTGCACAGGAGGAGCTCCTGGTCAGCCCCAGGGGGAAGGACCCAACAGTTGCAGTGCAGAGAAGCAGTAAGACAGATGGCAAGGGAAAAGAGACAAGGGATTTATTACACTTCAAATTTAAATGCACCAAGACATGCCAAAAGACATTCATTTCCTTTGGGTGTCCAGCAGAAAGGCTGAGCTGACAAATGCCACTGCTGGGCTCAGGGCCCCCCCAGCAAAGCCCCAGGCCCACTGTTGGTGCCCAGCAGCCACGGCTGACAGTGCAAACCACCAGGTTCAGTGTCCTTGTCCCTGCCCCAGCAGCAAACACGCAGCTTGTCACTGCATGTGACAAAGCAAAGTGCAGAGTGGGGGTGGATGGGTCTCCCACAAGACAAGGGAGTGGGAGCCCCAGGGTCCTGGCACAGAAATGCCCACCATGGCACCTCTGGCAGCCGATGCCGCAGAGCAGCACCTCTGCCAGGAGGAACCACTGCAATACCCATAATGGAGACAGAGCACTGAACATCTCTGGGAAATTCATCTCCAGAATATAAAACAATAGAGGTTTCCTGAGAAATAAAATTCACTTCCATGGAACTGGCAGGGCCAGCCACATGCACATGCATACACAAACACACACACACACACTTTCCCTGATCAAAGACCAGATGACTCCATGGCTTCCACACAAAAAAGGGGAAAGCTAATTAAGTTCTAATTTGCCCAAATTAGCACTTAACTATCTCCTTGTGTTTCTCTCTGCCTCCATGCCTCCTACACACAGACACACAGTCTTGCTGGGTTACATTCAGTGCCATTACATTCACACCCTTCCTCAGCACAGTCCCCCAAGCTGCGAGGTCTGCTCCGCTCCAGCAGTAAGAGGAAAGGAGAGGGCCAGACCAGGGCTCTCTGTGGATCTGGATGATCCTCAGCACACAGGCTGAGAGCAAGCAGGCACAGCACCTCAGTGGCAGTCTGCTGCTGGTGGCAGAGCAGCCTGGCCCTGTGCAGTGAGACCCACCAAAGGACACGTCAGCTCAGACAGAAGGACCCAACAGCAGCACAGGAGAACTCCTCATGATTCCTGCAGTAGCAGCTGCCAGCAGTAGTGAGAAGGGGGAAGGCCTGTTCCACAGCCAAGCTAGAGCCCAGCTGCCCTCATTCATAGCTCAGGACAGAAATTTTGGTGTCTGTGCTCAGACACAGAAGATGCATACCACTTCTTCTGTTCCCAAGCAGTGTCAGGGGCTGGATCACAAGGCTCTGCCGTCCACCCTTCTGAAGCTGGGAAAAGCAGGGCCAGGGCAGCTGACAGGCAGTGAGCCCTTTTGGTAGCCAGGGGCTGCCTTGATGTGCTTCCAGTGTGGTTCCAGCCCACAGTCTCTGTTGGGTGAAGCCACACAGCTCTGTCAGCAGCAGGGCCTCTCACTTGCAAGGAGCCCCAGTTTGCTGGAATACATTCCTCAGTCTGCAGCCACTGCAAAGCAGCACTGGAGAAACCAGCACCCTTCGAAACAGCAGCACAGCAGCAGGCCCAGGGTGCTGGGTGACAACTGGGCATCACCAGTCCCGTTCCGAGGGCTCCCGGTACGGCAGCCCCAGCTGAATGAAGACATCTCTCTCGGTGGGAGTGGGCAGAGTGTGACCAGCTGACACCTTGACCCCTCCAGGGCCTCGCACCACAGCTGAGCTGAGGGCGTGCTCTGACAGGCTCATGCCTTTGGTCTTGGCCAGGGCCCGCATGGAGCGGTTGAAGTGAGCGGAGCCGGTGAAGTACAGCAGGGCACAGGCGAACTCGCTGTACGGCACCACGATGATGTCGAGCCGACGGTGCCGCTGGGCCGGCCCAGGGAGCCGGCACACCCCCAGGTACTTCTTCTGATCACCATTGTCCTCCTGACTCACCAGGTCATCTGTCAGGAAGCCTGGGGAGAGGCAACAGGCAAAGAGGAGCTGAATGATAGAGTTTGACACCCCTATGCACACCACCACTGCCCAGAGAGCAGCTGTCACATAAGGTGCTGTGGGACCCAAATGATAATCCACAGTCAGCCCTGACAGCCTCACCCAGACAGGAGAAGCCATGCTGAGCTGCAGCAACACTTCCTCCTGAACACTGGAGTGGGGCCAGGACGAGGGGCATAGTTTTAAGGACTAACAAGATGTCCTGCCCCTGGGAAAAGCAATCACCTGTCCTTCAATGAATGCCATTCCCCTCATTGCCTCCTCAGCTTGGCCATGCTAAGAACAGCTCCAATCACCACGTGCCCACCCCCAGCCCTCTTACCGCTCCTGTGGAGGCTGTCGAGGAGCTTGTTGAACACCCCACGGTGAGACTGCCCATCTGGGTGAGTGACCAGCACATCCACATCTCCACAGGTGGGCTTCCCCCGACGGTAGGAGCCACATGCCACACACACAAGCCCTGGCTTCAGGGCCAGAGCAGCTTGTCTGACCTTCAAGAAGAGAAAGAGGGATGAGGAGTCAGTGACCAGCCTCTTCATGCTCTTTCAATCAAGACAGAAAAGGATCTTGTGCCTGCCTTGAGGCCTGTCCTGCATTTCCAGGGTCTCCATATAGGGCAGACACTTGGCAGGCTGCCCCCACAAGAAGGCTGGCCTGCTGTCAGGAGACAGGAGAACTGGGGTGGCTTCCATCCAGTCCTACAAACACCCAGCACACCACTACATTCTACAATGATCAGCTCTTGGGGGTACTGGGCTGGAGCTGGGTTAGGACAAGCAGAAAGATGCAGCCCTGCTGAAGGGTCAAAGTACAGCACAAGCTTTCAGAGCCTTCAGTTTCTAAGACAGCAGGAGACAAGAGATTTTTCAGCTGCCTGGTAGGCCAGGAGCACAAAGCTCACCAGTTCTGCCCACAAAGAGAATCAGTTTAACAGGAGAGTCACAAGTTCTGTTTCAGAAGCAGGGATGGGCTTATGGAGTCTCCCAAGCAGGACCCAACAGCAGAAAATCTGGAGTATCCCTTCGAGTTCACTCCTGCAAAGAGCTCTGCCTCTGCAGGAGAGCTGGGCTGCCTGACCCCGAAAAAGCACAACTGTCCCAGCATTTTAGATCAAATGGATGCCAACATGGATGGCCCATGGATGCCAGCAATCAGACACATATAATCAAAACCTTCCCTAATACAGTCCAGTCTCCAGGCTGGACCCTAGCTCCTGTTTTCCTCGGACAGTGCTAATTCTGATGGCTTCATTCATTAAAACCTTAAGAAAGGCTCCCAAGTCCCTGGACAGGACTAAAGTATTCTTGGTCTGATTGTGCCAATCACCCTGCTGGCAGCAAATAATGAGGGGCTCAGCAATTCCCAGTGATGAGGCCATCACAGAGGCTGGGGTTCAGCAAGGCAGTGTCCATGCCCACAGCCCCTTGTCACTCTTGGGGATCATCCTTCATTAGCAAGAGATAAACCCATTAACCTTTGCCCCAAAGGTGCTCCAAGAAGCCACAAGCCTTTCTCATGCGGAGCAAGCCCTCCTCTGGTGTCCTTGCCCCCCTTCTAGCTTTAAATGAAGATTTCTAGAAAATTCCCAGCCCCACCCAAGAGCCTAAAAGCTCCTCAGATCTCACTGTGACAGGCAGCACAGACAGTGACTAATCCCTCATTCTCTCTCCTGGGCCTGGATCAGAGGTGTATGTGAGTGTATGGAGGAGAGCACAGTAATCCCATCAAGATAACAATAGACCCACCCCCAAGAGCCAGCTCCTCAGCCCAGCCTGCCTGGGAAAGGGACCACTCACCACCAAAATGGCTAATCCGGCACACGGGACTGACACCCCAGCAGGAGCCTGGCAGGAGTTTATTCTTCGTGGCCAGGCCCTGTGGCCGAGTGACAGGGTCACGCTGGCTGCTGCTTCCATGGTGATCCCAGAGCACAGGGGTAGCAATGACAGTGTGTCCCCCAGGCTCTCTGCTCACATTAGGGTACACTGACTTAGCAGCCCACAATCCTGGAGTGCCACAGCATCCTAGAGCAAGCAGCACCCATTTGCAACCTGGATCCCCCCTTTGCTTCCAGCAAGGATATCCACCCTCTGTCCTCCCACTGACAACCAGATCACAGGGTGCTCACAGATTCCTTTGGAAAAGCAGCACCAGGGAGACCTCTCAGACATGAGGAGAGGCAGGAAAGAGGAGCTGGGAACCTGCTCATCCCAGCTTGCCACGTGCAGCCTTTTTCAAAGCAGTGTGTAGAACTGACACCTGTGAAGTATCCTTGTCCCTGCCAGGCACTCAAATTGAACCTCCTGATGGAGCAAAGTAGGTGCCTTGTGTGCCCATGCCCATAAAGGATCCCCCAAGCACTGACCCCACTCAAAGGAGAAGCTAAAGAGCTCAGCTATAACAGTGAGGGACATTTTCACAGTGCACCTTTCACAGCAGGTACTCCACTCTGAGGGCCTGGGGCTAAGCTACTCACGGTCTGCTCTATTTGTGCAGCTTCTTCCCGAGGCATGCGCTCCAGGAAGTCTGTGTAGTGCTTCAGTCCCACAGCTTGTTGGCTGGTGAGGGTCGCCTTGGTGCGGATATCGTCCAGTGTCCGGAAACCCTAGTGCAGACCAGGTGATGATATTCAAACATCTACCAAGACTTTGCTCTTCAAATACTTTCCATCAAGATTTGGGTCTCAAGTCCAGGCCAGTCACAGCTTCTGAGATCCCATGTAGAAAATGCTTAGGGCCTGGCTCCTAAAACAAGGGATTCAGGCAATCCCACTACTACAGACACCTCTAATTTCCATCCCACTATGACTCTGAATCTTAACTAAACCTGACAGAAGGCTCCTGCTCTTAAGGCAAGGTGTTCCTACAGCCTGAAGGAAAATAAGCAATGAAGGTAAAGGAACAACATCCATAACACCCCAATAAGGAAAATCCTACAGCATGAACACAACCATATTTTTAAGACAGCAAAGAACCCAGCCATGAACCAAACACTACAGGAAGCGAGGCTTCATTAGCTCTGTGCTTGGAAGACAAACTGTTTTTAAAGAAGGAACCCACCCAGTGGGATGGGTTGTTCCTGTTGGCACAATTACTTCAACCTCATTTTTGCAACTTCCAGACAAGGTGGATGGCTGCTGACTGGTACAGGAGCCATCCAGGCCAACAGCCCAGCAACTAGACCAGGAGCTTTTGTGAACAAGATGCCTTATTTCAAGCCTGGCTCTTAGCAATATCATTGTCATAAACAATGTGAAATGAGCTCCAAGAAGTGACACTACAGAAGAGGCAGCATGTCCCCCACTCCTCCCCCTCACATCTTTGTCCTCTACCCCCACCCAAATTCAAATCTTAGCTGGGTGCATTCCATTCTCCCCAAACACACACACAAGGGGACTCAGCCTTGTAGTTTCTCCCAAAAGAAGCAGAATCAAATCTCATCAGTGGATATTAGCAATTAAAAAATATTTATGATAGTAATTCTGCTTCAGCAGCAGTCTTCAAACCATAGTCTGAGAGCCCCTCGTGTAAGGCACTGAACTTACCTGCTGGTACCACGTCTGAGCTGTCTTGACCCCTGCTCCCCAGATGCTGGAAAACAACTCCAGCACAGGCACACTCTCACTGATGTGATCCAGCTTGCGCAGGTGCCCACTCTCCAAGATCTCCAGGATCTTCTCTGCCATCCTCTTCCCAATCCCAGGGATTTTACAGGCTTCCTAGAAATAAACCAGAGCTGCTACTGGAAAAGCAAAGATCACAGACAAGCTGGGGAGCTGCTACCCACCCATAGCCTGGTTAGTCATTTCATCAGTAATTGGTAAGTGGCAGAACTAGTTCTGCCTGACAGTCTCCTCTCTAGCCCAGGCTTACAGAGGCTCATCAATTCAGGGGAAAAGGAGAATTATGAAGAACAGGACGGAAACTCTAACATACAGATGGACTGCCAGTCCATAAGGCACAGATTCAGTTTTATATATTATCTCAAATGGTGGCCAGTTGCTGATGATGAAGATGAAGGTGAGAATGTCCCTGAATTGTGCCCAAGGAAGGCATTTATCATGAGTGCTCAGATCCAGCCCTAAAAGGCTCAGATTCCACTTTTCTGCCGTTCTGAAAACATTGCAGGTGGTCAATGAATCCCAGCTTGCACTTGCTACACAACTTCTATCCAAGGTCTATCTCCCTGCTCCACCACCCTGGGAAGGTGTTTTACCTGGTAGGAGGTGACTGGTTTATGGTAGCTCTTGAGCGCATTGATGGCTTTGGTGTAGCCCAGAGCTCTCCACTTGTCCCCCTGAACAGAGTAAGCCTTTGCCAGCACTTCCAGCTTCTCTGTGATACATTGGTTGTGATTCTCCTTCTTGCTGTTGGAAGACTGTGCACAAACCCACTTGGTAGGAGGCTGGGCCACTGTGGAAGAGCTGTCACTGGTCTCCTCTGATGATTTCACAGGGTAGCGGCCTGAAATCAAGGCTTCCAGATCTCCCTGGGTGACACTAGCATCTTCTCCTTCGCTGTCTTCATCATCAGAGTGTTTCTTTAGGGAGAGATAGAAAAGCAGCCATGTGAGAATAAGTGCATGCCTCACATATGTCCCCTTGGCACAGGCTACTTCTGAGACTAGGAACTCAGAGCAATAACCAACCTCCTGGGCACGCAGTGCTCTGACTGCCACCATTAGAAGTGGCTGGTTATATGCACACCACAGCTCTTCACATCTCAAGCTACACATGCACCCCTTGAAGCTACACGCACATCTCACATAGCACAGGAGACTAGGCTGCTGTCCACCTGTGATCCAAGCACACACACTCCTCCTACAGCCAAGCCCCTGACACCCAACTGAGATATGACATTGATTAAGTGAGCAACTGCTGCCAGCAGCAAGTTATGGTAATGCCAAAATCCCTGGCTGACTGAGATCCTGACTCTCTACTCCCACTGGGATACCTTTCACTGGTCTGGTGGCTGCGTAAGCACATCTCTCACATTCAGACCCTGCACTTTCCATCCCATGACGTAGATGACAGGAGACAGGCACAGAACTCTGTTTTCAGTTTACAGACACAAAATCTTAACAGAGTAGTAAATTAAAACCCCCTCATTTTCCCCATGGCTATCTGCAAGAGAAAAGGGGGAGGAAGGAATGACACAAAGGACTCCACATTCCTCAGTGACAGAAGAAAGAACCAATGTATGCATTTGCTGATACCCTCAGCATTAGGATGCCTCTGTGTAGACTTAAGAAACAATGAGCCTTGGCTTCAGGTAATGAACAAAAGGGATAGAAGTGGGAAGCTGCACAGAGGCTTTGTAGACTGCTTTGCTCACAGGGGTCTCCCTCTCTCCTGATGTATAAACACAGGAATCTATGAAGATCCAAGAGGTTCTGTGTTGTGGGAGTAACACTGAACGACACAGGGATCAATTGCAATTACATGCAGCACAGTAAGTCCTGTTATGAGTATTTGCAGAGCATCAGCCTAACTAAGTCAGAGCCATATCCTTACAACCTCTGGTTCTGCTGGCTAAGGAGGTCTGAAGACACTTCAGCTCTATATCTTGCAGGAATTGTACTTAGGAAGAAGAGGCAGGATGTTTCCCCTTTGTAATCTTGTTTTATAACCCTGAAAACTGGGTCAGACTGAGGATTTGACAGACTAAAGCAGTTTTATTTGCCTTGAAATGTAATTGCCTTAAGATGCTGTTCCCTCTAAGGGCAGCAAAGCCTCAGAGTACTCAGATAGGTTAGCAAGCCCCTCAAAAGCATTTAAGGAGCACGTTATCCAACCACAGTGCAAAGAGCTCTGCGGCTGGAGCTGAATGCAATTGCCATTCTCTCGGCCATTAGTGTCACACAGGCAAAACAGCACTTAAAACCTGACTCTCTACACTTGGCCAACAAAGGTGATGGACTTTTTACAACCACACATGCAAAACCAACTAGTCCCATTAGCTTCTAAGACGCTCCAGGATCCTAGAGCACCTGACTTGCTAGAGCTAGTGGGTGAGACTGGGATGCACATGGTTTGTCTGGAGCACAGCCCCAGATTCACACAGAGAGGAACTGGTACCGTATCTGGAAGCCAGTCACAAAGTGATTGCTACAGTTTGATGGGTAACAGGATTTCCTCACAGGAGTTTACATCTAAAGTCAGAACTTCCAAAGCAGTCCCTGTTTAGTATGAAACACTGTCACACTCATCATCTCCTAAAGAAAAAACATCCACCCAAGCTGAAAAAGACTCTGCTTAATTGGAAGCTACTTCTAAACTACGTTTCAGCTTTACCGTTGTAGCTGTGTTTCAAAAGTGGTTGGTACTGTCTGTAAAGTATATCCCATGTGTTCTCCTCTCCAAACTCACATAATCCTAAGCTTGGGACAAGGGATTTTACTGAAATATCTACAGATATGGCTTTTGTACACTAACAGGAAGCATCACTGCTTGAGGGGATTTAAATAAAAAAAGGCAGACTCTAGCAGTAAACCATCCAAAGTAAACATGAGCAGAAAGCAGGTAGATATCACAGGATCCACAACAGTATACAAGATTCTTTCTCCCACTGAGTGCTAATAATGATTGCCACTGAGCTAATGTTACAAGAAACAGCAAAAACGGGATAACTGCAAAGGTGATGCAGTTAAGAAGCAGCCAACTCTTCCTAGAACACACTGGTCTGGGGAAAAAAGACTCCCTCTACACATATTCAAGAGAAAGCCTGAACCAAAAGAGCCCTCTGTGAGCACAGAGTAACTACAGGATTTTGTGAAACAAAATTTGGGACTGTGTTGGAAGACAGATACAGCAATACAAGGCAGCTTCTGCCCGAAGATGTCTGGGGTAACTTTGCTACAGATAGATCTGAATTATGCCAACGTGCAAAAAGAATTCATCTAACTTGATCAAAAATACAGAGAAAGGAAGGAAAGCTAACAGCAGGCCAGAGAAGCTGACTCACAGCAGAGGCCACTAATAACCTAACACAGATATTTTAGGCACACCACCACAATCGTTCTGGTAGCAACCCAATCCACTGCACATGTGCCTGAACAGGGTGCTTGCCAAGGAGTGGAGAATGGGTCAGTATGGCTCAGGCGGGAACACGGGATGAAATATCAGAGACAGCTTCCTGAAAGGGAGATATTCTCAGCCAGGGAATATTCCTCAAAAGGCTGCAGGGGAAATATGATCACCAAAGTGAGCCTTGGCCTGATCACAGCACCAGGACTGCTTCAGCTGGAAATATTCTGATGGGAATAGCAATTTAAGGGGTGGTGTTTCTATTCTTAACACCTAAAAAGCACAAAGAGAAGCAGTAACCACGTCCACAGCCCAAGTCAGCAAGCACCAACTCACTGAAACATCCAAACACCTTCCCTTTGCTGAGAAAATCTCATATTGTATCCCTGCAGGGATGCTCTTAGCCAGCAAAAGCAGCATGCAGGATCTGCTCACAAGGAGATGGGCCTCTGCTGGAAAGCCTTACCTCACCCAGTTGCTGCTGTCCAAGGGTGCCCAGGCCCCGCTGTGAGGAATCCGCCACCTGTGATTCAGTATCTTGTTTCACTGCTCCCCCCTCTGCTGGGGGCTGGATTCCTTCACTGACCTCCTGCTGTTCCCTCTGGAGTTCTGCCTCCTCCAGGTACCTACCAAGGATCAGATGCCTTAGTACAGGAGAAGGAGGAATTCTCAGTCCCCAGAATTTTGACTGAGAAATCCTTCTGCATGTTTTAGGATGGAGCAAACAACCCATATGAATTGTACTCCCTCAGATCACAGATTAATTACTCTGGTTTTAGCTCAACTCCCCAGTTACAGCCTACTTTACTGACCTGCCACTTCCACTCACATCTACCTCACCCTTGGACTGTCTCTGCAAAACTTTACCAAAACATTTTGATCATAGCCTGTGCCTGTTGCTCCATTCCTTATTTCCTCTTGTGCGTAGTTGTCAATTCTCTCTCTACCTTTCATCTGCAATAAGTAAGAAACATCACTTAATCCTCAGCAGTTTAAAAAATCTTTTTATCACTGATAGATTATGAAGAGGTGCCTTTAGCATGTGTAGGAAGCAACAGGACTCCTGTTAGCACTTCTGGGCTCTATTCCATGTTTTGCTACTCCACAGAACTCCGAGTCATGTCCACGAGAGCTGCAAGGAGTTACAGTCCAAGATTCTGAGCAGAGGTCAAAATTTAGTGCTGTCCAGTTTAGGGTAGAAGAACTGCAGGGAAGAATGAGTGTGGCATTTGCATACCTGTGAGGGATAAAGACACCATAGCCAGCAGTACTCAGCAGCTTCTGGTCTCTGATGCAAGCACTTAGCCAGGATGCCTTCACCAGCTGCAGCCCCGGGGGCAGCTTGCTTAGTTTCAGGAGCCGAAAGGCCCGGTCACAGTCCATGTCTTCAGCCACAATGACATGTGTCACCTCCAGGGAGAGCTGGCTGTGTACGACACCCCCATTGTGGACAATCTGCTTGTGGAAGATCTCTGCCCTGGCCTGGCCAAGGCCAGCTTGCAGCACGTAGGCAGTGACGGGTTTCAGCCACTCTGCTGAGGGAAGCACAGGGGCAGGGGCTCAGTGACAACAAAATGTGTCCCAAGCCAATAGGGCTACATGTCACACAGGATGTGATGGCACTGGCTGGCAGTCTTTGGGGGGCTCCAGCTGGACACACCAAAGCAAGCTGACCATGATCTCTATAGAAAATACTCTCAAGAGCCAGGAAAAGCCTCTGGGGAACAGCACTTCCAGTTAACAAGCTGGGTAGGAGTATTATATTCCACATCATACAGACACAGGACTTACCCTCAGGTATCTCTGTTCCTTCGTCTTTTGGGATCTTTGGAGGGACACTTTTCCCCGAGTCATCCCTCACCTTCTTCCTCTTGGGAAAGGCTTTGACAATCCCTCGTGGCTCCATAGGCCTGGTGAGAAGGTTAGCAGCAATTGCTGAAGACAAATAAGGAAGAGCAAGGTTCCTTAGAACAGTGTTACCCAATCACAACACCTTAAGATTCATTCATTTTGCTCACTTTGTTGGTCTGAAGTTCTTTTTTTGTTGTTGCCTTCCAAAAACATTCACCCTGAGGGAGGCACCCAGAAACAAGGACTGCAGCCAACAAGGTCACAAAAATCAAAGTCACTTAAGTTGGCCCTGCTTGAATACCTTAGAAATCCCTAAGGCTGAGTTCTTAAAACAGAAAGCATTCAACTGCTTTAACATTTCAGAGCTCCTTCGTGCCCAGCAAAAAGAAGCAATTTTATTTCCTGGATATTTCTTAAGCACATTCCCAAGAGGGAAACACCTTTCCTGCCAGGGCTGAAATACAGTCACTAACAAGAGATAAAATAGCTGATTGGCATCAGGTGCTTCATAGAGCCATAAGAAGAAAACTCCCAACTCGGCTGAAAACAGCAAGTTAGTAAAGATTAACTAGCCAAGTTCAATATGGGTGCAGCTGTAGCTTTACCATCACAAACCCTACAAAAGCAAACTTTGGAGCTTTAACTACCAGGATAGCTGGAAACTCAGTTTTCTGTAGCCCCAAAAAAATCACTGTGTACCCCAACAGCCCCTTCCATCAAGTCAACACCAACTTGGTTTTATCTCTGTGGATCCTTCGTATTTCACTTAAGAGGTTTCTCACACACAGGTCAGCACAAACCTGTCCTATTAAGCCTAGAGAGCTGAAAACAGTCCCACCTGGCCACGTCTTCTTCCTACGCTCTCATCTGAGCATTAAACACAATCCTATGAAGACCAACCCAGAGCTCGACTTAAGTCCTTGCTCCTGCAAGGAAGAGTTTGGCTCCAGGGCAACAGAAACCCTTCTGCGTTCCTAAAACTCACCTTCACTGAAATTTTCTGTTTTCTGGTCGTTTTGATCAAAAGGAGCCCTCTGGAAATAGTAGTCCTTTATGTTAGACAAAGGGGAAAAAATCACGCCAACCCCCCGCCAAGTCTCTGGGTGCCCAAGTCTATCAAGAACGGGGCAGTGTGTTTCTCCAGGGCGGATTTTAACTCGCCTAAGCCAAAACCCACGCGCTGGGTGCCAAGCTTGCCTTGCCGAGCCTCCTCAGGCCGCCAGGGCTTCCAGGACACCGACTCGGGGCTGGCAGCACCCGCAACCCCAGGGGCAGCAAAAACGACCCCTCCCCCCCCCCCGAAACCCTCGTGGTCGGGCGCGGGGAGGGGCGAGGGAAGACGGGGGTGTGTGGAGCGGCGATCCGGCCGCACCCTCCCGGCGGGACACACCGGAGGAGGGGAGCTGTGCCCGGGCCGGCGCTGTGCCCGCCGGAGGAGGGGAGCTGTGCCCGGGCCGGCGCTGTGCCCGCGGGAGGAGGGGAGCTGTGCCCGCCGCCGTGCCCGCCGCGGTCGGGGCCGTGCCCGGGCAGGGCCGCGCTCCCCTCGGCCCAGGCGGGAAGCACTTCCGGCGGCGGGCGGAAGTTTGGGCGTTGCCGCGGTGACGGCGCGGCCGCCATGGCGGTGCCGGGCTGGCTGGAGCGGCTGCGGGCGGCCCGCAAGACCGCGCTGGTGCAGGACGGTAACGGCGGGGCGAGGGACGGGACGGGACGGGACGGGACGGGACGGCCCCCGCCGGCCCCCGCCGCGGGGTTTGGGGTTACCCTGCAGCGAGCGGGCGGAGAGGGGAGCGCTGCCAGGCACAGCCTAGCAGCCCGGGCTGGGCCCCTGGGCACAAAGCCGTCGCTGCGGGACACTGGGCAGTGCCCCCCTGCACCTCCCGGCGGGGGGATGGGGTCCCGGACAATGGGATAGTGGACAGAGCGCCACACCCAGGGGTAGGTGTGCTCCTGTTTACTCTCACCACCTGCTTTGCCTCTAGGGAAGCGGAAGATCCACTACCTGTTCGAGGATGGGAAGGAGATGGCTGAAGAGTATGACATTAAGACCGGCCAGCTGATGAGTAAGTGTTGCTCTCAGCTGTCCCGTGGGTCGGGACAGAACCGCAGGGCCGTGGGTCTGCACGCTCAGAGCTGGGGCGTGGAGAGAGACTGCCTGGTCAGGAACAAATCACCCCTACACATCCTGGGAGATGGCATGGCTGTAGTGGGATTTTGTAGACACATAAGTACAGTTCAGTTTGCAGCCAGGGCTCTCTGACTTTCATGGCACAGCCGGTCTTGCTTTAGCCCAGGATCTCCCTCAAACACCTCATTTCTCACAACAGACTTGGATGGACTAAATGGAATTGCCGTTGTGGTTTCCTGGCACTGAGTCTGTACCACATGCAGGGCTGAAATGTACTTTTTGGTGGCTTCTGCAACCGCAAAAAATCACGGAGTCAATTATGGCTCTTGTCCAAAACCACATCAGCTGCAGCATGTCACCTGTTGCAACCCTGCTATGGTTTCGGCACCAAGTAGCAAAAAAGAGAGGCATTCGATACAGAATTTCTAACTTTAGGAATAAGCCAGTTATCAGATCCACTCACACCAGAAAGGAAACTACTGGAATTAAGATACATATCTTCATATCATCTCAGTGTGCTGGGCAGCTTTGGCAGTCATTTGCTGGACTTGTTATAGAGCAGGATAATGAAAACCCTTCTTTTCCACAGGTAGAAAATGGCGAGAGAAGAACACCCTTGGGGGCTCTGGCAAGTGGCAGGTAGAAGTGGGAGAGCCAACCTCACCGCTCCTGGGAGCACTGGAGTCAGAGCTCATAACGGAGAGCAGCTCAAATGTATGTAGGGTCTGCAGGCACCACTGCATCTAAAATTACTTAGTCTTGTGCTTACAGCAGTAGTTGGTAGATCGCTCACAGCCCAAGAGACAGCCTTAATGTGCCCAGCACTCAGCTACACATCATCCCAAAGCTGCGGGGCTGGGTAGAAAGAAAGTACAGCTTAGGTTTTTTGGGTGTCTTCGAGAGATTTGTCATTTCCCATTGTCCAAGCCTGCTTGGCCCGGCAGATGAACCTTAGGATTAAAGGGTGGGCTCAGTTCAGCGCAGGCTGTGTC
>JAWWLV010000180.1:22187443-22291624 GCA_035041135.1 Platyrinchus mystaceus | reverse complement strand
TAAAAAATCCATTGCGCAGGCTTGAAAGGTAAAAAGACCTTTCCCAGATCTTCATTCGCGAAGACTGGCCACGTTTTAAGTAAAGTAACTGTACTGCTGTGTTGGGCAACTACTGTCTTGGCTTCTGAAAAAGCAGGCTGACAGGGGAGGCAGTGCCAGGACAAGTCAAGGGATGGAAAATGGAGGCAATGGCAATGAAAGGCCAACACAGGCAGTGCATAGCAGGCTGCTCCTTAACAGAGTGCAGCCTGTTTCATCTTAGCACCCCTCTAGCTTAGTTTCACTGTAACCCTCAGCAAGACTCCCTTGCTGAAGTTTCAGCCTCTTGCAAGCAGAGCAGGCAGTGCCCTGGGCAAAGGCAAAGCACTCGTTCTAGCAAAATAGTGCTCAGGCAGCTTCTTGAGTTACTGCCTAATGTTCCAGTGTGAAAAAAGAGCTACTCCCATGTGGAGTTTCACAAGGTAGTACAGGAAGAAAGGGACAGGAAGGAGAGAAGGCAGCTGGAGGGGCCTTGCTAAAGGTACGTGTTTGCTGTAGCCTGTCTTCATGAGGAAGGATACCCTGAGCAGCTTCCAGTGGCGGATCCGTAACCTGCCCTACCCCAAGGAGGTCTACAGCGTCTCCGTGGAGGAGGAGCAGCGCTGCTGTGTCATCCGGACCACCAACAAGAAGTCAGTAAGGACAGAACTGCCAGTGCTGGCAGTCCCTCGGGGTGGGCTGGCACAGAGGACAGACTAGTGATTGCACAGGGGTGTTATCCCCTCTTGCCTTCTGTCCCTTGTGTGCAAGGGCTGAAGGGCCCCACCTTGCAGTGCATGTCTTCTGTTGCCCAATTTCCACTCCCAACTGCCCCAGACACATATTTACAGTAGAGCCCCTCAAGCTCTTCACTGGCCTTTGCAAATTCATCTCTTGGTTCCAGTAGTGTGGTGTTTGCTCTGTTCTTTCCCTGTCAGATGTTGCTCCCTTAGAAAAGTAAAGTAAGAGCCTTGCAGACTTTTGGAAGGTAGAGCATTCCATCATCTCCCTCTGACATGACACTTTGATCTAGTCACTGCATCTCAGCATGCTGCAGGATTCAGCTGGTACAGCAAAGTCGTGGGCACCCAGACAGACAGTTCTCCCTGTGTAAACCTGTTCTGTAGTCACAATGACAATGACACAATCAGGAAATAGCAAGCAAAAAAGACAGACTGAATGGTGTTCTGCCAAAAGAGATTTGAGATTGGAGGGGAAAAAAAGAAAGGAAAATGCTTTTAAGTGTCATCTTTTAGTGTGTCAGTACATGGCATCTCTCATGGAGTGACACATGCACTGTGCCCCAAAGCATGTAGATGCTCAGATAAGCCAGGATGAGCTGTAGTATTGGGAAGAGAGAGCACGGAGCGAGCCGGGAGAGCACAAGGGAAGATACTGGAAATGGCTGTAGGTGGTGCTGTCAGCACAGAACTGCGGCCCCTCGGCTGCTTCACGTCGCGGCACATGCGAGTCTCCCGGTGAGCGGCTGCTTGAGCACTTCACATCAGCACACCTGGGGGCTCAAAAGCAGGAGGCTGGGAAGGGAGAGCCTACCCCATGGAAACAGCAAGCAGTTCCAACTCTAATGCAGAAAGATGCTGGCCTAAATGCACGCAGAGGGATTCACAGAAGAGTGGTGCTTTAGTAGGGAGAGCTTTGTAGCAAAAGATGAATGAGATTCCCATCAGCCACATGTGGATACGCATGAAGCTAGGACAGGAATGGAGTATGTGATCCTAAATCCAACCACATACTATCACAAACAGGCTTATCTACTCCCAGTCCTATTGATAGTAGTGGATGTGGAACTTCCTCACCTGCATAGGTGCTGTAAGGTTATAATGTAGCACTGAGGCTTCACCCATGCCCTGCTTGACTTCAAGCTTTTTTTGTACTGCTCTCAGGAAACCAGCTGTCCCCCACAAGCAGCAGACAGTTACACTCTCATAGACTAGTGTCAAAAGGAGTTGAGGGACTTAACAGCAACTCATGGCCTGCATATGACTGTTAAGGACTTTTGGAATTAAAGCTGAAAGTCACCTCACTGGGGACAAGAATGACGTTGCTGTCAGTAGAGAGCAGGGACAGACTCCAGCACTGGAACACTTAGTACAGGCTCCAGGATATCTTAGATCATTTCTCCTGGGTCTCAGCCAGGGCAAGGCACCACTCAGCAACTAATTCCAAGATAGCAACAGAGGCATGGAGTCCACAGAGAGAGCGCAGAGCACACATCACCACAGGAGAGAAAGGAAGCCTCGGAGCCTCTCCAGCACTTGGAATTCAGCCACGCTGCTTCTGAGCAGCAGAGCTGTGCTGACTGCCAGCCAGAGGCACAAGTAACAGGATGAGCTGCCAAGTCACTACTGAATAGCTCAGCTCTAAATTCTCAGCATACCAATAGCAGTTTTCCCTACAGGCTGACAAAAAGTGGGTTTCCAGTAGGAAAATAACAGAGGTGATTTCACATACATACTTTGGATCTCAGGCCAGGACTCATGCTCAGAGTGTAATACTGCCCTTGACCATGGGGTGAGAGGCGAGGGCAGAGAATCAGCCTGCATCAGCAGGGATAACCACCCATCAGCTACCTTCCCAGCCCAGACAGGAGCTCTTCACTTCCACCAGTCACTCCCATTCCCTCTGGCCACGGCAAGGGCTGCTCAAGTGGGATTTGCTTAAAACCTCTTGCTGTAAAATAAATCCATTAAACTAAACTCTAAAAACAAACCCAGAAAGCCACCTCCCTGAACGCCAAACCTGATTCAATTATTGTAGCAAGAGGCAGTGGTAACGTTAGGAGGAGGAGGGGGTAGCAAGGCAGATCTGGTTTCCTTTGATCTTGTCACAGATTTTAGTTTGAGGCCAGCCAAAGCCATTCTTCTCCCCTTCTCCTTAGTCCTGGGGCAGCAGAATGCTGCTGTTTCATTGATGACTTCCAAGGCCCTTTGAAACAGTGGGTTTTTTCTGTGTACTGCTTTTTTTTTGTCTAATCGGTAAGAAGTTAACACTTCCTTAACATGTCTTTGTGTTCATCTAATCTCTGCTGTTTAACCTTTGACATCTCCCTTATTATCCATGTCTGCCACCTTTTCCAAATACGACAGCAGTGACAACACAGAACGGTTTGAGCCCTGCGGTAACAAGCTGCGTACATTCCTCCCACTGCACCGGGAGAGCCATTTGCCCTTTGTAGCTGTTTTCACCGTGACTTGGAAAATAAACTACAATTTGGGCAGAGGTAGCTAAAGAGGCCAAGCCTCACACACAGCCAGCTGAATGGAGGACCACCTCTCGTGGCATGACAGCAGCCACTGCCTGTTCCCATTCTGCTCCAGGCACCTCAGTACCGGCCACAGGCCAATTCCTTAGAGACGACTGCCCACAAGAGTGTTGGAAGAGATTAAGAATCCAGTCATGCCTCTGGGTAGGCACAGGACCACCAGCTAGTGCTAGAGAAGCAGTAGATGAAGGGTGAGCCATGGCAAGCAAGAAAGGTCTCAGGCAAACACAGACACAAGTCTACAGAGTTCTGGCCCCAAAGTCTTAGGAAATCTCTTACCTGCCTAGAGAGCTTTTAACCTCTCCAGTTATGAGACATATCACCTTTCCTTCGTACTGAGCAAAGCCCAGGGTTTGGTTGAGGGAGAGACAGGCTAGACAGGGAGCTGGCAAAAACCTCCCTGTCCTCTGCTGGGATGCGAGAGATTATCGGAAGACTGGGATAGAGGCCAGGGAAAGAACAACTAGGAGAGCTGTAGGTGCAGAGGAACACCACAGCCACCTCTTGGGCTGCGTGGAGACACTGCAGGGCAGAGGCTTGAGTGACTGTGGGCAGCTACACCTGGAGATCTGTGCCTGAGCACCACCGTGCCACCAAAGCAAGAAGTTTATCCAGGAAGCACAGCAAGAAGTCAAAGAGATGGGTTTAGGAAGGATTGCAACACAAAATGGTGCATCACTCAGGAAAGTAAGTCATATGGCGCAAGAGCTTTGACAGCTGTTTTGACAAAAGCTAAATGGATCTGCTACTTAGAGGGAATGAGAGGCCATAAACAGGAACAAAGATAAGGGACACCTCTTGGTAGGGCTGACTAGTCTATGCCTAACCATGTCTGGCATTACTTAAGGGCAAGCTGGAGGGACCAAGCCTGCTCTCACACACCAAAGCCGTTCAAGACTTTGCCAGCTCTGATTTCCAGTTTGGAGGTTTGTTTCTAGTGCTCTTGCCAGCCTGGGGGCACCAGCAGGCAAATAACATGGTACAGGGGCCTCCTGCCAACCCTGAGAGATCTATTGAGCTCATCTACACCTTGTAAAACAGCAGTCTGTGTCTCAGCACTGCTAGCAGGGGAATAGAAACCCACCTTCCTTAATTCTGTCTCCTCTCTCATTTGTAGGTACTATAAAAAGTTCTCTATTCCTGATCTGGACCGATTCCACCTCCCCTTGGATGCAGCTGCCCTGAGCTTCACCCATGCCAACAACACCCTGATCATCACGGTGAGGTTTTAGCCACACAGAACAGCACTTTGCCCTTCTCTTTATGCCCACAAAGAAGTTAAAATTCTTACACGTGGGGAAATGAGGCAGAGCAGGGAGATCTGCTGAGGGTCACTGATGAGCCCCCTTCTCTGTCACACAGTCAGAGTTTCAGATTACACTGGGCATGCTGACACTAGCCAGGGGAGCCCAGACTGCAGGAGGGGCCCTGCCTGCTTCTCAAGGTGACTTGCAGGTGGAAGAGTGTCTGTTGTGCCCTATTTTCCACATATCCTCTCTGTCAGGCCTGAGCAAGCCTCTACTCTCAGTGACACCAGGTTTCTCTTGGCTCTAAACATAGGAATCCAAGGGCCTGATGCACTTAGAGGTCTCTCAGCCTTAAAAAAAATTTAAAAAAAATCACCTGCTGTTTTGTGTCAGAGAGGGAACACTCCCATGCACGTGGTGGAAGTGAGAGACACTCCTTGTTGCAAGGAGCAGACAGATGCTTTTGAGCAGCAGGTGCTTGTCTTCATCAATGCAGAAGTCAGCTACCCCGAGGGCGTGCCCTCCACAGGAAACCTTGCAGCAGAGCTGGGCTGCACCTGCAGAGGAGATGAGCCAAGGGGAGCACCTTGAGTGCTCCTGAGCTTCTGTTTGCTATGGGCCAAACTCTGCCAAAAAGCACCTGCATCCACCACTAAACTGCAGCTGGGCAAGGGGCCTCTGAGGGGGGGGCAGAGGAACTGTGACTCTTACTTTTCTCTGCAAAAAAAAAAAAAATTATATATATAAATATATATGTATATATATAACACTTGTGGATATACAGTTAGTGAGCACAGCAAGGATTTGCTTGCCAGGATATTCGAGAGGGGTTGGTGGGGGCCAATTGGAAAGTTTTACTTGCACTGTAAAAGATGCTCTGGATCTTGGCAACTGTCCTTAGCTGGATGGCACCACCTCTCCAAATGGGCTTTGGGGGCAGCTGATATTGGCAAGGCCTCCCTTGGCAGGAGGGCCCTGCTGTGCTGGTAGCACTTGGCCCCAGTTGGTCTGCTTGGAGCAGAGACTGACCAGGAGTGCTTAGGGAATGTCTCTCTGTCCTACAGTACCAGAAGCCAAAGGAGATCTTGGCTGCAGAAGAGCAGTTGCAGAAGGAGCTGAAGAAGATAAAGGCAGCTAACAGTGGGGACGGAGACTGTAAGACCCAGTAGGCAGTGGCTGCTCAGAGGTTGAGGTGAGGGGCAGCTCTCTGGCACAGCTTCATGGTATTTATTTTGCCTTATCTAATAAAAATTAGTTCTGTTGTTAATTGAGCCATTTGGAGGAACCTTTATAGACCCAGGGAGATGGCAGGGCAGTTGATCTGTCTGCTGCCTAGTCTGCTGATTTATGCTGACATTTCACAGAACCATAGAATGGTTTGGGTTGGAAGAGACCTTAAAGATCATCTTGTTCCAACCCACCTGCCATGGGCAGGGACACCTTCCACTAGACCAGGTTGCTGAAGGCCTCATCCAACTTGGCTTTGAACACTTCTAGGGATGGGGATGATCCTTCTATGAGTTGTGGAAAGCTGCAGCACACAAAAGAAGCACACCACATCCACAGCCAGCAGCCCTGTCCCCATCCTCCATGAGCAACATGACACCTGGCTAGTTCCCCTTGGGAATTCCCTCTGTCTGCCACCATCACCAAAGGCAGTGATGTTTGGAAAACAAGAACACCCTCCTCACACCCTTTACCTGCCTGGGATGTGCTTGGAAGCAACTCCCTCCTGTGCAGCTGTGCAGGTCCTCCTTGCAGTGAGAAGGATGCTCTGGTGACCCTGGTACCTCTGCAAACAGCATCAGTGCTTAGACCTGAGTGGGCACAGCCTGTGAAACAGCTGCTGCCTCACCGTGCACAACGTGACATGGCTGTGCAGGAACCGAAAGGCAGCTGCCTTCATTTGCATGGCAGAGGGGGAAGCAGTGGTGGGGCCACTGGCCAGCTCAGGAGCAGCAGTAGCCCACTTTTCTGTGAAGGCACAAACACAGCCCATTGCAAACCTCACTGCACAGGAACAAGCCCAACAATGCTGCTCCTTTCCAGCTCCCCTCCAACAGCCACCCCTGTGCTTAGATTTCTGAATGTTGTTCCATCCCAGTCCGTATTTGAACAGTTCCTACCCAAACAAACCCTGCCTTCAAATGAGCTGCTCATGGGCTCCTAGCACAGCTCCCCTGAATGGGGCTGCTTTCAAACCACAAAAACTCCTTAGAGCACAGGACTCCAGCAAACATCCCCCTCCAATTCTTGTGCATCACAAGGGAAGATCAGCCTCTTGATAGTGGAAATCAACTTACTGAGTTCTAACAAAGCACCATGCTAAGGGCCTCACCGTAGAAGTGCTCCCAGTTTGTAATACAAACCTCTCTTTTACCTAGCCAGGACACCCAAACTCAGAGCCAAATAGGGTTCATGCACCTCCTTTCCCAAGGAGGGCCAGATCCCAGACACCACTGCATTCACCCACAGCACTTTCATCCACACCCATCCAGACAGCACAGAGCACACTGAAAGCTACAGTTGTTCAGAGACCCGGGTTGGGTTCCAAAGGTTGACACAAGAAGAAGCAGAGCCCACCTGAATGTGTTTACAGGATCCCAGTAAATCACATCCAGGTGTTTGCATTAGTTTTGCTGCTTCATTATGCAGGCAGCAAATGAGTCACAGATCCTACTTTTTGAATTCTTGTTTGAAAAGTGACTGGAGATCCAAGATCCCAGGAACTGCCTTCAATGCAGCAGTGTCACAGGGTCTAGCCAGGGAAAGAGCTCTATCAGACATGCAGACAGCTTCTAATCTACCTTAACCCAACCTCCCCTACCCAGCCACGTCCCTGCAATCAGCAGGTAACACTGCAGCACCTTTGGAACTTGAAACAAAACATACATCTCTTTTATTTCCCTTCAGTTTTATTTAGCAAAACGTGACCATTTCAGCCCTGTCAAGTGCACAGCCTGACCTAATGGCCAGCCTGGGGAGGCACACACTGAAAGCAGGGCTGGCTCTGCCTTTTAGTTGAATTTTTATTCTTGGCTGTGAAGGACAACACAAGCAGCTGTCATGAGAGAAAGTGCAGGAGAAAGGTGGGCCCCAGTCCGGGCACCTTTCCCTCCCACCAAATCAGTCCACCCCACACACAGACTAGACTTGCTTCAAATGGCTCAGAGCTTGGCTGATCTCAGCCTGACCAGCACACACAGCTGATAGGGCATTGTGGCTCACCTTGCCCCCCAGAGACTGTATCCACAGGAAAAGTAGAAGGGAAAAAAATAAAAAAAAGGAACACAGTTAATAAAACAAACCCTAACTTGCACAAAATAAAACTGGTAGAGGACAGTTGGCCTTTTATTTCCACTAACAGGCAGGTAAGGTTGAGAAAGTTTGGCCCTTTTGTGCAGTCTTCTTTGTAGCTTTCTGGCAGGCAAAAAAGTCCCTTCAGAAGCGTTGTGGGCCATTCCCACCTCTCCTGCCCTGCAATTCCCTGAGCTGAGTGTCAGCTCTGCTGAGTTGGGGTGACCAGAAGCAGCTGTGGTGCCCTTCAGGGGGCTGTGAAGTCCAGGACGTGCAGTGCTGATGCCAGGGCAGCGTACAGATGGGTGGTACTGAAACGGAGGCAGTATACTGGGCTGCTGGTGGGTGAAGACAGGTGAAAGCTCTGCAAGAAAACAGGAGAATTACCTTTCAGAGAAGAGGTAAGCCTAAAGACTTCAACCAGTGTTACAGACCCAAGGCTGAGATGCCTGAGGGAAACATGTTTTCCCTGCATCTGTAGGTTAGGTTCCCCACAGAAGGCTCACCCCAAGGACAGCCCAGCAGCCCCTCTCTCTTTTTGCAAAGAGACATGGGCACTGGGCTGCCAGAGAACCTCTGCTGCTGCCCAGCCTCCAGCCAGCACTCACCTGCAGGCACTGAGTCTGTCGCTTGTCCCAGAGGCGCACCACGCCGTAGTAAGAAGAGCCACTGGCAATCATATGGTTCTTATCACTCCTTATGCAGTACAGGGCACTGTCATGGGGCTCTTCCCACTCCTGGACGCACTTCCTGCAAAGGCAACACAAACCAGAGTGGGATTGAGCCTCTACTTCTCCACCCAATTTGCCTGAAAGGGCTAATTGAGTTCCCAGACACTGCACGAGGAAAGTCCAGGAGCTTCACAAGGGCCTCAGACGGCAGCAGGGTTGGCTCACCTGGTGCTGGTCCGTATGTCCCAGTAGCGGATGTAGGTGTCATACCCACAAGAAAGGAGAAGGGAGGGTGTTTCGTAGAAGACATCAAGGACTCCAGCTCCACGGTGGAAGTCGGTCCCCAAACAGGTCAACAGCTGACCACTGCAATGAAACGCAACAGGGAAAGAGTCATTCAGAGCAAAGAGCCCTTCCAATTCAGCTGGCCAGAGCAGAGACAGGATCACAAAAGTCTTCTAGGTCTCATGTCTATGATTCAACAGAATACAAATGCCTGCACAGTTTTCCTCTTCTACCACCAGCTTCTGCTACTGGTTAGGCCACTGTCACCTGAAGGGTGACCACTTGGAGTCACAGCTCTAAGAGAAAGAGGCAAGGAACAGGCTGACCCCCAGGAGAATGGGATCATTTTCCTTGGGAGAAGTGACCAGTATTCTGAATTATGGGACTCCATTTCTATAGAAGATAGTTCTCAACTTAGTCAAAATACAGATAATCTGCCAAAGCCACTTACCTGGTCAATCCCATCCCATACTCTATCCTTCAAAATACTGCCCACTGGGGTGTTTCCCTGTATCTTAGACACACAGCTCAGATCCACAGGCAAATCAGACTCTCCCGACCCAGTCTGCTGTGGCTGCTCTCCTCAATGCCTCTAGTTACACTGCATTCTGCAAACATAATATCTGGGGCTGAATGAAACAGGTGAAGAGCAACCACCCCAAGGTGGCTCTGGAGATGATCTTCCAAAGGCTAGATGTTTGGGGGGTTTCGACCCTTTCCTCCTTGTAAATTCCTTGCTTGCAGTGAAAGAGCAAAAGCAAGATCTCCATGAAGCTCTGTGCTGGATGCTTTGTGGAGGTTATTACTCTGCTGCTTGTTCATGCACAGAACCAGCAGCTCACCAGGTGGATGGTGCCTGGTGAGGGCCCACCCTGCCAGACTGCAAGAAAAAGCTTGAGCCCCTTCCCTGGGCCATATGAAATTGCATCAGGCACATGTCACAGCCCATTCCCAGTATCACTGCACCTGTCCCAGCAGACAGTGACACCCAGCCATGACAGACTCTTGGGAATGGAGGGGACAATCTACCCAGCTGCTTGAAATGGCCACCTATTGCAAGCCCTCCTTTTCTTCCTCCTCCTCCTCACACCCTCTACATCAAAAATGCTGGACACAATAAACCTTGAAGCACCTGCTTTTCAAGCCCTGCCGCACGGCCACCCCTCTCCAACAGGCTCTTGGTTCTCAGGACAATGAAGCAATCCTGAAAGCCGACAGCACGGATCCCGCAGTGGGGTCACTCCCAGCATCTCCCTCCATTATTTTGTTACTTTCTGCTCCTTGATCCAGCATCACACAGTTCTGAGGCACATCGCCAAATGCCTTAATTCTGTCTGTAATCTGGGCTAAAGCCCTCGTCAGGGGATAAAGACCACACAAAAGGAGAAATAGAGTCCTGGGAGATGTTAAAACAAGTAAACACCTTTGTGTCAGGAGAGAGAAATCGCTGATAAAGCAGATTAGCGCCTCGAGCCCTGGTGTCCCCAGATCAGAAGGCGAGCCCTGGCCGATCTTTGCAGCCAGCACGCTTCTATGATCACAGAGCTGGCGGCATGCTGGGGCCAGCCTGTTTCCCCACAGTCACTCTCCAAAGAGCAGATTATGTAGAATAACAATTTCTTTGTGGCTGTGTAATTCCCTCCGTGACCGTGGCTGTGGGCAGCTACATTGGCCCTTGATGCCAGGGCCCTAGCAACCATTTAGAGAGGCCAACCAGCCCTAGCAATGGCCCCCCCATGCAAACCTCTCGGACAAGCTTTAACATCAAGTGCATGAATTAATCCCCCCCAACATGAATCCAGGGGTGCTGGCTTATTGGACTTTGTGTTTCTCCAGGCAAGGGATGGAGGGGATTCCAGGCTTCAGCCCTTTGCAACCTTCTCACAATACATTAACCCTTGGAAGGTTCCTTGCAAACCAACCCAGCAGCAACTCTGCACCTGTCTGTGGGTTGAGAGGTTGAGGCACTCAAGTCTCAGCACCATGACAAGAGCTGTGAGGCTTGGTTGGCACAGACAGGTCCTCAGGTCCACCATGGAGTGAGACATGGATGGGTATCTCTGAGCTCTGGTGCTCTCCAAGCACACAGATCTCCTCCATCTGCCAGCAGGACAGATGGACAATGCACACAGCCCTTCTCAAGTCTTCTGCAAAACCTTCTTCATCCTGTGAGTTATATGTGTGGCCCAGAGTTGCAAGACAATGCAACAGAGGTATGAGGAGGAGCCAGCTGTTCTCCCAGACAAGAATCCTTGGACTACCTGTGAGTTGCATAAGGGGCCAGACTGCTCAATTGGCAGAGTCCTCTGCCAGTTGCTCACCCAGGAAAAAAAGAGTTATTCACAGGAGATGAGTTATCCCAGCATACCCTAGGCAGCACCAGCAGCTTGGACCCCTCTCTCCCCACTTTGGCATTCTGCTGCTTTTTTGGGGGTTTTGCAGGGTAGTCCCTGGACTGGTGTTCTAAGCATGAGGCACTTCAGGAGAGGAAATCAGGACAGGCAGCGGCATGTGGGCCACACAGCCCAGCAGCACATCTGGTGAATATCCTGCTAGCTGACATCTGCCTCTGTTAGTTCCTTTCCACCATTTTCCCTTCTAATACACCTTTAATATGGAAAGGACTAAGTGAGCTCAGGGAGAGAACACTGTGCTAAGGAAAAGTAGCAGAATACAAAAGCATGTCTAGGGATATTTTACTCACTGGGACCAGCCCTCTTCCTCTTTTCTTGAAATGGGTCACAGCAGATCTCCTCACAACCTCCCACCTCTAAACAAGCACTCATCACACCCAGGGCAAACCTGGCCACGCTAAAGCAAGTCTTCCATCTCCCAGACCTGACTTCAGCCTGCAGCGCTGCAAGATTGTAGCAATTTTTAATGGAGGGCTGGTGAGGTCTCCAAGTGAAAAATTTCAGCATCATAGGGACAGGAGAAACCAGAGAGTCTGGGTTCCTGCTTTCAGAGCTTCCTGTGCAGCACTAAACACACCCCAGGTGCCTTGCTCTAAGTGTTCCCCCATGCCTCCACACCTCACTGCAGTGGTACCCTAAGCATCCCAGCAGAGTCGCACCAGTTTTCCTCCCTCCACTCTGCTTCTCTTTCCATCCTAGTCAACAAAAATGAAAGAAAAGGGAAAAAAAAAAAAGGGAGGGAAAAAACGGATTAGCTCTTCTATGTAGGCAGGGAAGGAGCACAGATAATCGCATGTTGCCGCAGCAAAGTAAACCTTGCATTGCTGGTTTGTTGGTTTGTTCACTTCTCCCGCCCCAAGAACAGGTCAGCCAAAGCAGTTCTCAGCTGGGATGTGCAGCCCTTGGATACAGCAGCAGCCCTCTGCAGTTCTGCTACAGTGAAGCATTTACCATCTGACACCAGGGGAAAACCGTGCTGTGCCGTACATGGCACACAAACCAAAACACTCAGGTGTTCTAGCATGGACACACTTAAGGTGATAAAGAAGCAGAATATGATTAGTATTTCCCCTTTTTTCAGCAGACTAAGGTGTCTCTGGACCAGCTACCACCATGCCAGACTAGCTCTATGTGCCAGCAGCATGCACAGCCGTGCCAAGCCCATGCTGAGAAGGCAACTCTCTGCCACCACAACTCTTCCAGCCTTGGGATCACAAGTTAGTGCCCACAAATTGTCCAGTCTTTGTTATCCCAAATACTCCCTGCCCTCAAACCCCAGACCCCAACAGTTTTCACTTCCTAGGGAGCAAAATCCACAGCTAATCCTTAAAAACCCATAAAAGATCAAGATAACCCATGAACGGGCAAGAGAAAAGCAGCAGCTACATCAGCACATCACCAGTGGTTTCTAACAGCCTAAATGGACAGAAGATGAAGGACAGAAAGAGATGCCACCACTATCTTGAACCTTGTTTATCAGCTCACAGAGATCAACAGCACTGGCCAAACACAGCAGGGAACAGCCTTCTCCTTTCCTTTGTGGTCCCTTTTTCTCCCAAACACCTTTCAAAACCCAGGTGGCTGATCCTCAGCCCTTCAGAGGCCCCCTCCTTGTTAGGGGCCATGAAGGTTAGTCAGGAAGCACCTGTGAAGACCAAGAATGGAATGTTCACACCACCTCCCCACCATGCCATGGCCCTCCAGCAGTAGCAAGTAGAGGCTGTTTCACTCTCAGGCCTTTTCCAAGCAAGCCAGGTAGTTACCTGTGCATATGGTGGGAGTTTTGCTTGTTTTCTGTACTGAACAACCTCGGCCAGCTAGTGCCCAGGTTCAGTCCCAGTGCTGGGTGGCACCAACAGAAACACCTCTGCACCAGTGGAGCTCTGTAAGGCAGAATCACAAATGTGACAGTGCAGGTTCCCTGGAGAGACCAGTCTAGAGCCAGAGCTCTCTGTTTCAGCACTTCAACCACAAACCGCCTGGGCCAACGCAGTGCCTAAAGTAGGCCTCCAGCACTGAGGACTCTCACAGATACTCCTAATTCTTTCTACTTCCTGTTAAACATCTACACACACCAAAATAATATTGGCAGTATTCTGGTACCAGCTCACAAGGATCAGAGCCAGAGGAAATCGAGCAGTCCATTTTGTCCCTAGCACAAGAAAGCTGTTGGCACCAGGCTCTGGACTCCTCACTGATAGACTAAAATGTTAAAACAAAGTCCGTGTGCCTGGGAAATGTATCAAACTGAGGAGTCCAAAAATGAAAGCCATTTTGTTCAGACACTATAGAGAATCCTTTGATTCATCTCCATCAATTTCCATGTTCTTCAGAAAACAAGACTTTATGAAATTACTTTAAAAAAAAGCTATTTTTTCAGGATTTCCAAATTTCATCCTTTTCTTTCCATGCTGGAAATCTAGCCATGAGCATTGCTATCCTGATACCTCCACAAGACAGAAGCAAAGTGAACTACTATGGAAGGGAAGAAGCAGGCTGGTTTCTTTAAGTTCTTCTTTTTAAAAACAGCTTAAAGTTCTATTCCTTCTCAGTCAATTAATATGGAGACAAAATAGGATCAGTCATGGCAGAGCCCAGATGCTTAGTTTCCAGATAATCCTGGAATGTTGCTGTCACAAAGTTAGAAGTCATATACAGCCTCCCGAGCCACTGTGATCATTTTTGTGACCGTAAAAGCTCAGGATTTTCCTGATAGTTGGGTGTCCAAAAGAAGTCTGCACCTGCCTCCCTGTACCCTGCCCATTTGCTGCAGGTCTTGCCCAGCTGTCCCCAATACACAAGAACTGCACTCCAAAAGCTGGGATGAAACAATAAACACTTTTCTCCCTAGTCTCCCTTTCTGGTGACCCTGATTCACTAGAATTGATATTATACAAATATGCAAATTATAGGAAACTGCTGAATTCAGAACATCTGCTGAAAACAGATGTGCAAAATTGAGGATGTAGTCATTTGCTCTGGAAAACTCTTCTGTGAACCATGATCATCCATCAAAGAGAGTAATCCATTGCACATAAGCAGATGACTATTCAGAAACCAAACAGAACTCTAAACCAATATTTTAGCCCCAGTAGCTACTTGCCATAAGACAGGTGGGAAGCATATACTTTAAAAAAAATGTGTAAAAAGTTCAAAACACTGGGATATTTGATCTGAGTATCCAACAGAGAAAAGAAAACAAATCAAATCCATTTAAAAATAATTATCTGGGGTACGGAATTTGCACAATTTCTGTCAACCAATCTGGAAAGTGCACCAAAACCAAAGAGAGGAGCTGAGCTGTCATCTCTTCCAGGTGCTTTGCAACAGCAGCTGAGGCAGTGAAGGGATGCAGCAGCTTATGCTAAGAAGGGAAAGGCATGATCAACAACATCTGTAATGTACAAAGGAAGAAGCATAGATCCTTGGCAAAGTTATTCTTCATAGAGTTATCCTAACCCTGCATTTAGACCAGGCTACTAATTCCCGCAGGGAGGCGTGGGATTGGCTTGGGGAATTTTAAGAGAGCACCTCAAAAATGGCTCAGAGATGCTGTTATAAGTGATTTTCAAGAGAAATGCCTCTCTTTAATTCTTCAGGGACTCGAGGCAGTAGGGGGTAATGACACCAACGATGGTCTGAGACTGTGTTGGGGGAGAGACAGAAGAGGGAGTTTTGCCTTCTTTTCTTCTGCTTTCTCTGAATTGGCCCACACACGTTTTAAATGGTCCAATAAAAAGATACACTTTCTTTACCTTTCCAACTCTGGGACCCTGTGAGTTTTTGTTGTTCGGGTTCCCGTAAGGTTAAGTTCAGAGGATAAACTGACACGCTGGGCTATGGGAAAAAGCCAGTTTCTTCAAATAAAGCCACAACAGTGCAAAAGAGACCCTGCTGGGGCTTTTATTTGGGAAAACAAACAGAAATGGCACCAAGCCCTTCTGCTTTACGAACCAATTTAACTATAAAACCAATGTTCTCCCTCTCGGGGGTGAGGAGGGGAGAGAGACAGGACATGACAATAGTCCAAAACCTTGGGCGGGAAAAAAAAAGAAGATAGGACAAAAAAGGTTGTCTATCCCCTTTTATTTCTTGTCCATGGCTCCTTTTCTTAGCACACGTGTGTTCTTGTAAAAACGATTAGATTGCAATTTGTATAACATGGTGACCCCCAAATTCAGACATTTAACCCCTTTTCTCTGCAAAGAATGTCAAGAATGTCTTCTCTGTCTTTCTTTCCAATGGGAGGAATAGGGGGGAATTCTCTCAAACTGTGATTTCTTGGAGGAAGAGAAAAAGAGGGAGGCAAGGAAAAGAAGCAGGGAATTCTCAAAGCCTCTCGCCTTTCGCCCCACTTGTGTGGTAACAGGAGGCTGTATTGCTCCCTTTCTGGACAGAACTCTGCAGGTCTCCTTTAGAGGGGAGACAAAAAAAAATGGAGAGTCCAAATCAAAACAAAGCCATCTGTTTAAATGAGCTACCACTAGCCAGTGGCAGAGAGGTTCCTCATTCACTCCTTCCCATTCTTCTCTCTTGCCTCTGTTGATTCTCTCTCAACCCAGGGAAAAAAAAGATTACTTTTGCTTTGGCTCAGAGGGATGAAACTGATTGATGCACTTGGAGTGTCCAGCCCCCACCCACGCTCTCTGATTGTTCAGGGCCTTGTAAAGTTGTCATAAATACGTCTCAACAAGAGTGCAAAGGCCACAGCATGCCCTGGACATGCACACATCCAAAGGGCAGGAGCTGGCCTCGTGCTTCTCTGTAGTGAAACAGGGCCAAGACTGCCATGGGGAGGTAAGGTAAACACCTGCATGTTCTTCCTCTTACAATGGTCTTACATTCATGTTAAGAAGCACCAGAGCCCTCTCAACAAAAGGAGGCAGAAGACGCCCAGTTTATCTGAGAGAGTTCAGAAACACAGTGTCAAAAAACAAACCCCAAACAGAAATCAGTAAAGAATCATAAGGCCACAACAGGTTTTGAGAACATATGCATACGGTGGGAATATATTGCACAGACAAGACTGAGCTCTGAACACAGCATCTGCTAAAAGGGACAGTCATCCAAGAGACCATCACTTAAGAGGCTCCCTGCAGCAGCAAGCTTTCTCCAGAACTGGCTCAGGCCACAGGCCTGGTGTCCTGCCTCCAAGGTCTCAGAGAGCAAGTGAATCAAAACCTACATTTCAAAGCTGCAGAACTGGGGTAGAAATTTCCTTCTGCCTTATCAAATGATTAATTTATTCCCAAAGACAGGAGACTTGTTTGCATTAGTCTTGCTGCTCAAGTCATGAGTGGGATTGTCAGCTTGAAGAAGGATCTGCTTTTCCCTTTCCACAGATCTACATCCAAACTCTCCATTCTATCTACCTCACTTTAGAGAGAATGGTTCCCAAGGACCAGATTAGAAATCCAGTTTGTTGTCCAATCCCAGTTTCCTGATTTAATATTAACAGGCCAAAAAAAGATTTGCCTGAAGACAAAAATTCCCTTATGACAGACCCCAGTCTGTCACTTCACCAACCATTTTTCCTCTGAATTTCAGGAAGAAAGACATATAAGTGGGAATACCACTTACATGATCTTTAAAAAGAATAACCAAAGAAATCTGTGGATAGGCTGGGGAAACAGCACAACAAGAAAGAAGGAAGAGAGCCTCAAGGAAAAGTGAATGAGCAGCCACTTGAGGAAGGGCAACTACCTGTGGATCATCCTACTGCAGGGAGTGGAAGCAGTAGAAGGCACACATTTGCACTCACTTACTTGATGTAAGCACATCCCAGAAAGCCATTTAACTCACTGTTGGACGTTTGTATTGGCTGTTGGGATTTAAAACTGTGTTCAGCCAAGACAGAGATGCTGAGAAAGAAACCAAAGCCTGAAAGTAGTAGGGAGCCTCTTTCCCACAAAACCTGGAGGATGCCTGGCATACTAATCTA
This sequence comes from Platyrinchus mystaceus, assembly GCA_035041135.1. Taxonomy (NCBI): domain Eukaryota; kingdom Metazoa; phylum Chordata; class Aves; order Passeriformes; family Tyrannidae; genus Platyrinchus; species Platyrinchus mystaceus. Next base: position 22,274,468 of record JAWWLV010000180.1, on the reverse strand, counting down.
TAGAAAAGCAGGGCAGGAGAGAGTACTCCACATCTACAGCATGCTATTATTAATCTTCTGCTCCCCAAATCCTGTGAAACTGTTATCAGAATCAGGATAATATTTGCTATTGCTTGTCTCTCCTGTTATCAGACATGCGCAACCACTTTTCTGTGACTGCATAAATCCATTTTAAATGCCTCAGTGAAACAGAACTCCCCACACTTCTTGAAGTCAGTTACCTTTCCTTTCAATCTAGCAACTCCAGTTCTGAACCCGTTTTCTCCCTTCACCAAACAGCTCCTTTTGTTATGTAGAGGGTCTCAAACCTGTATAAACCTTGGAGTTCAAGGCTGTGGAGAGAATGCTCTTCTACAGAATTTATTTTAGAACACAATGCTAAGAAGTCTGCTTGTGTATCTTGGGCCAAGCTTCTAGATTAAAAGCTTTTATTCAAAACATTTAGCAAGGTTTATAACCAAGACCTATACCTGCAGATTCTCATTTCACTCATCGGCTTCCACGTAATCAAAAAATCTCAGCATGACAGAACACAAAGTCAAGAAGGACTGGATTTTAACATGAAAGCATCAGTAGTGATCAGCTGACCAGGGTGTTCAGTGCTATATACTGCCACTGTCAAATTACACTTGCTGTTTAAGAACAGTACAGGGAGCCCAAGTTTTCAAGCTCTCCCTCCTTGTTGAAAATTGCTCACCTTAACTCAGTGGGCTCTGAAGAGCCCCCAGAATGGATGTAGATCAACATACGCTGGAATTTGAAAGACAGCAACCAATTCTTGCCACCCCCCCTCTCCCCTCCCATGGCATAGACAGATGTGACCCAGCAAGAGGCCCATGGAAGCACATACTAGAGATCAAGTGGCAGCATGTTAGCAAACTTCAGCCAGCTGCTTATGATGGTAACGCTCCTGCTGGCTCTTGGAAAGAAGGAGCACAATGCAATTGCACTACAGGCAAAACAGATTACAAACATGCTCAGCAGCTGCCTGGCTACCCTGAGACTCTTCCCCAACCCTCTGCTGAGGGCACCAGCCATACACCTGAATCGCCCTTCTCATCCACTCCCAAGCCACTCTCATGAATCCTCTACCTCCCGCCTCCCCAAAACTTGCAGACATCAAAGCACCTGCTTTGAACACCTGAAAAGCAGGGGGCCCGATGGTCAAGAAATGCAACTCTGTATCTTCCCCTTCCATGCACTCTCTATTTTTTTTTCCACCATCACTTTGAAAAAGGTGGCAGAGATAAATGGAGAACAAAGAAACAAGAAAAAGACATAGCTTTGGCCCACACCCTGCCTATTACTTAAGGGGGAAGGAACTCTTCCGAAAGAGGAGGAAAAAAATGTGCTCAGACACAATGGCTCAAAAGGCCAGGCAGCAAACCGGGCCACTTTGTACTGCTAACAAGGGAAACCTAATTACAGGAAGAGGGCAAAGAGGGACAGATAAAAGGGATACAAAATTTCAACATCTGTTGCCATAAAGGGATAAGAAGTGGGGAAACGCAAAGTGTCAGTTTGGTGTCAGTGACGGCATAAAGCCACTTTCAAAGGGCTCAGGAGAGGGAGAAAAACCGAACAAGAAATTAGAGGGTTCTTAAAAAAAAAAAAAAAAAAAAAAAAAAAAAGCAGCAAAAAAAACACTCTGCCAAAAATGCTTTCAAAAGGGGGGAGGAGTTGGACAAAGAGTGGATATTTAAAAGGTAGAGGATCTGGGTGGCTTGCAGGGCACAGCTAACATTGGTTCAGTTTTCACAACAGCTCTCATGCCCTGCATCTGTCATGTCGTGTCACAGGAAAGAACATTGTAGGATTTGTGCATTCAAAGTATTTGTAGCATGAGGACTACCATGTCAGACAGATCACTGGTCCACTTCAAATGTCAGGCTTGACAGAATAGCTCCAAGAGATGCTGCAGAGAACTCTGGAGTATCCTACCTTATGGAGAAAGATCCTTGAGGCAGGGGCATTTGTCACCTAATGACATGCAGACCACCCCAGTAAGATGGGAAGCAACAGTTCTCCACAAGCAAACAACAAATGCTGGCCATGGAGCTGTCTCCAGTGGTGCATCACTCTCCTCTTCCAAGGAGTTTAAACCGCCAAAGGTGATAGGAAGAGAAAGAAAGAAGAGGAGGATCTGAATAAAGTTTCCTTTTCTCTGGCATGCCATTAAGTGGCTGTTCTGCTGAGCCACATACTCACACTGGCAAACGAGACAGAAAAGTCAGAATAGACAAAGGCAAAAGGGACCAAAGAAAAGTACCCGACCTGTAAGAGGAGCAGCTGCCATCATAACCCTCACTGACAGAGAGGCAAGGGGACTTGCAAGAGGCCAAGGAGTCAGCAAGGCCTGATACTTCATGCAAGGACACAGGTTAGTATCCACACTGCTCATTGCTCTCCTTTTCTGTGCAGGCCTCTAATCAATGAAGTTACTCACAGCTGCCTTCTACACACACACCTTGATCCTGAGTGGGAATAAGTGCACAGCAACTTCCCCACATCTAGAAGCAATCAGATGGCACAATGTAGCATCTGTGGGATGAGAGATGTCCTCCAGAGGTGCAGCTAGCCAGCTTCAAAAGCATAAGAAAAAAACCTAAATCCTCCTTCATTACAGGAGAAAGGGCCAGGTGTAGCAGCATCTGGAATTCCAGCCATCAGAGACAGTGTCTTGGCATTACACAGTCATTCCCCTGCTTTAGACTCCCCTTGACAATTGCTTGTTGCTGCCTGTTGTGGCTTTGATCCAACGACATCATCTCAGCAGAGTCAGAAATGAAAGACAGTTGTGGGGGTGGGATGCAGTAAGAGGCATTTCCTTTCCGCACTAAAAATTTCCTCAATGCCAAACCCAACCAAGCCCTTTTCAAAGCACAGGACATATTTACAGGTGAAGATATTATCCCCTTCCTATTGGAGGGATGAGAATGGCTGCCCCAGGGTCAGGGAACAGCGAAGGTCATAAAAACAAAACATACCATGACCAACAGCTACAAACACCAGCCAAGGACTTATCTGGCCTGGAACTAAGATGATCAGTACACAAAAGGTTATTTAAGCTTTAAATCCTTTTGTAGCATGTTCCAGCTCTCAGCTGTTGGGGGAAAAAGACCACCTATCTCAGGAGAAGAGAATGGCACAGAAACTGTTGCACTGTTACTTACAAACCCCCTGAGAAAACTCAGCTAACTGAACTGATTATGGACAGTACTTAACATCTCAGTGGTGCTAACGATCCTGTGGTTTTAAAGAACACATCTTAAGCATCATTCTACCTTGCCTTTTTTTTTTCCACAGAAGTTACCCACATTTTGCACTTAGAGATCATGTCCTTGCCATGTTCAGCCTCTGTGGGTCAACCTCTGGGCCTTTGTGACCACAAGGAAGGGGTAAGCAGCAAACTCAGAGGGCTTGGCTCTGTCTGCCAGATGTTATTAGGACACAATGGTCACAGGAGGAGTTTTTAAGTCCTAGGTGGCTCTAAGATTTCAGGTTTTCATGCCACGTTCTTGCTTCTGGAATCTGACCAGGGAGACAACGTGCAAAAGCCTCAAAGGAAGAGACAGCATTCCCTACAAGATTGCTTCTGTCAGCCACTGGATCCTTTGAAGATGGATCAAAAGCTCTGCTTGGAAGAAGACCAGTTTATGGACAGGCAAGACCTGGAAGGATAGCTCTGTACTCCCTCGCTATGAATGATCACATCAAGCTTCACGTGATAGTTTCCCAGCCATGCTCCCTATTCAATCTCCTGCCCTGCACACACTGATGAGTCTACTAGCTCACAGAGGTCCCTGGAGAGGAAAAGACCCAGTGGCATGGTACATTCCAGCTGTGACAGGTGAAGAGGGGAAAATAAGTTTGACACTCCAGCCATTGCAACAGAGGCCCAGTGGCCTAGGTTGCCTTGGCTTTTTTATTTGTCTGTCACTCAGGCTTTTACGTTATTGAAAGATCAAACTCCGTTGTGCTTGTTCATTACCTTAATCCTATTTTCTACACAGCTTTATTATCTCTTCAGGCTTCCTTGGGAATGGCTGTCAGAAAAGCTGGGGCAGGGGGGAGAGGGTTGCCCATCTCCTCACAGCTGGCAGATGCATCTACTCAAAAACAGCCAGAAGACTTGATGGAGAGGGGTATCACAGCACAGCCTCCATCCTTCTTGGGTACTCCATAGGCACTGTTGGATTGGGTCACTAAGAAACATGCACCATTAGCTAAATGCACTGGTGCTATCTTCCCTGTTCTATCTTATCCTTTGTAGGATGCATCGTTTGCAAAGTAATTTTGTTACTTCAGAGAAAAAACAACTGGTTTAAATTTGTATTTGATACAGTTGACTTAGACAATCTAATATGTTTAAACTATAGATTAGAAGGCATTTGGTCTCAGACCTGCCCTGAGACCTGCACCACTCCTCCTCTACTTCCTTTCCCCAAATACAGCTCTGCTGACAGCCCTCAGGCCCTTTCTGCCATTGCTCACCTCAATCCTGATGGCACTTCTTTGGATAATCTGTGCTGTGCCACTCCTACCCAGAGCATACCAGTCCTGGAAAGCTGATCTGCCGTTCCAATAATCCTACCAAATATTTGCTACCTGTCCATCACCACACGAAGACCCCCAGGCTGAGAGTTTCAAATTTGTCAGCAGTTGAGTCTCATGTCAAGATTTGAGATCAACATTTCCCCAGTTGCTAAGGTCAGCACCTTCCCCGAAAAGGAACTACTCAAAGGCCCCCAAATCCACAGCAATTAACCTCCTCAGTGCTTATTACAACACAGAGGAGGCAACATGCCTAAGTCACTTCCACAGATAACCTGCCCACACCTCTCTGAGCTACCAGAATTGCCAGCCAAGACAAGATGACTGTAGAGCCTGTGTTTGCCTCTGGTTTCTGAGCACCACAGAGATGTGGGTAATGGGAGAATAGATATCACCTTCCTCACCCCTCTGGCTCAGGCTGAGGCATCAGAGACAGATGGAAAGGAAGGTGTAATGGGTATATTCTGACTGGACACGGGTAATGGGAAGAAACAGGGATGGCTGTGCCATCAACTGGAAAAGCTGGGTAGAAAAGCCAAGTTGCTCCCTGCTGAACCAGAACCACACCACACATGCACCTTTCCATACCAGTTTGTTCTGTCCCCTGCTCTGTCACAAATCTCACGTTTAAACATCCCTTGCCTATAGGAACTAAAGGAATGATTTTGCAGCATTTCCAATATTGCATTTCTCATTGTTATTCACTTTTCTCATCAAGTCCCTTTCTGTAACGTGGAAGCTCACTCACCTCTCAAGGTCCCAGATTCTCAGAGGTGAGGTGTGTCCGCAGCAGGCTGTCCCCGTCACAAATGAGCTGTTTAAAAAAAAACAAGCAAATAAAAACCACTTACTAATCCTCATGTTTTGAAAAAACACTGCATGAGACAGAAAACAGGTTACAAGACAGACTTCGAATTCTGGTTCAAGACTATCTCAGCATGTCCCACAACATTTCACATGGGACAGGCAGCAGCAAAGGCAGAGGTGCTCCAGAGCTCTTAGTAGCTGAGCTTCCCAGACGCAGCAGGTCACAACTGCAGAGAATTGGCAGGACACAAAGATGTATTTGTCGGAAAACCTGACAGTAACAGCCATAATTGCAATGGCATCCTCAAACAAGTCAGTACAGTACTCAGCATGTTTCATACACTATCAGTGCTGTAAGCTGCAGAAAGACCCCATGGAAAATTCCCTGTTACTTCCTACTTCACATCTTTCTTCTGTTTGTTGGAAACTTCTGAGCACAATCATGAATTGGCTGCAGCATCACAGGCCTAAAGAATCAGAGAGTAGAGGTCTCCTGTCCAGCCTGCTCAAAGTAGGGCCAATTTCAAAGCTGGATCAGGTTGCTCTCCCCAGTGCTCGAGCACTCTCTGTTAGAGGCAGCACAGCTCTCCTGCAGCAATATTTGGCTCAGTTCACACTCTCCAGCAGTGTCCATTCCAAAGTCCCCTAGGCGATGCTATGTCCCTGCTGCGTGTGCTGGCTTCAGAGGTCACCTAACAGCCACTGGCTTCAGACTAGTTCACAAGACAGGAACATAACCTTAAAATTAAGCATCCGGAACGTGGGTGCTGTGGCTTTCCAAACCACACTGCTTGTTTTGTGCCAACCTCCTATCCTCAGTCCAAATAAGAGAAAACAGCTCTTACAAGGATTTCTAAGTAAGCTATAAATGACCTCTCACGAAGCCACATTTATTGCAGCTTCCAAGAATAAACTGTCAAAACTATGTTTAAGTCAATACAACAAGGATAGCACAAATGCAGGAAATGGAACCTGCTTTAAATAAAAGCCATCTCCATGCTTTGCCTAAACATCTTTTGCTCTATGACACAGGGCTGGCAGCTGAATGATGAAAGCAAAACAAGAAAACAGTGTCATGTCTGTAAAAATAGCAGTTAGAGCAGTTTTGAAATATTTCTTTGATCCTTTACAACATTCCTTTGGAAGTCAAGGTGTCTCCAAGCCTCTACTGCACCAGGAATGGATTCTTGCAGCATCTTTGACTTCTGTGAGTCAAAGTGAGAAGCATCCAGTGAGAAGCACTACTGCCAGTGTAACAAGGCACTCAACAGCCAAGGGGTAAACACAGGCTCAACTCCACCAAAGCCAGAGAAGGGCCACATGGAAGCAAGGCAAAAATTCAGAACTCCTTCTACTCCTATCTCCATGTTTTAGCTGAGCAATTAGTTCCTCCAAATCATAAGGCCAAAACAGCACTGCCAAAACACTCTGCAAAAGAGGCAAGCAGATAACATCAAACCATTTCAAAGAGTTACAGGAACCTAGGAAGGGCTTCAGCTACCAAGGCTTGCTTTTGTGCTGGCTCTATACTTCCTACCCAAACTCACATACCTGGAGGTGTCCACAAGTCCTGTGACCCTTAGCTGCCCTTTAGAGCCAGGAAAGTCCTGCAGCACCAGAGCTATTTCAACCAAGTGTCTCCAACCACTGTTCCTGTAGCACTGAGGTCTCCCTACAGGTGCTGCAGAGTGCACACATTATTCTTCTCCACAGAATTCCCTGACCAAAGTCTAAATCTAAGAAAAAGTCAATTCCTGGTTTTGTGCAGCAGCCACTCGGATAAATTAAGAAAGTGTGCAGCATTTCGTCTTTGGAAACAGGGTTTCTCCTCAATGCCTGCCTTCTCTCCACCACAGTGCAGGACGAGGGAATTTTTGCCAATATCTCCTATCAGAGGAAAACAAGCAAAAGACACCCGCTTTGACAGCTCATCAGTCAAACCCCATGTCTGGAAAGCAGCTCTTTGGTCAGGGAGTCCCTCAGCTACAAAGCTGGGTGTTGGGTTCTGTCCCCCCTCCCCAGACATAATCCATTAATAACTACTAAAGCAAATTACCGTAGTTAGAAACATAATAGCAGTCAGGGAGTCAGTCAAGCAGGCAATTGGGTGCTTAAGATTTTTTTTCTGGGGGACAAACTGACTCTGTACTAGAAGTGAACACCCTCATGTGGGAGACAGGCCCCTTTGTGCAGAAGGTATGCACAAGGCTTTGATGGTTGCCACAGGTCTAAATTAGCATGGAGGCACACCAAGAGGGAGAAAAAGGTGGGAGGAACAGTAAGGTCTAATCCCCGCTCATGCTGTCAGTTCTGGACTTCAGCTTTCCCTCCTCGGTCCTTACCCCCCATCCCTCAAAAAGAAAAAAAAGAAAAAAAAAAAGCATTAGATAAAGAGATTTTTCTCCAGCATGGAATACAGGCCTCAGGGCCACAAACAAGTCTCTTCTGGGTAAAGCTGACTCCATTCAGTCAACAGGAATTTTGTCTCCTACTTCAGCAGGATCAGGTTTGCAGGCCTTATCTTTAACAGCCTGAGCCCATTAGCAAGCAAAGATAAGACTTCTCCCAGAAGAGCGAGCCACCTTCACTGCCAGCATGAGAACACAGCATTCACAAGACAACATGCACAAGAAGTGGTGCCAATGAGAAATTCTCAAAGTCTGAGAGTGAACTGATCTTAAAGTCTGGATTCCAGGAGATGATACAGGGCCCCTCATCTTGAGTCTGATCTGCAGGCATACACCTTTAAGCCCCAGGCCTCTCATAACTGGGAACCTCACAGAGGCAACAGTTTTACTCCAAGCAAAAGGGCAACACAAGTCAGCCTTGGTAGGTCTAAAACAACATGCAGATTAGAGGTAAGTATGTAAAGCTTGGCTCCAAAACTTCTGAAATTTCAGTCAGCAGAGCTGAAGCTTTCTATCAGTGGCTTGCTTCTTTTAGTGCATCTCGAACAAGGCTCTTTTGTCTTAGAAAGCACAGAGCACACACACGAAACCTCAGACTCAGAGAAGCGCAGCTTCTTCACAACTGTTGCTGCAGGCTACCCAAGAGAAACAACTCAAGCAGAGTTACTAGCTTAGAGAATGCTGTTTATTTTGCCTACAATGCTTTCTGGAGTCAGAGAGACTGAGGAGAGACTAGATTGGGAAGCGGGGAGCACAAGATACCCTATATATATCAACACAGGCATGACCCATCCATCTGAAGTATATACAATACTATTAATATACACTGATCAGATGCATCTACATCTGACATAAAAACTGATATGCCCAAGCTTCGGATGGCCTTGGAGATGTAAAGCCCATTCTCCATTAAGCTTTCTTCTGTCCTGTGAAAGCTGTTGGGTACCATGACTACAACCTCCCTCTAAAAGGCCCTTATAATGGGAAAATAAGCACCATTGCAGGACTTCCATAACAGGACATGTTGTCTTCACAGGGATACCCTAGCAGCTAAAACCAAACCAACATAGCATTTCCATCTCTGCTATACCAGGAAGGCAAGCATTTTGCAGAGCATGAGCCACACATACTTCATACACAGCATATTTTTGCTGCCCAAAGCAAGGAATTTTCTAACTCATCTGATACTTTGATGTTCTCTTTCTTATTTGAAACTCCCTACTGAGGAGAGAAATAAACGAGAGAAAAAAAGACGATCAAGGACCTGCTTCTCCAAAAGCCAGAATTTCTCTATGCTACAGAAGAGACATTTCATTAGAGATCATACATCCACAGTAGAAGCTGGGCCAGGGCATGAGAAGAGAACACACATCCTGGCAGTGCTGTCGGAACAAACACAAGAACTCTCCGTCTAACTAACTTGTGGTTGTTGGAGATCCCCTGGCATTTCTGGCAACATCAGTAGTGCTCTGGCTACAGTCCAGCTGCAATAATTCCATGCCTGCTCCCAAGGTGCCAACTCCAGCTTCACCCATGTAGGATCCCCCTTTGCCCCATCCTGGACAGAACATTGCTAGATGTGAATGAACCAGAGGGACAGAGGTAGATGTCCATCAGTCTTTTTGGAAAGATGCTGTTTGTCATGAAGCTTGGAAACAGTCTCAGCTCCAGATACACAAATTCCATTGTAGAACACATACTTCCCCCACCATCAACCCAGGCTCCAGAGCAGGCCCTGCCTGAGCTGGGAATTCTGCAGTGTAAAGTCATTGAAGGAACCTGGGTGAAACAGGTCCTTTCTCACCTCTTCTCGCTAAACTTCCCCCATTCCCCAGGCTTGTGCCCTTCTCCTGTACTGTAAACAGATTGCTTCTCAAGTCCCATTCTGCTCTTCAGGGATTTCAAATCCAGAATCTGCTTGACACGTGCAAGAGTCTGTTCCTTCCTCCTGGCGCGCTCCCCCGCCCCCTGGAATTGGACATCGTTGTTCCATTTTGGAAACTATTATATATGGAGACTCATTGGACTGGGAAACAAAGAAGTTATTACTTGACAGAGCCCTGCAGCTGGGAATGTGGAAGGTGGGGGGAGAGAAGGGGGAGAACTGAGGGGAGACAGGATGGGGGGGGCTGGTAGCAGTGTTATGAAAGCGATCGACAGAAAGGACAGCTCAAAGATGGGAAACATCTATTTTAAAAAGTCTCAAGTGAGATGAGAAAAGAAGGAGAGAGTAAGTCCAAAACGGAGATAGGAGAAGAGAGAGAGCAGTTGGTGCCGACAGTGCCGCGGGTTAAACACACGGGTCTGTGGGTTTGTGTAGCCTTTGATTCAGCACTGACACGCTTTGGCAAGGGAGGCCACCGGAGCTGTCAAATCCTTCACCAACGTGCCCATCAATTGTATTCAGCTCTCCCCGACCCGCACTGGCATTTTAATTACTGTTGGGTAAACTAATTTGTACAAATGAAGGCAACTCTGCCTAATAGAATATGCAAGCTCTCTGACCTCTGACAGGCGATGACACAAGATACAAAGGAGGCAGAGGAAGGCTTTTTATCAGAGCCTTATTACTCTCTATTACTCCAATTAGTTAAGCTCCAGTGCTCCTAATTGGGGGAAAAAATTGCAATTAAATCAATTTTTGATGGGCTGAAAGTGGGTTACCGAACCGCCCTGCCTGTGAAACACTGATATTATAGCAGCAAAGGTCAAAGTCTTTGTCGGCACCTGTGGGGCCCCCACCTCCCTTCTCTAAGCCCCTCTGTGCCCCCCCAACACACACACGCAGCTCGCTAAGGCGAATCATTAGAACATGTCATGTCTTATCGCGGCCGCCACCATCCTGCCAACCTCATCAGTTGACATCATTATGGAAGGTAACTCCTCCAGCATGAATACAGTGCTAAGGTCACACAAACTTGATGGAGCCCCTGCTGAAGAGCAGATGCAACAGTAACAACATTGTGAAGGGGAGAGGAGGGGGTCGGAAACCCAGCGCAGGGAGTTTTGCCACCTCCAGCATGAGGCTTCTACAACAGACCAGATACACACAAAGGGAGAGAGACAGAGAGCGGGGAAGCAAGTGCTCTGTCCCCAGGGGCATTTAATTTGTAGAGAAAAAAAACCCAGCACAGCATCAGTTTATAATTTTCTTCTTCATGAGAAAGCAGGCACCACAAGCATCCAAGAAGTCCCACCTGCCTTTAATTCAGGCAACACTGGACAAACTCACGTTTGGGTGGTCATGCAGGACTGGTGTTGCCCCTTCACTGCCCCAGACTAAACCCTTTAGCCCTACTTTGTGCTTCTTGGAGGAGGACCATAGAACCAAACTAAGCACCTACAGTATCTCAGAAGTCAGGATATCTAAGTTATATGTTAACACTCTGTAACCACAAACTGAACAAAAATCAGAGGTAAAGCAGTTGCACCTAAAGTTCACCTGAGCAAGCAGAAGATCCCCACTGCAGCACAGCCTCATCTTTTTTCAGCAGTGCCAAAAGGACTCAGCAGCTGGAGGCAAATGGCCAAGCTTGTTCCACAAACAGACTGGAAAGTGCTGGCAGGTTTGCTGCTACTTCCTTGAGCCCTGAGTGCATGCCACAGCATCCTTCAAGGCATCAGTCAACTCAGGGTTGAACTGTGCTCCTGATACACATCTAAATGCTGCAGAAGAGAACTACAAAAGCTACGGAAGAGCTCTGCAACACCCACCACGACTTGTCACAGAGAGAAAGCAAAATGGGTAGAGAAGGCAGCATGAACCCTGCAACATTTACAACCGCTATGGCTCCAAGAGGAAATGCTGTGCTCTTGCAAGGAGCACCTGTGACACAGGCATGAACAGACAGACTAATGACTCATTCACATGCCACCTTGAGCCTCAAGTGGACCACCAGAAAGTGGTTCCCAGAAAGAAAGTATTTGCATTTTATATTGAAGGGCACTGTGGAGATGCTAGGTTGAAACAGTGAAGTCACATTTGAGACAAAAATTCCAGCTCATTAGATAGAATAAATGCTCATATCATTGTCTCCCAGGTCATTCACTGCATGTCTCAGGATAAAGGGAATATCAGCTTCACCTCTCCAACCCTCCTCCTTGGCCTCTAACTTCATGTCTTCCTCCAGATTTCAGAGACACACAGGCCAGAGAACAGAACAAGCCTTTAATATACCCAGGGGCCAAATTCCCACCATAACAGACAGATCACCCCTACTCTAGCAAGCTGCTTAGCAGGTACAAAGCCTAGACACCTCCATCTTGCCTTCACTGCTTTGAAGTTCACTCCATACTGTTCACCCAAGTCACCTGTAACTGTGCTCATTGTCCCTTCACCAGCCCTGCAGCAGATAAGTTTTGTGAGACCAGGCAACCAGCTATAGAACATAATCCCCACTTCGGGAGAAAAACTGAGCTCAGTGACAAGCTCAGGACAAAGATTCCAGACAGGAGAAACACGTGCACATAGACCTCTTTCACAGTGCAGCATTGAACAGGAAAATATCCTTTATTAGAAACTAGTGAGTCCACCCACAGAACAATCTTGATGTTCTTAGGGCTATTCACATCTAAGTATCACTGCTTTCCCCAGTACTCCACATGACACATGCTTTTAGGAAGAAGCAATTGTCCAGGACAGGATAACATTCCAATTAGCTCTATAAAAGTTGATTGAGGGTCCTGAGTGTTCCTGTACGAGATGAATACTCAAACAGTGCTTTTCATGGGGCTGCTGTCATTTTTCAGAACTTGGAACAGAATTGCCTTTGTGGCTACACAAGTATTTCTACTGAGTTGATATCAGCCCTGCTCCTTCATTAAAGGGAAAGGTTTGATAACCTATGTTTAACCGTGTAAAATACATACTTACATGGTATGTCCAACAATCTTCATCCTTCCTCACTCCCCAACCTCTGGGCTTGCCAGGCATGGAATAGTTGTTTAAGACAGAAGTCTTTGTATGAGAACTCTTTAGCTCTCTCCAGACTAAATTTAAACCTCAAATGATGCAGAAGTTATTACCATTATTACAGGAAAAAAAAGAGACTCCTTAACCATAAAAGAAATTTAATCCAGAACGCAACTCAGGCACTGATCTGAACAACTTGTACCAAAAATCAAGTGTGGCAGAAAGCCCATGTGGAGGTAAAAAAAAAAAGGAAATCCAGGGACTTCCAGGTCAGTTCAAGACTAGGTGGTTAAATGCCACTACCGTAGGGTTATTTCACCTTATCAGTAACCAGAATATAATCTCAAAGGACATTATTAATGCTCAGAAGCTATAACATTAGGAAGGCAAAGAAAGTGGCTACTGAGGTTACATTTGTGTTTTGAGGAGTTTAAGGTTTATTTGAGTTTTTTGTTTCTTTTTCATGTGCTGGTGAAAACCACAGCTGGTGTCTGGACTTCTTTACTGACACAATGCATTCTCCCTTCCAACATCTCTATGGCAATCTTAGCCATCTGTAGCAACTTCATCCTGTGCTCTACTCTTGCTCTACTCCCCAGAGCAGCTTTTCAAATACCTACGGGCAAGGCTCCTGCGAGGTACCCACCAGACAGCACACTGCACCTCCAACTGTTGCATGTGCCATCTGCAATACAGTACAAAGGAATTGCAAGGTGACTCCATAAAATCTCCATCTTGAGCAAATTTCCTGGTTTTTTGGTACGAACTGAAAGGAAAAAACAGGTGAAGCTGCTAGCTGAGCAGCAGAAAAACATGGTCCCTGGATGAGATACATGCAAAGTATTAGACACTGGACACCATTTGCTCCTTGGATAAGCCAGGCCACCTACAGACTATCACACATCTTGGGCAGATCTTGGGCCTGCATACCCACTTCTAGCCATCATAACCAGCACCTATCCCCTCCCTACTGGGCTCCACACTTTTAGCCTTCCCCCTTGCCCTGATGGCAGAGACACCCTGAGCCTGGTCTTCACCCACTTCCCCAGATGCAGCAGTCCCCTCAAGCTCAATGCTCTGGGCCCACACACAGCCTTACAAGAAGCTCTGAACTCCAGCCCTTGCTTTCTCAGAGCCTGCCCAGGTGTAAAGCTCCAGCGATTCCTTTTTCTTTGCCATTTTCTCTCCCTCCTCCTCTCCCCCTAGCCCCACCAACAATTTTGGGCCACACAGTGAGCCGGGAGGTTGGAGTACACGAGGACCACTGCAGCAGTCGTGCTGTTTCAGGGCCCCCCAACTCAAGACAATTTCTAAGAGCCATTTCTTATCCTCCCCTCCGTGAAATGATTTCTGTTAATTGCCTGGTGGGAATGAGTTATAGGTGGGGGAGACTCTCCCCGCATACACACCCTGGCCCCTAATTGGCTTATTGAAGTTTTAACGGGGCTTTCACCTGGAGAAGCTGGTAATTATTCCCTTCATTCCCCTCCTGCTTGTACCTGTAGCTTCACACTTGGGGCCTGCCTGGCTCCACGGGGGGCACTTTGTTCCCTCTAACTACAGGCCCCACACAAATGGGCCCAGCAGCAGGAGAACACAGCAAAGTGGTAATTTTCAGCCTGGCGTAATTAGCCAAGGTTCTTTCAGCCCAAACTGCTGAATGGGGAGAGGGCTGCCGGGGAGGGTGCGCCATGTGGGAATGGTGGAACAGGGGCTGCTCTCAACAGGCGGACAAAGGCCTCTTGGGGGCTCTGATCTGGGGCAAGCAAGAGGAGGGCGTTGGAGCGGAACAGTCTGCCTGGCAGAGCTGGGACACGATCAGCAGTGGATACACATTGAGGAGGTCAGACCATAACAAGGATCTTTCCCCAGTCTGTGGAACAGAGCAATGCAGGATGCCAAAAAAGGGGTAAAGGAGATAAGAGATCCAGTGATGCACAATAGGAACATGGGAAGGGGTGCGATGCATGACAGATTCTTGAAGGCCTGGTGTAGCCTATAGTCCCAGGACAGGATTTCTAGGCTAGTACTTTTGAACTGAGATTAAGAAACACAACAGACTTGGGGAGAATAAGCTGGACAGTGCATGTCCCAAACAGGATAGCAAGAACTGTGCCAAGGACAGTGAGAACTCTTATTGCTGAGAAAAATCAGGGAAAAATAATTCAACTCCTCCAAAAGTCAGGCAACAAGCAGAATCAGGAGGTCAGCAATAAAGGCTCCAGGTTCTCTTTTTGCTGAGCCATCTTCCATTAGCAAACCAAAATGGTTTTTCATAGTGGGACCTTACTTGTTCTGCCCCCTTTTGTGCTATAAGACCTTGGTTCTGCAAAACTAACAGGAAACCTGCTGCATGTGGGTTGACCTAAAAACTTGGCTACCAGTGCATTGCTCCTGTGTCAAATCAGACTGGTGTCAGTTGTTTCACAAGCCAGAAGCTGTCATTCTGTGGCACACTGCCTCTGCTGATCTCAGGAATTGTTAACATCTACGCCTTCTTTGGATTTATCACCATTGCCTTCAGGATAGAAATGCTTGTCCTGGCTGGTCAGGTCTTGTAGACAAGTTAGAGCTGCTCAGCTGAATTGATGTTCACAGCTTCAGTGCAATGGGGTCTGGGGTTTGATTTTTTTTTTTAATGTAAAATCACAGTTTGAAAAAACTCATCTTGTGTCCCTTATGATTGCAATATCCACTGGAAAGCAAGAATTTTCATAATCTAAAAGCTTGGTCCTGATTCTGCAATGAAGACCAAATGGTAAGCAGGCAAGCGAAAAGATGCCACTACTTTTATCAAAGGACCAGATACACCGTAGTGCTGAGCAAGCCCTATGAGATGATGCAATCCCAACAATCCCAACAACAAGGAAAGGAGATCCTCAGGGATTCCAACTGTAGCAAAGGGACAGGCAGGCACCACAACCCTCAGACTTGTAATTTCTGATCTGCCTAAAATACAACTGTGACACAATGCTGCAGCAGGTTGTAAACTGGAGAAGCAAGTTGCCCAATTCCACCCCATGACTCTGGTTTCTTTTCAGGCCATATATATGTATCTATCACATTTTACTAAAGACTCTCACAGAAAGGACCATTTTTCAATTTCAATCCAATTTTTTGCAGCCTCTCCCAAGCTGCTTTAAGTACTTGTCACAGAGATGAATTCAACCAAATACTGGGTACCTTTGGCTCGTCAATGCTCAAGACTTTTCCTTAAAATCAACCTTTGATACTTCTAGACAAAGTTTGTTTGCTGTGAAATCCATGCCAGCATCTGAGAAGCTGAACCAAGAATAAATATACAGAGACCCATGTTGATCTGGCCAGTTTCAAGCCTGCACAGAGAAATATAGTGAACATTCCTTGCACTAGTGGGAAAAGATATGTAATGTCACCTGTGCTCATACCTTATCACAATCCTTACATTGTTCAGGACTTTTTCTTCTTACAACCCCACACCCTACAAGAGGACATGTAGAATTGATTTAAGTAAATACTCCGGCTGTCATTGCCTTGCACAAAAGTCTAAATACATGCTTGTGTGTAGAAAATGCTTAAGGAATCATGATGCAAAAGAAGAAAACCTCTCCTATTTATAAAATATGTCCTTTATAATTTTTAATCTTCAGGGCTGCCAAGACCAATCCCAATATATTTTCAGATGTGACTGGCAGAGCTTTCAGTTAACAAGTATTGTTTTAAAAATGCATGTATATATATAGAATGACATTTTATATAAACTTTTCCATTAAAACATATGACAGAAAATGACTTTTCAATAAGCAGCAATCCATGCATGCCAGTGAGGTCAGGGGGAGGGGAGAATCCTTTCAGGTTTGCCAGAATAACTAAAACCCAAGAATGTCTCAGTTTAAGAGTAGAGATGGGAAGGAATCTCTTTTCCTGGTGCCACAAGCCATGGATTATTTTTGTCTTATTCCTTTTGCCATACACATACATATACACGTATACCAAATTCAAACTTCCATATTTGGGAGAATTTTAAAAGAAGTGATCAGGATGGTGAGGAAGAGGATTTCTCAACAAACACATACTTTCATTATCTTACCAAAAAGGTCAGCAGTTCTTTCACTACGCAGAGGCAGGAGCTGTACTTGTTCATTCTTATAGGGGAAAGAAGCCCAATCACATAAAAACAGAGTGCTTGATCTTCCTGCTCTGCCCTCTGATATTCAAACAATTTACAAATTAGATCTAAATGAGGTCTTCATCAGGGGAAAGGGAAATAGTGTTCAGAGGGTTTTAAGAAGTCAAAGACCAGGCAAGGTGAAAGGGGAAAAGTGTATATATGCAGCACATGCTACGCACAAAGAGGCTGAGGACGCTGAGGCATGGAGACACAGGTGCTCTGTGGAGGAGGCAAGCAAAGCCTCATCTGTGTTCAACTCAGCCATGAAATGACTCCTAGAGCTTTCCTGCTCCGATCATTCCAGTCCTGACACAGACACGCTTGCAACAACTTTAATTCATTTGCCCTTAAAGCTCTGGGCAGCTTCCACTTCCCCAGCTCTTCACTCCATGCAATACGATTTGATTCAGGGTTTTCATGTTAAGTGTTTGGAGCATGTCAACTGTTTGCCCCTAAGAAACCAAGATCCTGAATAAAGCCCCTACTCTCCATCTGCAGGTTCAGAGCATGCTTGGTTGTGAGCAAGCACCAGAGTGAGAAATCAAACCTGCCAGTCAGGCCACAAAGCCCCAGCCCTGAGTGCAGAGAAAGGCACACAAGGTTCCATCAAACAGACAACACATGTCTAAGGCACAAGGAGGTTTAGTGGCCACCTCTCACACAGATCCTGAACCACCCAAAAACTTGCTGGGAAAGTTTTGCAGAAGCCAGAGTCCAAACCATCCTGCAATCAGTATACAATAAAACACAGCTTCACAGCACAAAGTTATCACCTTCAGTATCTGTAATCAGGCTGGGCTGCAAGGCAGGCCAAGAACTGTAGAATTTCACTGATAACTGAGATTAGCCAGATGAAGATAAGAAGGAGATCAGGCAAAATAGATGGTGTAGAGACAGGGAAAGAACAAGAAAGACAAGAAGGTGACTAATAATTTATTATCATACTTGATGTCAGTATATTGGAAAAAATTTACACATAAAATTGTGGAGGAGGGAAAGGGTTGTACTGGAAAGGACTGGGTAAAGGCCTCTTCAGGCACACATCTCAACTCTGCAATGGAACAGAGGATTCCCTAAGAAACATTGTCCTTTGGCAACAAGAAATATCTGAAAAAGGGATAAGAAATACCACACTGCCTCCTGCCCCTCAGTAAGCTCCTGTCAAAGTGGAGTAGGACAATCTGCTGGCAGTCAGTCCTCCAACACTTCAAGGAACAGAAGTCTGGAAGCTTTAGACACATAGGCAGCTTTGTGGGCAGGAGTGTGAAACCACAGTTTCCTCTTTTCCTTTCCATGGCCTGTCCTATTCCCATGTGCTCTGAGAATTTAGGAAGTCACATCCAAAAACACAGTTATTAAAAGAACAATTTTTACTTGGAAAGCCAAACACCCATACAAAGAAATGCCAGAACCAGGCTCACTCACATGTCCTACACTGAAATGAGCACATTACTCAAGCATCACTATTTGATTCTGCAGCAAGTTACAAGTGTCCCAGTTGAAGCTGTCACTGATCCTTACCATGTCAATACAGAAGATCCAATTACATGACCATCAATTCATGTTAGGCTGCATCTCTGTGGACTCCAGTTAGAGGCTGCACTGGGAGGAACTGATGAGTTTACCACAGCTCAGAGACATCTACACTGAACCCCACTCTAAATAACAACTGGCCAGCAAGTACCTGCAACAGTCATGAGTTACTAGAGCTTCACACAAGGCCATTGATTCTAGAGTTGGGGTGGCTTGGGAAAAATATTAAAACTGTAAACATAGCAGAGGGTATCCAGAGGGAGGAATCATTCACTGTATAACTGTGCAAGACAATGAGGCAAAAGGTTTAAAAATAGAACAAAGTGTTTCTTCCTCTGGACACAACACTGGATTGGAAATGAGGCTACAAAGCCCAGAACACTAACAGGTTCGGAGAGAAGAGATGAGTTGTTCACAGAGATAACCTCTGCAAATATGAAGGAAACACTGGTCCAGATGCAAACTCTAGCCAGGGAAACCCTAACCTCCCCATCACTGGAAGCTGGGAAAGAACAGGCAGGAAAGGATCTTTTTGGCTCTTGTCTTGTTTCTTACCTTCTCCACAGACATCTGCTACTGAACACTGCTGAACACCAAACTCTGGGGTAGAGGGATTCTGGACTGAACCACCATGGCCAGAACAAGAGAAATGTCCACCTTAGTCAAGCCATGGCCATCCAGCTCACCATTTTGTCTCCAGCAGTGGTACTGGCAGACACAAGCTGTTCAGAAAGAACATGTAAGCTTGGCAACCCTTTGTGGTCATTCTCTTTGTACTACCCCAGCATCCACAACTCATATATTAAGGATTCTGAAGAGTATATCCCCATCTAGTCCTCCATTATGAACCTGCTATTCATGAGTTTGCCAAATCACTTTCAAAACTGGTGGCTTCATAACCTTCATAACCTTGTGGAGCATTAAGTTCACTACACACTGTGTGAAGAAATACTATCTTTCATTCATTTTTAAGCAATCTCCTAGTAAATTCAAGTGTCTCTAATTCTACTACTATAGGATTTGGTGAATAACACTTCCATATTCAGGCTTACCCACCATCATCTTAGTCTCCATATTTTTTTCAGAGTGGTTTTATCAGGACTGCCTAACAGAGGCAACTAAATATCAGCACATCATTAACTTCTGCAGAATGTTTGACTTGGGAGCAAATATGGGGAAAGGCCACAAAAACAAGATACAAACTAGTAATGTAGCCGTTTCTTTGGCACAGAGGAGTGTGCCTCTGCTGTATCTTCTCTTCAAACCCTGTTGTTCCTTGCTGCTTCTGAGGTAGGTTAGAATTAACTGGTTGCTCAAAGCTTTGAGACTTCAAACAGCTTCAGTCACTCTTAGATTGGCAGGGAACCATATCACTGTCTCTACTGCGAAAGCTGGAGAGCCAACACAGGTCTGAGGACCATTAGGGTCTCACAAACCATAATTTGGGAAGCAGAGGACAGACAGTGCACAGTGACAACAGTATTGTTCACCTACACTCAATACTACTAAAGTACCTCATATTTTCCACCACACACCAGGAACATGAAGCCTTTGCTTTGCCAGGCTCCAAACTTACCTGAAGTGGTCTGCACACTGTCCATGTTCCCAGATTGCCCTGAGATCATCAGAACACAGATGCTAGAGAAACATCATTGCTTTTCTAATATCTGGAGCAGGCTCCCTTGCTTCTCCACTGTCAAAGAGTAGAAAATCCAGGGGAAGTATATGGAAAAGGAAAACAGGCTCTAGGCCAAGACAGAAAATAGTATGCAAGAGAAAACCTCTTCCATCAGACAGTCCTGCCCCATCTCCATCCCGCATTAAATCAGCTTGAACAGGCAAAGCACATCACTGAACAAAGCACAGGTGAAAAGCTCTAGACAGCTTCACCATGAGGAAGAGACTAAGCACAACAACAGTAGCAGTTGCTGCTTGGCCCAGCTTAGTCTTCAACTGCTTCTTCTGGAGAGTTCACTTCTTTTAGTTGTGGGGTAGAAGTATGCGCACAGATGACCAACAGACTTTTTTTCTCCTGAAAAAAAACACAAAGCTGCTGGGTTCCAGCTTGCAAGCCCCTAACCAGCCCCCACACTAATAAATCTCTGGGACTATCAATCACCTTGGTACAGGTCTCTCTTCTCAAAGGAAATGGGCTCTTTCTTGCCATTAGCTGCCTGTGTCTACCAACCATAGCAGGGGCTCATTCAAGTCCTCTTTGACACAGTCAAGACTTAAAGGAATATGTACCTCAATCTCAGAGGACAGAGAAAAAGGGTTTACCCATTAGACAGGACAATGGACGTTAAAAGCTGTCTTTAGTACCTGGTCCCAAATTAGCCCTGCACGTGTGAAGTGTCGGGATGTCTACAAAGCAGTAAGAGTACATCCCACATGCCTGCATGAGGGATGGTGAAAGGAGCATCACAAATCCACAACACCTCTTCAGAGCAAGAAAGTGGTTGCAGTGGTTGTGCTTTGTGCAGGTGGGAGGGAAGGTAGGGAAGACCTGAAAAATCCTAAATAATGAACCACAGAACACATTACAGGCAACACTACACAGAAAGAACAGACTTTCCATGCTGCCTTCCAGTCTGGAGCAGTTTCATACTGCTCTGAAAAGAAATCAGAGGCAACAGAGCCAAGGACAGAGTCAGAGCCGCACAATTCCATCTACATTTCCAGTGTCCAATTCCACTAACAACAGAGATGCAGAATGCCAGCGACACAGGGAAACTGAAGCTTAGCTACAGGCAAGAGGCACTCTGGCATGCTCCATTTTGAAGCATATTAGCACACAAGCCAGATGCACAACTGGACACATTGCAGAGAAATTCCCATTCTTCAGAGGAACTCTGAAGAGCCTATCTCCTTCAAGCCTATCTCCTCTTACTCATTTGCTCCTCTCCAAACTCCAGCCTCTCTGGTCCTGCTCCCATCTTCTTTCTACCTCCTCCAACATTTCAAAAGCAGCTTGCTTTACTAATCTAGAACCAGATTGATACATTTGCTCATTTTCAACAGTCTTTTGTGAGAACTGAAGTGACCAGAGAAGGCTGGGATGGGAAACATCATCATCCTGATGTGTGCCAGACCTAATATGAGAAAAGCCCATCTCTGAGCCATGCTTTCATTTTTAACAGTATTTTCTCTAGGCCTGAAGATATTCCTGTGGACAGTGTTTTGCTCTGTGTCAAAATGCCAAAATTAAGCAGCAAGTGTAAAGTCAGAGATGTACATTTATGACTTCTGTAAATTCGTATAATCTTCAACCTCATCCTGAGCACATGGATAACAGAGCCTGTCCGGGATGAAGGTAGTGCTGCTGTAAACATCCTTCCACTCTGCTAGAAGCCACCTCCTGTGCAGAACCCTTCCTTCAGAACTTTCCTACAATCCGTATTCCTACACTTACATATTCCCCCTCCTGAGCTGGAACAGAAAAGTTCATAACTGTAGATTGGCAGAGCAACATACATTGCATACCACACACCTGAAGAAAGTCTGCTTTTCTCCTCCTCTTCTTCTTCCCCCTCTTCCTTTCTTCCCTCCCGGCCTTTCTGGAGTGCATTGACTGTCAAATAATTTAATCCCTGCTTGGAAAAAAGAAACTCTCTCCCCTATTCCTAATACAGAGATACAATGCTAAACCTTGTCCCTTGATTTCCTTTCAAGTTATTCTTTGCTCCCATTTATACATACAGATGCATATATAAAGCCACATCAATGCATGCTTATTTCTTGAGTTGGTACAAGTTATTTGGACCATCAAGCTGTGCACAAGACCCAGTGCAGCCACCAGACATTCTGTGCTGGAAGTTGGCCATTGCCTTCCCAGGGATATATGCAAATTCCTGTTGGATACAACAACTCTAGAGGTAAAATTAGACAAACATGCCTTAAACAAGTGCTTTGCACAGCATGGATTTGACATGCAGTGTAAAGCAGGCTTGAATTGACTTCATTGATCTTAGTCATAAAACATACCCTTATGCCTCAAACAAACTAGTGCATTTTGGACAGTCTACAAATTTAATTCAGCAAGTACTTGCATCAGAAAGTTACCATCACCTGCAGCCTCCTGTACACTTTTTAGTTTCCTTCACAGAAACTAGGACTAACACCTGCCTTCATGTGCACATAATCATCACTTTCTTGTCTTAATAAATAAAGAACTGGTGCTTTACTATAATTCTTCTTCCTGCAGCAGTCTTAAACCTTCACTCTGATAAATTCAGTTCTTTCTCAGTTCTTTTCCAAATATATTTTTATTCCTAGAAGAACCAAGGGCAGGGGGGAATCCCCCAAAGAGGCCCAGTGCTTCCCTCCTTGTAATGAAACCCTGTAATGGAATGCCCTGCACTCCAATTAGGAAGAAATGCTAATTTTCTCCAGTTGAGCACTCCCTCTAGATGTATCTAATTTGTTTCACTGCTTTCATCTCTCCCCTCCATCACATTTTCATTTAAAGGTTATGATCTGTTTGTGCCCTCCATGCGGCGCCCTGACAAGACACCCCTATGAGAGGTTGCAGGGGCCATGTCGCCCTTCCTAACCCCCTTCCCAAACAAAAACCAAAGCTTTTTTCCCTCCACTGCCTCTTTAAGAAATGCAGAAAGATGAAGGGGAGGAGCAGGGAATTGGGAAGACAATAATTAAGAGTAAGAAGTAAGCCTTCTTACAAGTTGGGTTGTTGGTTGTTTCCAACATAAGGTTAGAGACCTTTGCACCATGACCAACACCAGTATGACCAGTGTGGGCCAGCTGGGAGCAACAGCATTACAGAGCTTTGCCACTTCTGCAGATCATTTTTGGAAGAGCTGCCATGAAAGAATACCCTTTTGCAAAAGGTTTTGAGATATTAGATTGTTTAGCTCCTTGCAGGGCTGAGGAATACATTTTCTCTCACCTGTCACAGAAAGGGTCTGGTCAGAAAGGACAGGAAAAGTTGGCTCAGCTGAAGAGAAAGTCTCAATAAAGCTTTCCCACTCCTCTCTAAATGGCTTATGTTTTTTTCTGGGAGCCTGTCTTTTGATAAGTTCCTTCAGGAGAGCAGAGACTTGAGACGGGTAGCGTGGGCCTTGGAATAGCTCTTGATGGCATCCATAAATTTGTGCTGCCGTGGCTGTGGGCAGAGTTGAAACTCCTCAGGGCTGAACGCGTGTGGACAGGATGCCTGCTCAAAGAGCTTTCTACAAAGGCTGTGTGTATACTACATAGGACGAAGGCATCCAGATCACCATGCTGGTACCACACCATTTCCCAAAGAAATTTCAAAGGGCATTCTCACCAAAGGCCAATTATTAAAAAAAAAATAATAAAAATGCAGCTACCAGCCTACCTCCAAACCAGGCCTCTTTGCAGCCTGCCCCAGCATTCTCAAATGAAACAGTAACCCTGGAGCTGAACTCATGGTCTTCACTATGTACAAACCCTGCTCCCAAGCCAAGCCATTCATTATTTGTGTTCTGTCTCTCCCTTCCTTCACTTCAAATTTCTCCTTCAATTCTTGTCCCTTAGAAAGGAAATCACTGATCTACACTCTCTAGATAGAAGTTTCACCACACACCTGTTGTCAACACCATGTAAGTTGAAAGAGTCCAAAGAACCTCTTTGGAGGCAAGACAGCTAAGTGGACCCCGACTGAAATGAGTGAAAACTGCTGGGTTCCACCTGTGGCACAGCCTGGAATAGTCTTGGAATACCCTTTCGGAAAAAGGGGAAGAACAGCTAGACACGCTGCCCAGACTGAGCATTGAGCAGGCTGTTCTTGACAATAAGATGAAGCTGGAAAAGTACTGCAAGAGTGTTTTCTGTTATTAATAGGCACTTTGCTAATACTGCCCACGATACCTGCTCCCTCTCAGTCATTTCCTGCTGCAGCCACTGAATCCCATTGGTCAGAGCACTGTATGCTCCATTACAAGCTATTTCCTCTCTACGTTTTCAATGTCTCCAAAAGCTTTTGCAGAAAGTCCTGATCATCTCCTTTCCTGTCCCCCTCCACAGCCACAATTCTCTCACAATTTGACTTTCTGGGACCACAAATGGGGAGCGGGTAGGAGGCACACAAAGATTTACTCTTCATAGATAGCCCCTTCCTCCCCCTCCAGGCCCCCTCTCTATCTCGTCCATGCAAACAAAACTCGAGTGGGAAAGAGCGTTTGGAAGGGGCCTGTGTCTGGGCCAGCCGCCTTTCATCCAGAAGATGCCTCTTCCCGTTGGAAAATACAAGCATTGTGTGAAAACATTTTAATATATTCATGCACATTCCTATAGCTCGCAGGAGCGAGTGGGTCTCAGCATCTTCCCCTCCCTGCCTTCCAAATGATTTTCATAGGCAGCGTTGCACTGGGAATGCCACTTGTTTTCTCAAATGCCCGCAAGTATGTAAATTGTGGGAATATGCAGGCCAAGGGCTGCGGTTTTATTGTGCTGCAGAAAAGATTTTACTAATTACTTGCCTAAACTCCAAAGCAGTACGCCTGCTTTTTTACAAAGCGGGAGAGCAGGGAAGGTGGGGGTGGTGGGAAGAGGAGGAGGGGGACTAAAAAAAAAAAAAGAGGGGGGAGAAGAGAGAGTAAAGGGAAAGAGAGAGAAGGAAAGGGAGTGCAAGGGATGCATTTCAAAGTTTCTCCAGCAATTGGATGGGGGGGAGCAAGGCCCAATGTGAAATCATAGAGGTCAAAGGTGGGTCTCCCTCCCTTGTGAGAAAGTGGTGAATCAGGACGGTTTATCAAACGATCATTTTCTTTTGAAACTGGGAGGCAGCGGCTGGGACAATTCTGCAGATGTGCTTGATGAGTTCGGGACAAAAATGGGCCGCCTCCTCCCCCCCACCCCCCTTTAAGGTCTCCCATCAGGGGTTGCTTCTCCCTCCACTGCTTCCAGGACCCTCCCCTCCCTTCTTCAGTGGTCAGCTGAGACCCCCACCCACTGACCGCCTTTGTATTCCTGGCCTTTGGACACAGTGACAGGGCCCTTTATGAGACCCCAATCAAGACCCCCATGTCACAGGTACCTAGTAGAGATACCAGACCCTTTTCAAATGAGGAACAACAAGGAAAATATGCTGGCCCATTGTCCCAGCACGGCACCAAGGGAGATGAAAGGGACAGGCTGCTCCCTCTCCGCAGACCGCCTGCCAATCAACCCTGGTTATTAAGGTCACGATGTGGAAATTCTTTTGACCTACACCTAATCAAAGATGCACCAGGGACTTTTGAGACAACATGGGGGAACGTGGGAGGGCAGGCATCCACCCGCCCTCTCCACCCATAAATACAGTGTAGCTTCCAAAGAGAATTAGTAGGAGTTACTCCAGTTAGTGCTGCAGCACGCTTGCCCCAAGTACCACTGGGGCAGCCAAGCTGAGCTCCACACTGGCATCCAGCCTCAGGAGAGCTCAAATTAAAAGCATTCCTCAGTTGCAGACTGAACAACACTGGAGGTGGCCAGAAGTCACAATCGAGGACACTGTGTGACAAGTACTAACCATTCTCTTTCCCATTCCTGCTAGCTTTGGTTTACACAGGCTGTGGGCTTCATGAAACATGCTCAGCACCATCCAACACTGGGCCCTGAAGAAGAAAAAAAATCAGTGGGTGTGAACCTATCAAACTCCAAAAGCTGAAGCACCTGGAAGAGTGGATGGATGCCAGCAGTGCAGAGCAGATATTCTGAATCCCCCTTGCATGATACAGGATGAAGGTAACATAAGATGACATTGATGGTGGCAGTTCTTAAGACTATGCACAGAGAGGAGTTAGGACCCACCTGCTGTGACAGAAAGATCAGATGAGCACAAAACTGTTAGAGTCAGATGGGATCAAAGAAGAACATCCCACCAGATAGCTCCAGAGCACTTGGAATATGGACAAGAACAATTGCCCCTGAAAGGTTGTTCTGCATCACTCAGTGCCTGAGCACCACAATCAACAGTCAAAAACAAAAACCGTCAAACACAATACTTCAACCTCACAACAGTGACACAAGAAATTACAGACTACAGTCTGTGACAGTTCACACAAAAGGGAAAAAAAATCCAAACTGCAGAACCAAAACATTTTTCAGCATATATAGGATGCTTCTGCAAGTGCATGATTTTTAATTACATTCTCCAGAAAAGCTACATGGTATAAATCGTGGCCACCACTGGCACACTTAAGATCAGTCTTGATCTTGTTGGCTTATTTTCCTATGTCTTTTAGCTAAAAGACACCACTTCAGTGCTATTTGGAGCCCCTCAACTCTTGTCAGAGAGCATGCAGATCACTCTAGCAGTGGTTACTAACTGGGTAAGAGATAAAAAGTGGAAGATTCCAAAAGAGCTTTGGGACAAAGACTCGTGTCCTTACACAAATCCTACCATATGGCTTCTCCACTGCAAGTCATTGCCATTCCTAAAACTGTCCTCTTGTTCCTTGGCTTACATAATTGTTGAAGCAGGTGGAAAAGAGCTTTTCCTTCTTGATATTGAACGAACTAGCTCTTACACCAGAAATTGCTTAGCTACAACAAGGCATGGCCTGGTTTAGGTTGTTGAAAGCCAAATTCCAAACAGACACTTCTCACCAGCTCTCTCCTCCAGTTGCAGTAAACTGCAATGCTCAAAGCAGATGTGACTTAAGCCCTGCAGCACAAAAGACAGATATTGCCTTTACGTCAGGGCAATATCCTGCACTATCATCCTCCTTTCAAATGCCAATGGCAGGCTGAGGACCAGTCCCCTGCTGTCCTCAGAGTGAATCAACACTCCTTTAGAGGGGCTAGGCTGCTATCTTAGGACACTACGGCTTCACTCCCCACCTCAGGGCATGAGCTTGCATCCTCTGAGTGACACCTCTGGCCTCATCTGGGAGGAGTATCAGTGGAAGCTGAGCCTGGTTAGAGGCATCTGCACCTGGGGCTCTCACCGTGCAAGAAAGGTCCATCCCTCTGTGTCCCTTCCCACCCCCAAAAACAGTCCTTTGAAAGGCAGGGGAGGGAACAGACACCACTCTAATTGCAGGAGTGAAACCTGGCATCCTCCTGCTCATCTACCTTTGCACTCCATTTCTCTTTCTCTTTGAACCTCTGGTACAGCTTGTCAGGTCGCTGCCCTCCTGAGAGGCCAGAAAAAAAAATACAGAGGTGATTACTATTGTACACTGATATGCAAGCTGGAAAAAGAGAGAAAAAGAGAGAGAACAGCCTCCATGTGTCAGACTATGAAAGAGCTGCGACTGAAGCCGCCTGAAAAACAAACCCTTAATTTAAATGTTAATGAAAGTGCTGAAGAGACATCAGAGGCTTTCATTTCTCTACAAGGAACAGAATCACTAGGTCTAGAATTTATGGCCCCCTTCACCTCCCCTCTCCTCTTCTCTGCTTCATCAGCCACAGAAGTTAGGAAAGGAAAAAAACCCTAATTTTAACATTAACTCCACACTTCCACCCAAGGATGCAATTGCTAAATTATCTGTTGGCAGGACACTGATCAAAGGTGGAAAAACAAAGGCACACTGCACAACCGAGCAAAGGTAAACAGCAGCCAAGGTCTGGTGAAGTTACCTTCTTCCCCTGCGAATTTAAAAAGCAAAGAGAAAACGATCACAAACTGGAAATGGAAACCTCAAACCATAAGGCTGCCAGCCCCCTCAACTAAGTTTCTTCTGTCACATCTATTAAACAGATTCTCCTGTGCAAACCAAGCAGCACAAGAAAGATGCTTCCTCCAAGCTTTCTGAGACAGACTTTCCCCTCAAGCAAGGGGAAAGATGATAAAAAACTGCAGGGGGAGAAAAAAAAATTCAATATACAACACAGCTCAACACAATTAGAAACAGATGTCTGGGTTTAACACAGTTAGCTACTGCCTCCCAAAACCTGCTCACCTGCCCACAAGCACTAGTGAGCCAATTCACACAGTCACAGAAAATATATACATTAGAGTATTGGCCAAAAGTGACAAAAAGGGAGGAAGTCATCAATCATGTGAGCTTTAGAGGGCAAAGGAAAGAAATTGAAGTGAAGAGAGGTAAGCTGGAGTTTCTCAACCTATAGAAGTGTGTGCATATGTGTTTGTTTCTAGACAAAAGGGACAAGAGACATGTGTGTACATGTGTTCACCCATGTGAAGAAGACCAAATAGAGTCATTATCACACAATTACAGATGGTAAAACAAAGTCTTCTTCCTCCCAACATCAAGGGAACAGTCAGGGCAAAGGGATAAGACACAGGTGTCATTTTAGCTCCAGAGGGGAGAAACTGATACTCATTTCCTGCTCTTCAACTTTAGGGTGAAAGAGCACCAAGTCAGTTATGACTATTGCATATATCTAGAAACCCACATCCAGATCACTCTCCGAGGTCAGTAAACGATGGTAGTTAATGCCACCACTAACTCTGCACGCCCACCCTGGGATCTCACAGTTGAGCAGGTTCTTCCTGCCCCGCTTAAGAAACAGCTGCAGGTCAAAGTCCCCTCTCAATTATTCAAACCGACCAGGCTCTACAAAGATCCCCAAGGACAGCAGAGCTATTGCTGCTGGCTATTTTGCTGGCAATGCACAAACCAGAATAAAATCCAGTTACTTGTCCCAAGTCCTAGCAGACTCTGAGAGGTTAACTGCATAAAGCTAGGTCAAAACAGAGCACCACTACAGCCAGCAGCTCATCTTGATATGCGATAGGGGAAATCTGCTGATAAAATGAGAGTGGGGGGAACATTATCAAACATTTTAACTGCTGCACATTAGGGCTTCAATTGCACAGTTAAAACCACTGCCAAGTAGCTCTGATTCAAATGGGTTGGTTTGCTCTAATGCAATCTTCAAATCAGATTGTTACACTTCCACAGAAGGTTTCTAGATAACCATTAAAAAGAAGCCCTCAAAATTAATCGTTTTGATTGTCCCCAGTGTCAACTGTTCCCATTCAGTCAAGTTTCCTGTTAGTAACCTTTCTCTTCCTTCTTTTACCCAACAAGTTTGGGGTACTTTTTAAAATTTGCCTGAGGCTGTCCACAGAGGCAGAGATCTCCCCAAGATATTATTTCCCTGTAATAATCCGTGGGAGAGGCAATAAACAGGGATTCAAATTAGCATGTTCAAACAGAGGAGTTGGGTGTCAACTACAACACTGCATAAATAGAAGAGAGAGCCAGTCAGGCTTTTTTAATTCAACTGCTCACAGAACTACTTATTTTCCTTTAAATTAAACATTCAATGCAGATAGCTAGTCTTTAGTGCAAACTTTCCTCCTCTCTGGAGTAAACCTGCACTTCACCAAGGCAACATCTGTGAGGAGAGGTCGTATAGTGCAGCAGACTAATGGCACAGTCAGAAAAGGAGAGACCATCTCTTGGGCTTACACACACAAAGTACATCTCTGCCACAATAGGGCACTTTATGGTCACCTGATGTTGCCCCAAATGGTACCAGTGGTTTCCTAGCTCTCTATCTACACTTGGTAACCATTTTTGTGCCTCCATCTTCTCTTTTCTTGGTTTAAAATCTGACACACTTCAAGGACAACATGGAAAGACCTGCTCTCACGATAAATATTTTTAAATTAAAATAGCAAATGGCAGTGGCCAGACCCAGCAGGAGCAGCCAGCTTAGATCTGAACACTTTTTTAATCCAACACCAAAAAAATTTCTGAATCCAAGATTAATAATCAATTTAGCATCAAGGTTCACTTTTTTCTTTTCCCCCCAGTTTACGGTGTACAGTGCTCCCTTACTCTTCCTGGCTACTGCCACTTTGGGGAACCACAAAGCATGAAGGTGCCACTACTCTACCAGAAACCCCTGGGACTGCCTCACTTCGCACATTCGAATTGGTCCACTGCACTCAGGCTTGCCCTGGTCCCTGAGCACACATAAGTCACTGCAGTAAGCACCAGTAAATGAAAGTTTAACATCTGCATGATGCAGAGTTCAAAAGGCAAATGAACTTGGGGGAAGGGGATTACAAGTGACTAAGAGACATGGTTTAGGGTATGCAGCCTCTCTGTTAGTACAGCATTTTACAAATCCATGGAGAACGACAGCTCTGGAGACCAATTAAACCAGTTGTTGAAGCAAGCTGAGGCACACTTATTTTAAGTATCCTAATCTAAGCATACTCTCAAACTCTTCTCTAGTCCCTATGTCACATGCAATGTGGGATCTGCTCTCCCAAGCACATCTACTAGCCTAGCTTCGGAGAAAATTTGCTTAAATCCCAGAAGGAACACCACACCCTCCCCATCCCCACTACCCTGTAGGGCACTGTTAGGGATCCCTAAAGCAATGAAGCTCCAACACCACACATGGATGTCAAGGAACTTCCGTGGCTGAAAAGGTTATACAGAGGACTAAGCACAGTTCTCTCCCTCACAGAATAAACAGAAGATCCAATACTCTTGGTACCCTTTCACTATCTTTTACTCTACTTAATCTCCCTTACGGGAATAATTCTGTTTGCAGACCCTAAAAACATCCAGTTCAGCACCACTACACAAAGAGCAGGAAGCCTCCTCCCCAGCTCAGCACAACCGCAGGATGGTCTTTGTAGTGACACAGGGAAACTGTGAACAAATCAAAGCAGAACACCCAAGAAAGATTCCTGAAGCCAAAGAAGCTGTGCTTTAAGAGCACAAGTCTCTGACATGTTTGGGTGTACAGGCACTGTCCATTAGAGCAGCAATGCAACAGTGCAGGACTATAGCAGACACAGCAGAAAACCCAGCTGTGGATCAGGAGCACACTGGGTACTTTGTAAGGAAGCTTCACACAGAAGAAGACACCACTGGAAAGCAAGAAAAGTTTCAGTCCTGCCCATTAACAGCTGGGGTTCAGTAAGAATACAATCCTGACTACTCTAGAGAGTCTTAGTCCCAGCAAACTTCCAGGTCAGGTAACTGCAGCCTCTCCAAAGCCATTTCAAATGGCTGGAGTTGGAGGAGCCTTCCCTGCTCCTACCCCACTGCACACAACTGCTTTGAGCTGTTTCTGGTCTCTGCATGTCCATAGTAGAGAGAGCAGGGGGGTTCTCAGCAGCAAAGGGCCAAAATACTTCAGTGGTTGGAGCCTGATTCTACAGCAGTTCTACACCAGCAGAACTACCTGTCCTGATGGAGGAGATCTCAGCTTACATCAGCACAAGCGTGAAGGGAGAATCAGGAGAGCATGTCAAATGTTTAGGAGGAAATGGAGGTTATAGGCCATGTTCAGCCTCACTGAGGAACAAATGCATCCAAACTCTGGCAAGAAGGATGTGGACTGCAAGGGAAGAAAAGCTTCAGACTCAAGTGCATAGGGGTGCATATGGGTGATATATGGGCTCTTGCAAATAGAACAGAATCCACAGAGCTCCCCAAAGCAGGCCTTGCTAGAAACCAGATATTATCTTTTTGATATTCACCCTCATTAGACAGCAAGTAATAAAACCTATTAGTGAAAAATTCATCTCACCTGCCCCTTGCCCTGGCCCTCCCCCACCACATGCCCTCCTGCTCTGATCCTCTCTCTCTTCTAGGATGACTGTGATTTGTTCTGAGAAGCGACAGGTTTATAGGTTAGCCGACACCTTCTCTCTGTGGAATTTTAATTAACTTCTCCCATCGTCAATATGTTAAGGAGCAGGGTTCCCATTATACGAGGTCAGCAGCGTGTTTCAGGCCCTGCTATATCAGCCGTCAAATTGAAGAATTAATGACGTGGCTAATTGGCTCTAATTCTCCACACCTCCCTCCCTAAAATATGGAGGGGTAAGCACGGGTGTAGTAGGACGGCCTAGTGGGAGAGGCTGGTACAGTGCACGGTCTCATAAAAAAATGAGAGTGCACAATTTAAGCCCACTTGTTCATGGGGTAGCTGTTCCACCACCTCCAATTTATCACCCTGAAGGGAGGAAGGGGGGTGGGGAGACTGAGGGTAAATATTGTGACAGAGAGTGTGCACAAGCATGCACACCAGGGAGAGGAACACTGTCCTGACAAGAGGCCATGGCAGTAGGTCATCACTTAAGAGTAGGAAGCAACATGCCACTGGGCTCTAACTAGCCCAGTGGCCTGAGCCACAACCTGTCTACTAGAAAAGGGGCCCTTGCAGCACAGAAGACAGCAAGGGGCTTCTATCTCACATTTTGCAGCTCCACTAATACACATGGCACCTCTTCAAAAACACTGTCTCAAACATTCGGAGCAAAGGAACAAGGGAAGAGCAAAATCATAGCAAGGCTGGAGGGTCATTTCCCTGATAATGCTATCACTTTGTTTCCACTATGTTTCTGCAGCCTGCAAAACAAGCTTGGAAATCTAATAAGAACAGCAGTTGTGAGAATTATTTTGGTTTTGCACAAGCCTAAAATTCAGTAGTTGCAGACATCACATGGGCAGCAACAACAGCTCTTCCCCTCTTCTTGAGGTATGCTGAGGAAGAATCTCTCTTGCATGCAGAAGACCAGCTAAACCAGGGATCCAAAGAGAAAGATTGTTGCTGGTTGGTGTGAGATTTTAACAGTGAGAGTTTAAGTTTCTCAGACTTTCACTTCCTCAAGAACAGGAGCACTTTGAAAAACACTCTGTAAGATACTGCCCTTGCCTCCCATGCCGAAGTTGTAGTTGTAGCATTACACCTGCTCTAGAAGAACAGAGATACAGACAATAGAGGCTGGAAAACCTCATCCCTGAACTCCTCTTCATCTTTCCCAGTTCAGCATGTTCAAAGAAAACTGAGCTTTAGTCAATGCATACAGCTCTTAAGCAGGGACCTTTTTGCTCAGCATCTCTTCTGCCAGAGAATGAGAATGCAAGTTGGCATCTTTTCAGCACAGAAAAACTCAAGAGGATCCAAGTCACTGCTTCCAATTAGCAAGTCAGAGCTCATTCAGCAAGAAAGAATGAACAGGTCCCACCTGAGGCACTAAGAGGAACAGAGGGCAATCTTCACGGCCTCTTTATGAGAGAATCACTCCACTGTTACAAGAAAAAAATATCTCATGCTCTTCCCTGAGCACCTGCTGCAGGCAGAAGCACTTCACCCAAATCAAGTCCCTGAACTGTTACACTGGTATCTCAGAAAGATCTGTGGACACACAACCTATCCAACTCCTTTACTTCTCTGTGTTGGAAACTGGGAATAAAGAGGTCTCAGTTACCTTAATAATGGGCTGATAGCAATGGACCACACTCGATCCTCTGTCTGCACTGTATGTAGACACTGACCAACTCTGCCCGCTGACAGGGACCAAACCTAAAGAGAGAGATGCATGTTATGCCACATCACCCAAAAACTGCAGAAGGTAGGATGCACGCTGCTAATGTTGTGCTGGAAGAGCTGCCAAAATTACCATGCTTACCTTCCCTGAGTTCCTCTCCCTGAATTCCCATTACTTATTTTAGAGGAGCAGAGTCTTCAATCGCTGGCAGAAACACACAAAGTCACACAAAGATTCAACTTATGAGTATGACCTTCCACCCCACTGGTTAGGGAGAGAGCACCCCCATCACCACTTGCTCTCTAGGGGCAGCACTCAACACAAAGTTATCATCTTCTGTAGTTAAATAAACAAGAGTGGGATTTGTTCAAATATGTTTTCTTGAACAGTGTGGGAAGACTTTGTAGCACTCCTGAAAAATTCCCATTAATATTATCTATAAAATTAATTGTTCACCAGCCTGTAAAATAGTTTTCTTTTATAAATCCACCCCCTTCAGACCAAGTTTCTTAAGTGTACCCCAGGCTGTTTTCAAATAGGTCCCCCTTGCTCACTGACAATCTGAGAAAATCTCTTCCCTCCCCCATCAGTGCAAACATGCACATCCCCTTCCACCAGTTCACCCCTTTGTTTCTGGGTCCTAATAAAGGCCCCAAAATTCTTGCTGGGGCCTCTGCTTGTGGCCCTCATTTTCTCCACCTTGCCATCATTCTCAGCCCACAGGACACAAGCCCCCCACTCCTCTGTAACCAACCCCCAATGTTTCACTTCAAGACTTCAAAGCAGGGAGTACCCTATTTGTTTGTTTGTTGATAATGCCCAGGATTGCAGGCTATTCTTGTCAGCGGGGAATTTAGCACCTAGTGTCAGCAAAAGCAGCAGAAAAGCTTAACTCCTTTAAGGCATCCCTATCTCCTACAGGTTAAAAATATTGCTCAGAGCACACTATCTGCTGCCTATCACACAGGAATGTACATTAGCAGCTCTTCAGGGCTTAGTCCTAATCAACACTCAGCAGAGCCCTCAATAGCTTAGACACTTAGAGCCCCTTTAAAAGGCTGGTAGGGATTCCCTTCTACCTCCAAGAGTCTCATTCGTGCAAACAAGACAGCCTACAAAAGAGATGATAAAAAATAAGAGGTGAACATCCCCAGAACATATGCTGTGGTGACCACTGGGTAGGCAAGATCTCACACTAGCTCCAAAGAAAACAGCCTTAAATTCCCCTCTGGCCTTCAGGAATTTGTTCTCAAGGTCGGGGATGTCTGTCCTCCAGCTGTCAGAGAAGCAGCAAAAAGGCACTTTCCCAGAAAAGAGGCTCCACAGGCCAGAGAGGAGCAGCCCTGCTAAAGTGTGAGACAAAGCAGCATCAAGGCCTTGCTCCCAGGAGGCAAAGAGCATTCCCAGTAGTGCCTGTTGCATCTGAACACTGCTTTACTTGGGAGTGATTTTATCCAGGAGTACATCTGTACAGAAGGACAACAAAAATAAATAGGGTCATGCTGCTTAACAGCCTGTCAGGTAGTTACCCATTTCCACACACTTCCTACAAAACCTTGAAAAAGAGACATTTAAGCCTTTCTTTGCTATAACTTCCCCTCTTGCAAAACAGGAATAGTTGTTTTCCTCTAACCTCCACCAATGCTCTATGCTCTTGTTCCCTAGTTCATCTCATTCATCAGCCTACCCTTAGCAAAAGCCAAAGTTTTCAACATACAACCAATCAAGAACCATTAAAAAAAAACAACAACCCGAACAAAAAAAAAACCCACCACAAACAAATGAACCACAACCCCATAGATTTGGAAAAGGCATCATGCCATCCTTTACAGAGATTGAATATGTAACAGAGAGCTTGTTAAACCACACTGCATCACAAAGCAAGGATGGGTTTGAGATACACAGAGCAAATTTCACACTAAATGGCATGGATCTCTATTACAGTGTAGACAGATACACAGTGAAAGAAGCAAAATATCAGCTTCTGCCTTCTGCATTTCCTAGTTTAAGCCAGCAGCTGATGTTGTAAACCTCTGCAAAATCTCTTTCTTAAACGCCTGGCACAGCAAGCACCTTTTCAGAGACATGAGCCTATACCAAGATAACCAGTGCTCCTCCTTCAAGGAGTACAGGCTCACAACAGTTCTGCTGACACTTAAATATTCATGGCACAAGACCTCTGAAGTCACCTCTGCAGCAGCACCTGCAGCTGCTGAAACATCACTGCTCACCTTCGCTGTTCGGTCCCGGGAGCCACTGACAGTGAGGCCACCTTGGAAGTCCACACAATTCACCTCCTGTTCATGCGCAGAGAACTTGACGCTGTAGGAGCCATGGATCTTGTGAAGGACAATACTTCCATCCCTGAAAAACACATCACCAAACAGGGAGTTTGTATCAGCTGTATCTCCCTTGGACATGCACTTTCCACTAGCGCTTAAGAGTGCCACAAAAAGACCAGGACTGGTCTCTCATAGGGGCTGAAATTCATGCAGCATTATTAACCCTTCACACATCACCTGTTCTCTTGTGATCCCACATCTGGCCAGTCAAAGCCTGATCTGACGCACGTGAAAACTTTCCTGGCGATCTTTCCACCTTCCACTTTGTGTTAAGCTGCAGAAACTAGCAGAGCAATCATTCCTCCTCCTACTACTCTGAGCTTGCCAGAATCCTGTCTGTATGCTCAATGGCTGGAGTAAGGGAACAAGTAAGAGGACATTCTCACCCACGTCCAAGCCTCGGCTCTTCATTCATTTCAGAGCAGCCGTGCAGGGTGCTGTACTTTGAATTGACTACACAGACATTTAGACTTTTTTCAAAGAATACCATTACTGGAATTTTAAATGCATGCCTTCATTTTCATCTGAATTTTGGGCTACAGCTCACGGGGGAGACTCTCACGATATCCAGGGCAGACAGCCATGCTTGTCTCTCCCAGTTTTGTGCTTAACTGCTGTGTATTTTAATGGCTATAACTTTATAAGTAACAGATCTGTCATTTGCTGTAGATGAAAAAGGCCAGTCAAACACAAAATTAATTGGAGAAGTGTGTGTATGCTGGAACACTTGGCAGTTTTCCCCCTCTCCACAATTATATCAGTGGGTCTAATAAATATACACTTCTCTCTAGAAAGCTTTCTGCACCACTGTGGTCCCAGCTAACCAGCAGTACTGATTATTAGAACAGACTAGCTACCCCGACTCTAACAGGCAAAGAAATGAAACCTGCACATCAGTCAGGTTTGCCTGATCAGTCAATCCCGATTCAACATCCTGTGGACATTTACACAAGTTCAAAAGAGAAAAGGACACTTTATAAGGTCAGCAGAATGAGACTCAGCTCCCTCACTGCTGTAGTAGAAGCTTTTTCAGGATTTTTTCAGAATCAAATTATAAGAGAGGAAGCAGCAGCAGTTGACCATAGCCAAGCATGAGGACACTGTGTAACAAAACTGGCCCCTCTGCTCTGGGCTGGAGTTACACAAAATATTTCCAACTTCAGTGCCACAATCCTTGGGCTCCTTCATTCATGCAACTTACCCCCCTCCACTGACAATGTGGGAGTTGACAAGAACGAAGCGACATACGTCCTCCTGGTGGCCAGAGAAGATGGCTTGAGGGTGACGCTGCAAACCTGTACCATCTGGACAGAGGGGGTAGGCCTGGATGTTCTCTGCTTGAGACAGGTAGAGATACTCGCCATCCAGCTCCATCCATGGCATCAAACTGCAAATAGAGAGCAGGTTGGGGGCAGGCAGGAGTGGGGAGAAGAAAACAAAAAAAACAATCTCACACGCAAAATGAAAATAAAAGATTGCATATGCAAATATATCAAGAAAAACAAATGCCCACTCGAGGAAACTGAAGTTGGAGTTGCAGGTCACATACAAAAGCAGACTTCACCAGCAGCATAGGAAGCAGGTTACATTGCTGGCATTTTCCTAACCAAAAGCTGAGGAAAAGGAAGCATGGAATCTCTGAAGGAGAAGGTGGCCAAAAGTCTAGTGAGGTTAGACAGGAAATACTCAAGGGTTTCTGAGCTTGCACATGAGCCCTGTATTTTTTAGGAAACTAGACTCTCAGGCATTGGTGAGCTATACTGAGCAGTTCTGACAGAGCCTTCAATAGGAAGCTGTTGGAGCAAACAGTAAGTTTTGATCCTGCACACTATTTCCTGATGCCCAGCAGAGACCACAAAACTGCCAGTGTTCCACATGCATCTGAGCAGGGGAGCAGATCAGATCAAATATCACAGGTCTTCCTACAGTCAGAAAGTCATCCACCTCCTGCAATCTGAGGCTACCCAAGAACTTTATACTCATCATATAGAAGAGGTATTTTTCTACATCCACACCTCTTCCACTGCTGAGGCAAAAGCAATTGTAGAGCAAGCTCTTGATTTCTATTACGTGTCTTTCAGAAGAGTACATAACACCCTGCTCTCTGTGAGACATTGGTGGGTTCCTACAGAGAGGTTCCAGGCCATGAGCAGTGGACTGCCAAAAGAACTCTTCCAAAGTATTTAAGATTGACATTACAAGAGGAAAATAAGCTTTACTTCCTGGGAGACCAAGAAGAGGAGAAGACACTCAAGCAATGTCTGAATCAAGTCCGTTATCATAAGGCTTATTTATTCTTGAATCAAAACCAAACTACAGAAGAAAACAGGCTACAATGCACACTTTGGCAGTGAGATCTTTGCTCAAGATCTTGCTTTGGTGTAGCCGCCAGAGAATCAGCAAATAAGATTTCTGGATACAGCAAGGCCAGATACAAAGAGATCTGGGGCTCATGTCCTATGGGGCATGGATGTGTGGAATTGTCTGTACTCTGCAGCCACTGCTGAGTGCACCAACACCCATGGAAACATTGAACAAAACCAGTTTTCAAACTATTCAGGAACAAACTGTTTTGAAAGCAGAAGGACTTCTCAAAAACCTGTCTCCCTCTTTTTTTAGATCATTCATCCTCAGAGGTCATCAGAGCCACTACATGCAGCCGTATCTCATAACATCACAATGAACAACCACAGACAAGCAAGAAGACAAGACTGCTCATTAGATAGAAGGTTCCTGCTTGCCTGTGTTCATCTCCAATAATAGGCTTTTAGTCACACGGACAAAGTAGTTGAGTTTATAATGTTCATCTGGGACTTGATCATATGCATGGAAAAAAGAGGCATCTTTAGAGTAGCAGCTTTGGTTTTAGGCGGGCTTTGATTTCCCCTTCCTTCCTCCACTCCTACACATCCTCTAAAAGCAAGTGAATATCCAGCTTACCTAGACTACAGCCAGTTTCTGTGGCTCTCCTTTTGCTGCAGTTTAGCTTTTTACCTTTTTCTATGGCTTTTTCATAAGGAGAAGTAACAAATCCGAAGCAGGATAAATGAAAATTAGAGGATGCCATTTGGATGGTGGCCTCATTAAATCAGTCCTTGCCTTTTTACTTGGGAAGCTGGTTTAGTAATGATCTCTAACATCCACAGAGCCTGTCTTCACAGATGGTTGCAAGCACTTCAAAGGCAGGTATACAACCTGCACCAAAACCTACTCTGCTCATTACAGCTGTTCCCAGGACTTTAGAAAAGAAGTGGCACATTATCCACCACTTCAATCTACACAGCACAAAAAGGCATGAAAGCTCAGTAGAAGGTCCCTGTTCTTCAGCAGCTAACAAACCATAGTCTTTCTCATTTTTGCTTCAGTCTGATGATGAGAAGGCTGAAAATTTACATGTGCTGTTCAGACAAGAGAGCTATCTTATTGCTTTGCTTTGAAAGCCAAGTATACCTTTGCAAACAAGAATTTAACAATGATCCCCTCTCATTAATGTCAAATATACATTTTTTTTTTAAGTGAAGGAGAGAAGCCGAAGGTATGAGAACGAAGAGGCGAAGGCCAAAGAATGCCAATAAGCACTTTAGACTTGTACATCCAAATCAGGGCCAGGAAAAAACAGAGGAAACAAACCAAGTATTTTGAGGGGACACCTAAGTCCACATCTGGGATCAAGGTAGCTCATTGTGAGACCAGGACAGAAAACTGCTCATGGAATACAGCAGTAGATATGAACTCAACAGTTCTGTAGTAAAGATTGCTAAATCCAACTAAAGCTGTACAGATCAGATCAAAGACAATTTCAAATTACTCAGCATGAATCCTTAGGGCAAGGCAGCAACTCTAGTTACCCCACATCCAGCTAGCCAGCAACAGCTAAAATTGGCCAGCAAACCCATGGGTCACAAGAAGCAGGAAACATCTCATTTCAGGGCACAGGCACAAACCCAAGTCCCCACAGCAGCAGTCACAGAACAAAGATGAGAAAGAAGCCACTTGCTTGCATTTCCATTTCAGGACTGTCTCCCTCCGGCAGCGTCCGTGCCTCCAGTTCTGAGATACTTTCACCCTCTCCTTCACTGGAATGCCAGCAGCTCTGCAGACAGAGGAAGAGAAATGATATTAGCAGCCAGGACTGATGCTATATGGACAACAAATGCGCTCAAGCTGGTCACAGGTAAGCTCTCACTCTGGTTCCACAAACGATGAACTGGCAAACACTGATGGTGCCAGAGCCACACCACAGCAAGCATGTTCATGAGAGCTGAGAAGAAAGGAACACTGAGCAGAGTGGGGGATTATCAGCACAGAAAGTCACCTCTGATGATCACTAGTGTACAAGCCTTAAATCTGATCAAGGCTTGATCAAGTATACTGAATGCAACACAGGTTCAGATAAAACGTAATCCAAACAAGATGACACAAAAAGAAACTACCAGAAGAACCTGAGAAACAGCACATCAGTCTTTTAATAGAGACTAAAAAGAGCCAATTAAGGACAACACCACACAAGAACAGATAGAGGAAACACTAGTCAGTAGAACATTGAAACTAGAAGTCAGAGGAATATGTCCATCCAGAAGGACTAGTAAAGAAACTGCTCCAGAGTCTCACCTGTCTGACAATCACATAACCAGACACAATAATCAGAAATCAAGATGTGTTCAGACTAAAGATAAAATACATTAGTCTGTATAAACCACCCAGTGCACACACACCGCGAGAAAAGCTATCTTTTGCAGCTGCTCACCAAAGGATAGAGAATTCCAGCACATCACTGGAAAATTCTCTACTTACAGTCAGACAGAACTACTAAAAGAGAGACTACAGCTCATAAGCAGTTGCTGGGATATAAATCAAAGTTATTGGGATGAGCTGAAACAAACCAAAAACAACACAGTTCAAGAGGTGACAAAAAGTAGGTACCACAGAGACCTGGGACTAAGGTCTCTTTAGAGTCTACCTGAACATACCCAGTTTAAACAGCTGTTCAATACCTGGTTTGCTTCAATGTTCCATGGTTGATGAAAGATGGGGAAATAGGCAGCTTTAGCTCCCATTTTTCTCATATCAAAATTTAATTATTCAATATCCTTGGTGGAGCTGCTTAGGTAGAAAAAAAATCAAAAAACTACAAACAAGAACAAACTCTTGAAGTTCTCCTTTTTAACTAGGGGTTGTGAACCACTTCCTAGACTGTAAGAGTTTATCCCCCTTTCACGCATTTCTCAACAATGTTCCCATATGCATAGGATGAAAGGAAGATCCTTAAGAGATGGGAACTGGTGCCTGATCAGAACCAGTTCCCTCCTCCCATCCCTGCAGTCCCCCCACTCCACTTCCCAAAAGTGGCATTTTTGGGTACTCTGTCATTTTTAAAACAAAGATTAGCTCCCTGTAAATAAACATCTCCTGGTTGTTAATGGGTGTAGGAATCTCTAACCTGGCCCTGGGGTCTGGCCAGATTCTTATTTTCCCAGCCTTCCTTCCATAGCCTCAGGCTCCTTTTTCTCTGCTCACCCTTCCCTCCTCTTTTCTGTGCTTTCCGGCACTTAGTCACCATTATAATTTGACTGCATTCCTGGGCATGTGACCCATTTTAAACAAAAACAGAAACCACACACAGAAAAGCTTTTCGTCCCCTAGAAAGCTATGCAACTTTAAGTTTACGATCAGTAGAGCCACACCAATTAAAACTCAATTTAGAAAGCTACAAGCTCTCGATTTCTCATAGCCATTGAAAAACAAACAAACAAACAAACAAACAAACAAACAAAAACAAATAGAGAGTCAGCCTAGGCTGCAAGAAGAGGAATTCCCTTTTTAAAGGGAGCACTTGCAGGAGCTCATGAGGCTAGATAGTGTCTGAGATGAGGAAAGCACAGCACTGAAAAGTCAGGTCAAGTCCACTCTCCTTATTGCTTATTACTCTCCCAGACAGAGTTCAGGCTCTCCGCCTACATCCAATTCCATTCATTACTCCAAAACACTTCTCCTCCCCACACTCAACCCTCAGTTAAGTTCTCCCCATGTACAGATTTTAAGCCACCAGCTCACACAGTGATGGAAAACGCACTCATGCCACAACCCCCTCTCAACACGTGCTGGCCCAACCAGACATCCTGAGCTCAGTGCACAAACCCTACTAAGATTAGATGGAATTTCCGAGGCTCTGAAAAAGGTGAATCCAAGGTCAAAAAGCCTCCATCTTACACTGCTGGTCACTCTTCTAGCTGGGAGGCAGGTCTTGATCCTACTGCTGCTGAAAGTGGAAATTCAGAAGAGTCACAAGTTGGCTTGGCTCAGAGTACCAGTTCACTACCACGCTTACTCCTATAACAGACACCTTATTCTTTCACAGAAATCAATATCCTCAATCTGGAAGGGCTGAGGGTTGGGTGGACAGGACTACTTGGGGGCAGGTCTGGTGGGGTTTTGGGAGGGTTTTTTTTCTGTTGTTGTTGTTGGTTTTTTTGTTGTTGTTGTTTTACTGTTAATAGATATTTTACTCATCCAGCCTGCCTCCTCCATATAGTAGCACTAGATCCAGCTAATTTAAACGTGCCTTAAAAGTACCCACCTTTTATTTTCCATGCATTTTATTTAATCAAAATAGAGACAAGAAAAGGGACATACAGGGAAAGTTGATGCAAAAATTGGACTGATACATCCCTCACCTTTGCTAGTGCCAGGGCAGCAGAGACTGAACTGCAATGATTTTCAAGTGTTGGTCAGAGACATTCAATCCCCTATACCATAAGAGAATTTAAATGAAGTCCAGTGATGGAATCAAGTACTGAGACATAATTTTATATTTGTGAATAATTTTATATTTGATTTGCTTCCTCAACAGCACCCCCCGCAGCAATTCCCAGAATACAAAAAAAATGTGATGAGAATCACTGCAGTGCATGAGAACAGTTCTCAAATCTTGGAAAGTTAAAGAAGGCATTGCCATATAAACTTAATAATTTGATTGGAAATTTCCTTTTCTCTCCTACAAGAGACTATTTTGCTTCAATCATGATCAACACACTTCCTACACATGCAAACTTTAAAGAATTGTTCCAAGATCACCTGAGGTAATCAACAGACATCACACATCTAAACACAGTAGTTGACTTAACCAGGTACCCCTCACTTCATCAACTGTGCTGAACACCCAAAGATTCAGGACATTAAACTACTTTATGAAGCCAAATACTACATCAAATACTGTGGAGGGACCACTATTCACTGGCCAGTGAATACTTCGACCTTTCTTAGTATGCAATCCAGCAAAATACTAAGCCACATTCCTAAAATTCAGTACACGCATAAGCGCTCTGTGAAATCAAGATCTCAGCATTCATGTTCCCAGAGAAGCCACCCAACAATGAACTTCAAGACTGCTGAAGGCTGACTCACTGAGGAAGGACTGCTATTTTTAGCAGGACCTACACAGCCCTGCATCAGAAAGCAACTGAAGTACAGTCCAACATCCTAGAAACACAGGATGAAGGAACCAGTGAACACTGAATGTGAAAACTCAATGAAATTCAAGCAAAATGTTCTTAAAACCCACTAGTGTGCATCATCTTACGCCTTTGCTAGGGCATCACAGTATCAACAGCTGATAAAGTTACATGGCACAGAACATGCAAGGCTACCTTTGTTATTACCCAATTAATCCAAAAAGCACTCTGTTGGGATCCCAAACTATACAGCACAATACTTGACCTGACCTAATGCATGTTTCTAGTTGCATGCACTCCTGATGGAAGTTCCCCTTCCAAGGACTCCATTACATTAAGAAAGAATATTTCTCACAACCTGAGAGGGAGTTCCAGGAGAAAAATCATCCCAAGCAACCCATTACAAAGGATTTTTCATTTCCCCCTTCCTACCTCACCCCACCATACAAAAAAAAAAGCTAAAAGTATTTTGCTCAAATTATGAATTTCCTCTCTTTCTTGGCAGAGTTGCCAAAAGAAATGTAATATTCCTTCTGGAGCCCATTTCCCAGCTGCTGAAGTGAGAGACTGGGACTGTCCCCACACAGAACCACTGACCCAGGTGACTTCAGCCACCATGGCAGTTGTTGGTCTGGGCCCCAAAAGAAAGCAATGAAAGAATCACTCAGCCAGACTCCAAGGACATCGCCTCCTAAAGCTTCATATCCACCAGATTTTGCCTTCATTTATCCCCTCCCTACACAAAGTCCTCTGCCACCAGAAATGGTATTTCTGCAATAGCAAGAGCTTCCACGCTTTACTGAATCCCAGGGAGATTTCTACTGGCCATCTCATCATCATGGCTAGGCTTCGCGAACGAAGATTTGGGAACTGGCCATCTACAATTTCAGCATATGCCAAACAGTGGTGCCTGCAACAACATATACTGTGTTACAGAAGGTAACAGCGACATGTCATACCGCATTTTCCCAGCTGCACGGGGCATCCTAACCCAGCAAAGTC
This sequence comes from Platyrinchus mystaceus, assembly GCA_035041135.1. NCBI lineage: Eukaryota > Metazoa > Chordata > Aves > Passeriformes > Tyrannidae > Platyrinchus > Platyrinchus mystaceus. Next base: position 22,230,125 of record JAWWLV010000180.1, on the reverse strand, counting down.
CTTCACGTTTTGCTACATTTTTAAACTACCAAAGAGCTCATCTGGAAATGCAAATCTGCAGAGACCTGTTGAGACTGAATCTCTTCGGTGGACAGAATCTGTTGTCTGCATAAAGGTTGTCACCAGCCTGCCTCAGGCCTGACTGGAAGGGTCATACAGAGAACAAACAGGTCACAGTGGCTAAGCCCCACGTTCAACCTTGGCCCTGTGGCAAGGGTGGCTAACACAAGGACCAACTGTGCTTATTTGTGTAATCGGGGGACACCTGTTGAGTGGCAGGGTCTCAGTGCAGCCACAAGTCACGGGCCACCAACAGGCAGCCGAGAGGGAAAAGCTATTTATGTCAGAAGCTCCTGTTGCTGTCCTCAACAGGTCGGCTGGCTTTCAAAATGTATCTTCCAGGACAAGAATTCCAACTGAATTCCTTTAGCACATGACCCTTATTTAGCTTACTGCCATGTTCAGCCTGTCTTCTGTGCTCCCCCCCTCCCTATGTGACACAGACTCAAATAACTCCGAGATGGAAGAGAGCTCTGCTGACTGTTCTCTTGCTGTTCCTTCCCTCCCCTGGGCCATCTCAGTTAGACAGTACCAAGCTGTGCAGGTCAACTGCTCCACCAAACAGCTCTCGTGAACAAGTCATCTCATGAAAAAGACAGAGACTCTAATAATACCCAGAGGTGCAGACAAATTTCTGTACACACAGCAAGAACACACACCTTCACACAGGCTTCCAAAAAAACTACCATCACCAAGACTGAGCCAGACCACTCTGCTGTCAGATGCCCTCTCCCCTACAGGTGATTGCAATGGGAACATGGCTAGAAACTCCAGGCAGGGTTTGGACAGTCTCAGGAACCTATGTAGGCTTTTTGGAGATGAAATTTGGGCTGCTTAAAAAAATGCATGGCCCTGGAAAGATCCGAGAAAACCTGTGGCTGCTCATAGCTGTCACGTATTCTGATCTGAAAAGAGTAGACTGTCAGGGTAGTATTTGGATAGAATGAAATAACCTATAGCTAGTTAAACAGGGATAATAACGACAAGCACAGCACATGTATTTTAAGCCCTGAACTACATAAAATTCTTCCACTTTGAAATCGTGAGTATTTTAAGGGAAAGGTAGGCAGGCCTCAAAGAAGTCCTACAAACTTCACCTTCCCAGAACAAAAAGAAGTACCAATGTTGTAGAGCTGTCCTGGAAGATCTGTCCTGCTCAGCACTAAGAGTTTAGAGTAAGAACAAAAGCAACCATAGCTTATAAAAGCCACTGACTTTTCCAGCACAAAGCATTAGCTGCATGTCCTCTCCCAGGCTTTTGCCGTTACTGCAATATCCTCCCCAGAGTATTCCCTTCTGCATCATCTACACCAGTTCACTGCCTACTTCATTTCTGTCTTAATGTAATGAAGTTTTGGTATAACAAAAAAGATGAAGGAAACTGAAGCAGCTTTACAAGCATTCCCACTCCCTCCCCTTCCAGTGGTGAAGGCAGTGGTCTCCTATGATTGCTGCAGTTTGCATTTGGATTTGACTTGCACAGATTGGCCATTTCCTGCTCCTGTAGGTTTATACATTTTTCCAAGATCTGGAAAAAACACAGCTCTTATTAACTCACAGAAATGCTTACACAAGCTCTTAAATACTCAGAGATGATAAATTCGTCCATTAATGGATCTGTTTTTCTGAACTGGAGAATATACAATGATCCTAGTAGGCAAGGCAGAACAGGGGACGGGGGAGAGAAAATATACAATGGAACATTTCTATATTTTGACAACATCTATTAATACATAACAAAGAGCAAACTGTCAAGCTATTTAGGTTGCAACTTTTAACATGCCCTCTAAAATTCCTTTGTAACAAAGAGGAAATAAGTTTAGCCCAGCTGCAACTTTATTCCTTTCTTCCATGCTTTAAATAAAGAACCACCTTGCAATGAGCTCTTTGCCTCTCCGATTTCTCCAGTCCAAGGTGGTCCAGCAGGCAGGCAGGCACTGGATAAAGGCTTAAAGCACCCTCTGCTATTCCTGGCTCTGACACTGACCTGCTGCACAGAGGGCAGCTTGGTTGACATCTCTCTGCCTCTGCTTCGCCTCCCAGCCCTTGTTTACCCTGGCTATTTAGGCAGCAAGCTCATCAGGGCAGAGACTGCCCTTGCTGGGCCTGTACAACAGCTGGCAAAACAGACACAAGCTACAGGACACAACTGTAATATCACTATACTCACCAAAACCCCCAAGGCTTTGTGCTACTGCTCAGCTACAGTTTAGCTGCAGAAAGTGTTGTAAAGCCTTAACTTTACTGTGATATGCTGTCATGCATTTTTGAAACAAAAACTGCACCTTACATTTTGAAGATGAGGCTCAACTTTTGCTTCAGCTGCTCCTATGACGGAGTGAAGTAAAAATCTTCAGCATAGGGACTATCTTTTTACCATCCTCATATGAAGGTCTTTTAGCAGTACAGGTCTATACATAAAATTAACATGACTATACAGAAAAAGTGACAGCCTGATATAGAGAGATGCATAAGAGAGGTGCCAAGAAGCACATCCATCTAGAACTACTCTGTGCTTCCGTAACAGTAACACAATATTCTATTGAACATTTACTTACTGCTGATTCAAAGAAGAAAGAGCACATTTTTAACATGGAGAATGTGCTTTAAGAACCCTTGCAAGTCGGTCCCTGTTGTTCCTACCATACAGTGACTCCTGCTGATGCAAACCTAGCAACAGCCCGCAGCGTGCCAAAGGAATGAAGGGTACAGATACATCACTCAAAGCAAACTGATTTCTTCTCCTGCAAGTGCACAATTGAATCAATACCTTAAATGCTTAATTTGGCTTACATCTGTGGCTCCTAATTAGCTGAATCTACCAAAAAGGGCAAGTATGAGAGATGGTCAATGCTGTGAATATGCCTTTGACAATAACACCTAGTGTCTGGGATTAAATGCATATCTTCCTTTGGCATAATTAGCAACTCAATTTAACATTGTTTAAGCCTAAGCAGGTGTCCAGAGATAACCATAGCTGGCAATTTTAAAAGGCATGTAGCCAGGATGACAAATAGTTTAATTATATAAAAATTAAATAAAATCAAATTGTTTCACATATACTACTATTTTTGTTTTTCATGCTGCTAAGAGCTAGAGGGTTGCATCCAGTTTCCTATCAATCTTCTCTCTTCCCTATTTTGGCATAAAGAAGTTCTATAAGCAAGCTGACAGCAAAACCAGTTTTTTCACATACAAGATAAAGCCCTTTCCTTCTGATCTTCTTGTTACAATTATCAGAAGATATACCCAACAGAAACAACATTTTAAAGAAATAGTGTCATTTTCAACTTAATCACCCTTTTAGAAATGGGTAAGTGGGGGCAGGGGATAAGTTTCACAGCTATCTCACTCTAGGCTCAAATTTATTGCTATTTACAAAGCATTAACAGATGGCTTATCAAAAGCCATTTAACAGAAGAAATGATCAAACTTTTCTGAGATGGGTTTTTGTTTTAAACTGTAAATACTCCCTAGACTAGTTGTTAACTTATGCCAGCCTCCAAGGGACCATCAGTTTAAGATCTAATGTTAGAACCGTGCACGTTATTTCATTAAGTACATCAACCCTAAAGAGTTCCAGCCTTTGCTTTCTCAATTGCTCACAGTATTGCATAAAAACCTCTCAAAAGTAAAAACCAGTGTTCACCTCATGCAATGTTAGCCAGAACATGCAACAGAAGCTTCAGCTCCTGAGTCAAAACCAAGCTTGACAAACTCAAGTGTTACTCCATATCACTAAGAAAGCACAGTTATCAAGAAGGTCCAGCTATCCATCATCTTCATCACCATTCTATTTATGTAGAGATATTTTAGCTTAAATACCTACTCAGCTCAAATTTAACCTTCAATGAGCAATCTACCAGGTTCCTACTTAGAATTACTATCAAGAAAGGCCATGTGCCCAGAAAGCTTACCTCAACTCCTGCCCCAATTTGTACTGGTTTGTTAAATAAAATACAGTATCTCTGCAAATCTCACTTCCTCAGTTGCAAGAGCAGCAATCTCGGAGATTGCTCTTGATCTTGGAGACATGCATGAGGAGCAAGTGCTATGGAAGAGACATGGCTAGTTAAAACCTTCAAGCTGCCACAGAGACTATCAAACTCTTCTTCAGCTAAGTACGAATTTTACAGCTGTACAACTCAACACATGCACTCACACCAGTTCTTCTGGAGATGTTCAGATATCCAGACCCCCTGGTACTGCGATATGGCCTTGTCTTTTATCTGTTGCCAGAACTGTCTACCCTACTGGGGCAAAACTCATGCAACTGCCCACAGATGCTGGATCTCCACAGAGGGAAAACAAGTGTTTGCTTTCAGGCATTCTCTGTAAGATCTGGCACACTATTTCAAAGAACTGGAGACTGCCTAAGCCTTCCATGAAGTTAAAAGTAATTAAAGGATTCGTCCTCCAGATATATCTTAAGGTTCCTCCATAACCACTTGTAATGTCACTTCAGTGCATTACTCATGATTGAACTCTCCAGGACCATGGCAGTGCTGGCCAATGCTAAAAGCATCTCTCAGTACTAGAATTGTTTAAGGAAAACTTGAAAATAGAACCCAGCACAAAAGCATATCCTGGAATTACTAAAAAAAACCTGTTCATAGCAAATCTAACAGCACTGAAATCCCTGGGAGTTCATGATACTCAAGCAGCCTTCCCTTCTCTGAAACCCTCTGACCTAGCAAACCTCTTCTGTAGCTGTTTATAGACCTGCATTCCTCTGCAGGGGGAAGTGGTGGTCCTTACACACACTGCACCTGCTCTGCCGTACACCTGATCCCTCCTGCAACTGAAGGAGCACAGTATCACCTTATTCTTAATGAAAAATACAGAACTTCATTTCCTTGGGAGACAAAATCATATATCACAGTAGACAAGAGTCCAATGCACAGCCATGCAGTGCTTATTCCTGCTGCCTTAAAAGGGAACTCAACTTTCAAGCTGTGAAGATTGAGTGGGTTGAAGTGCTGGCCTGAATACCCAACCAGAGGATTTTCAGCACCACCAAAGTTCTGCTCCATAATTCTTTCTCTAAAGTCTGTGCTCTTTCTCTAAAGTCTGATGAGATAGCAATATGAGACAGCAAAATAGGGTTCAAAACCTGACATCCCTTCTTTTGAGTCATGTCAACACAGTCTCTACAGAAACAGTACTGAGTCACTGGATGACAAATAAAATCCATGCTGGCAGCTACAGGGAAACCATAGCAAGGCATTTATAGATCCTAACACTCTAAACTTCCTGTTGGCATCCTTTAAATAGCAAGGAAAGCCAACATTGTGGGGCTGCCTCTGAGTGGCATTTGGTACACAGACAGATTTGAGAGAGGAAAGGCAAACCCTAGGTCCTTACCAATCAAGACCTGAGCCTCAAAGGCACTTCATCTAGAAAGATGCTGGTGTCACACACAGCAAAGCCAAGAGGGCTCACACCTCTTCCTAACCTATGTTGTGCTGTTGAACTGGAGGAAAAATAAAAATAGACACCACGAAAACAAAAACAACAATCCCGACTCACAAAACTTTAAAACCCAGAAGCCATGAAAGACCAAGAGTCACTTTCTCTGTGACAGCCATCACCATTTATACCAGCAACTTGGTCTGTGAGGAGAGCCTAAGACACGTGTTTCTGGGGGCCCATGCCCACTCTGAAGCCTTTTCCCAGGACACTATCCCAAGCGTTGCTCCCTTGCAGCTTCTTCTCTGAGGTGTCTTTGAGACCACAGCAGGGATCGCTGGTAGGAAGTGTGGAGGGTACATGGGCACACAGGAGCCACCCCAGCTGCACACAGCGGCTCCCTCCATCTCCTCGTGCTCCCACCTCCCCTAGGCTGATGCCCCTGAGCCTCTGTGTTTTGTTTGAAGGTGTCTGGGGACTGAGCTGATCACAGAGCCACAGAATTATTAGGGTTGGAAGGGACCTCTGAAAATAATGTAGTCCAATCCGCCTGCCAAGACAGGGTCACCAAAAGCAGGTGACACAGGAATGTGTCCAGGTGGGTTTGGAATGTCTCCAGAGAGGGCTGCCCCTCCCTGGGCAGCCCGTTCCAGTGCTCTGCCATCCTCAGTGTACTTAAGTTCTTTCTCATGTTGAGGGGAAACTTTTTGTGGTTTAATTTATGGCCTTTGCTTCTCGCCCTGTTGCTGGGCACCACCAAAACAGCCTGGCATCATCCCCTTGGCACTCTTTGCGATATTTATATGCATTAAGGAGATCCCCTCTCAGTCTAAACTGAACAGGCCCAGCTCCCGCAGTCTCTCCTCAAAAGAGAGATGCTCCAGACCCCTCATCATCTTCGTGGCCTCCTCCCTGGAGCCTCTCCACCAATTCCTTTCTTTCTTGTACTGAGGAGCCCCGAGTTGTACACAGTTGTCCAGATCTGGAGAGGGCCTCACGCTGCAGCATTCCCGCTGGGCCTGGCGCTGAGGCATCCCGGGAAGCCCCCGCCATCCTCGCCCGCTCCCTCGCGGGGACAAGAGGCGCCTCCCCCAACCCTGGTGGGCAGCGCGGGGGCCGAGCCCGGCCCCGCCACCCCGGGGGTGCCACAGCGGCCGCTCCCTCCCGGGGAGGCCCTTCCTGTGCCCTCGCCGCCTCCCCCGGCGCAGGACAGGGCGGCGCAGCCGCGCTTCGGGAGCGGCCCCGCGTCCCCCGCCCCCCGCAGCCCCGCGGCGGCCACGCCGGGAGCGCAGCCCGCCCCTGGCAACCGGCTGGGCCGCAGCATCCCCGGCCTTTCCCGGCCGCCGCTCCCCGCCCTTCCGCCGGGAAGGCCGCGCTTACAGGTCGGTGCCGAGCTGGGTGAAGCCGGAGTTGAGGCAGCCGCGGGCTATGCGCCTCCAGAGGAGATCGCGGCCGCTGAGGAAGCGCAGGCGGCGGCAGACCTGGGCCAGGCGGCCCAAGGCCTGCGCGTCCAGGTAGGAGCAGATGAGGAGCAGGAGCTCCTCGGGTAAGGCCCAGAGCGGGGATGGGGGGGAGGCGCCCCGGGATTCCCCCTCCGTCTGGGGGGACCGGGGGCTGCCCTTCCTCCCCATGGAGCAGCAGCTCCCGCCCCTCCTCCCCGGGAGCCGGAGCTGCTGCTGCCCGGGGGAGGCCAAGCCATGGACGGGGCAGCCGCTCCCCAGTCACATGGGGCAGGAGCCGCTGCCTGTCACTGCCCCCTCCGGGGGAGGAGGCGGCTGCCGGGACCGAAGGGGGCACGGGCCGCCGAGCCCACCCTCGTTAGCGGATTAATTCATTAACGGGAGCCACTGGGACTCCCCCCGTGCAACTGCCCTCCCGGTACACACCCCCACCCCACGACCGGCTCACGGATCTGTGTCTTCCGATCTCGGATTAGCAGTGTCACCTGATCCAAGTATTCATTAATAACGTGAGCAATTAATGGCGGGGACGGTGATCCCAGGTAACCAGAACATCTGCTCCACCTGGAGCAACCCCAGCTAGGCACTGCACTCCTGCAAAGGAAGGTGAACAGCAAGGTGGTTAATGCTCATTAATTATTCTTGACCAGGGTCAGGAGCCCATGTGACCCACAAAGTGACAGCAGAGGTCATCTGGTGCTGCACAGTGGTTTTCAGCACTCCCAAATTCCTGGGACAGGTAACATAAGGGTCTTCCCCATGTAACAGCAGGCCCTGCTACAATGGATTTCACCAGCACCCTTCCATGAAGTCCATTCCTCCCTCTTGGGCTCCACAGAGTGAGGGCCGAAAAGTGCTCACAGTTCTCACATGTGTGTACACATACACCAGCACACCGCCACTAAAGAACAGTTCATAATAACTGAGTCATTGTTGCCATCCACAGGAGCCTGGAGTACTGACAACGAAGAAGGATTCTGGTCCAGAATGGCAAAGTAGTCCTCCGCAGACAGTGGAGCAGGAAAATATGAGTCTAGTGTTGTGTTATTCTTTCTTATAGTACTTTCCACTCTACAGAAGCCTGAAATGCTGAGGAAATTTCTCCCTCAAAATTAAAAAATAGATAAATTATAAGAAGTTCATCATCTGCCTAGAATGCTTTGAACAGGTGTCACTTAGCCACCACAGTCTACATCTCCTTTTGCAGGGTGGAGCAGGATAATAAATTTCAGCATGTAATGAGGTTACCATAGCATACAGGCCTTGAGACAGTACTTGCATCCTGTTCCAGAAGGTCGTCTTGTCTGTGTAATCTCAAGCACTCAAATATTCGTACGACTAAATCACCAACTCTGGAAGCCTCATATTTAAGAGTTTCAAAACTGGTCCATTTACAATGAGTTTTAATACACCCTGGAAGTCAGGAAAGTTCCAAAAGGCAGCAAATTTTTTATCAGCATTTATAAGAAGTGATGTCCGAAGTAATTAAAAATTTCTCAAACTGAGTTTAAACTCAGGTGAAATAACAGCACATCTGATAGAGGACTCGAGTAGCCAACTGAAAGGGAGGTTATACAACAGATTTAGCTTAATATAATATTATGGAACTTCGTGTGAATGCAGTTTTATATTGACTTTGTTTATATGAAACTTCTTTTTGTAATAGACTTCAGCAATGTCTGAAGCATTAAATGCATTAAAAGCTGAGTGGCTTCTCCATCTTACATTGTTATTGTAAAGACATTATCAAGTTGGTCTTTCTCCAGTAGCATCTCTCAGAGACAGCTTTGCTCCCTCCACTATTTAATATTTTTATTAGCAGTCTGAAAAAAATCTGAAATCATTCTTAGCAAAGCTTTGTAGGAGGCACAAAGCATGGGGCAAGGGGCAAAGGGTGGCTTTTGGCTGCATAACCCTATGCTAAGTTTAGGCATAATCACATCATATGTATTTCAGTCAAGCCAAATGTAAAGTCTCACATCTAGGAACAAAGAATGTAGGTCACACTGAAAGGATGTAACTCTATCCTGCAAAGCTGCAATTCCGTAAAGACTTCATTAAGATGAATAATCAGCTGAACGTGAGCTCCTTCTGCAGTGCTGTGACCAAAGGGCTACTGCTGTCCTGGGAAAAAAAAACAAGAGCTGGGAGTGCTTTTACCTGTGATTTGACTGTGTTGTGACTGCTTTGGAAATAATTTGTCCAAACAACATTTCAAGAAGGATGTTTAAAAACTAGAGGGGTTTCAAAGAAGAGTAGTAAGAATGATTACACGACTGTCAAACATGTTTTATAGTAAGACCCAAAGTGCTCAGTCTATTTAGCTTTATAAAGAGAAGGTTAAGGTGTGAGGTGATCATACCTTATGAGCACTGAAACAGGAAGAAAAATCTGGCAATATAAGGATCTTGTGTTTACCAGACAAAGAGATAAGATCAGTTGACAGAAGGTGATGGGAAACAAATTCATAAATAAAGCATCCTTTTTTAGTGAATAAAATTAACTGTTGAAACAGCTTACCAAGATTTATGGTAGCTTCACCATTACTGGATTTTTTAAAAACAATACCAGTTGGTTTTGGGTTTGGTTTGAGTTTTTTTTCCTTTGAAAGAGAGCACAACTACTACAACTTAACCAGGACTTGACCTGGTGAGTCCTAACTCAGGATATCAGACTGAGAAAGTCCAAGGGGTCCCTTCTGGTCTTAGGCTCTGTTACTCTGCAGAGGCGGCATCTGTGTAGTGCAGATGCTGCACTGTGTGGCATCCAAACCGCTGTGCACAGTAGTCTCCAGTCTGTGGCTGTGCCCCTTTACCGAGGAAAACTACTTGATGCAGACCAGAAGGAGCCTGGGTGCAATTAACACATGCAGTGTGACCCTCTGGAATACTGGGACCAAGTATGGACAAGGGCATCTGAAGAAGGGGGGCCTTGGTGGTCTCCAGTTTGTGACCCAGGGTATAAGCAACTATGAAATATTTGGCTAAGATGAAACACAGTAATGTTTGCACACATTAGTAGTAGTAGTGCAGAGGGTCAGCTATGCTCCAAAGAGGATACACGGAGCAATAGGAAGAACAAAATTTTGATACATTTCTCTTAAATGTAGCATTGTTTTCTAGTATGGATAATTGCCTTACAACATAGTAACAGTAGTTATTCTTAGCCCAAAACACAGATATCATACATTACTTTGGGTTTTGTTTTAAGAGAAATGAACCTGCAATACTTGTTCTCAGTGCCTGCTGTGGAGCTGTCAAAGCTGTGTCACATGCTAAGAACCCAATGGCACTGATCTTACCAACAATGCGAAAGTTAGTGCTTATATAGGTATCTGCAGGAGCAAGAACTAAGGAAGATTCTGAACCATTACTATAACTGTTTGTGTAGCATGATTATTTCCATTACATTATTCATACTCTAGAGGACTTGGAGCAGGTGCTCAGTGCAGTGTAATCATAATAATGTATCCTTCCCAAACCTTACAGTCAAAGATCCCAGTCCTTTTGTGGCTCATGATCACTCTGAATCTCTAGAAAAGGGGTAGGATTCTGTGCTCATGTAGCAGACCATTCCAACATCATGGCTCACAGGGTTTGTAAACTAAAGATCGGAAGGCTTATATCTGTAAAGCTTTAACAGCATAAGTCAATGAAACTCAGTTTGTAAGAAACACTATTTGAATACCTGCCTGTCAATTTTATTTTTTTTTCTGTCTTCAAGGGGTTTTATTATTTGCAGTGCCCTCAAATACACCTTTCCAGCTAAAGACACATTCATGTGGACAGCTCTTTGTTTTGTTTTTCCTTCCAACCAATGCTTTTGTGTATTTCTGAAACTTAAGACACCTCCTCTACTACTACAGTACTTATCTGTAACACCATCGCTTTGAGGGATTAAAGCAGGTTACTTGTTACACACTTAGATCAAGAGTTATCTGAGTAGAAAGTCTATCCCGTTAGGGTTGGCGGAATCTGTTTTTGATCTTGAGTTGTTTTGATTTTCTCTGAGAGCAAGTAACATGTTATTTTAACTTCTGAATAAGGTGTGCTACCTGACTGTGTCTCTTCTGTTTGGCAGAAAGGATTAGAAACCTCCACGGAACTTGCACTCTATTAAAGCAGAGTGCTCACCATTGAGAACCAAGGGGCTGAATTGTTTTCAGATTATGTGTGTGTGTGTGTCTTTCCCACATCAAAGACTTTGATGGAAGCTGTTCACGCTATTGTCAGGAATGCCGGGAATTGGCACAAAGGTGATTAGCAAAATTGCTTTTCTGCAGGAGAAGCACAAAAATTACCAAAGGATTAAAGAGGATGAAATTAAAAGGTTATGCTGAATTTGGGGGTAAATTTTCTCCTTTTAAATTTTCTCCCAAATTACACATATTGATTTGGTTTTACCTATAAAAGGTCTGCCAGAAGAAACCAGGATTAGAAGCTGTTTGATATTGGTTCTGTTAAAGGGAGATGAAAAATATTCCCTTAAAAATATTCTCAACAGATCCTATTCCAAACCCCATCCACAAGGAGCTTTAATGACTACTAGGGGCAGCCAGCTACTAGTCATCTCTACAGGGTTCTCAGCAGCCACAGGATTTGGACCTTTAGTCATGATTGTGCTGAAAATTAGAAAACCAAGCAATTCCATAAATCACTTTGTCATCAGTGATGCTGTTTGTTTACTTTTCTCACTACACTCTTCTGACAAAGATACTAAACTGAGGAGATCGCTTTCATTATCCACTTGCAATGCTTTTGTATTTTGATCAGCAGCTGAGTTGCTTGAATGGTTTGGAAAAAAAGGCAATAAAAAGGGATTCTCAAATATTTTAGTGTATCAAAATGAACAGCCAAGCCTTCCAGATGCTTTCTGGCTTGGCAAAACTGCAGTGCAATAAAAAAATGTATCACCTCCCATAGCCAGCAGAATTGTCTCATTAGACTCTCTTTATTTTGCATTTTATTTTGAGCAATCCTCTATTAAGTACAAGCCATATACCTATTTCTTGTTTTCTCATTTTGAGTTTTGTTTGTTTGTTTTACTAATCTGTTCTTCCCTGGAAGTCACATGGAATATTTTGTTTAAAACCTCATTTATCAAAGTATTATCTAAAGCATCTGTTCAGAAAATGTTCATTTTAACTGTTTTCCCAACAATGACCTTCTTCCTCCCCCCCAGGCCACATCAAGTTGTCACTCACCAGACAGCTGTGGAATTTGGAATCATTCCTTTTAAACGCTTTACAATTCCAAATGGTAGATTTCTAATGGCACAATATGATTGCCACAAAGATCTTTAAATTTCCCAATCCTCCCGGCTTCAAAGGCTGGACTGTCCTTGATCTCCTGAAGGAATGCTTTTGAATCTTGTTCTTTTATAGGGGCTACCTATGAAGATATTTTAGGGGCTTTTTCCTTTCGTAGTTAGAGCCTGAGGAACTAAACGTTCAAATACCCGCTGGCTTCTTTGGGAGTAAGACTGAGACTTAGAAAGTTATTTCTAGGGATTCTCAGCTCAGTTTTCATTAATTCCACAAGCAGTTCCAAAACTTTCTGGAGTGTTTATAAAGCAATATAAGTATCCTTGGTGTAGCAGTGACTATGGTACTGTTTCATCCTGCACCTTCCTTCCACCTACATGGCTACTTCATGCAGCTCCTCAGCTGTCTGACAGTGCCCTGACCCATCCTGTGCCTGTGGGTACAGAGGGGTCCCTTGCTCTTGGAGGATTCTCCATTGTCATATCACTTACAAAGTAATAATTTGTTCAAGGAAAGTGAGCAAACCTAATCCTACAAGCAGTTTTGGGTCTGCCTTGAGAGGCAACCAAGACAAAGCCTAATTACCTGCAACAACTACAAATTTGTGGAATTATTAGGGTCCTAGGCTTCCTACTCTCTTTCCCCTACACTGTAAGTCCTTTCTTGCACAGTAGGATTTCTCAACCAGGAAGCTGACATTTTTTATTTCTTGCTGGTTAATTCTGTTTCTCGTCACTGAAACACAGAATTCATCATTTTGAAGTTAAGAGATTGATAATGCAGCAACAGGAATCTGGCTGGTGCTAGAAAACAGCCTTTATTTCTATTCAGTTCAGCTTATGCCGACACATAAGGCAAGTTCTACCCTGTGTCCTCTTGTAAATGAAGCACAAATATATATATATATATATAAAATAAAGGAAGGTATCCTCCTGTCCACACGCTGTAGGTCCTAGTCCTGCAGTGGAGCACCACACCAGTGCAAGGTCTCACCTAGCAGATTCATCAGAGGTTTGGGGCCTTCAGTTGTAACCCCCTTGGGGAAAGCACTGTCCTTCCTACGCTGCTACAGCACCTCACATGGCATGACCTCTGCTGTGACTGAACCTTTCAGACATTATTATTATAAGGAGCAATTAATGCTTTGTCACTGCAGTAAGTGTACGTTTAGATATCTCGTATTGCTAATGCATGTAATTTTTAAAATAGTCCTCAGCCTAACCTCAGGTTTTGTGATGACAATAACAAACTGCAGGGACAACTGATTACTAACCCAGTTTATGGGTCAGGGAACAGGCCTTAGATCCTCATTTACACAGTTTCTTATGATCATGTAAGCCCTCCCTCTACAAGACTATTTTTATTTGTTTGTTTAGATCAGTTAAAAAAAGAAATCCCAGGTCCCAAAATAGAGAATGTTTTCCTTTGGAACTGGAAGCAAACACACTTGATGGCTTTAACATCTGCTGGACAATGCGTGGATCGGTGGTGGGCACCTCACACAGTTTTGTGACAAACACATGTGCGTACAGCGTGTCAGATTATAAATCCAAGAATAAAGAGTCATTAAAACCTCCCTTCTTTAGCCCACCTGCCATGAAAATAGGCTTTTCACTCTATCTATTTAAACTGAAAATGAGTATTGGGTTGAAAAATGCCGACATTCCAGGGATTCAAGTCAAAATCTCTCCCTCCAGTAAAGGGGGTCTGTCAATTGAACATAGATTGATCCATTGTCTGTCTCCCATCAGGACCCACAAGCCACCTCATGCACATATGCTTCTATTCTGGCTAGAAACCGAGACCTCACAGTTTCAGACCATCACAGTAACATTTACATCTGTCATTGGCTTGATCTGAAACTCTGCAGAATTCTCAAATGCCTTTTCTGCTTTTGCAGCCTGTTAGTGCCTGCTTCAATTTTTGGGTGCAAATTCCAGTGAGATTAGCTTGCTACCCAGCAGGGCACAAGCTCTCTCAGCTCCACCATGAGCACAAAGCTTGCTGCTCTTGGAAGGGAGGAGAGGAGAGAGACACTTGTGCACTGGATGAACTCTTACCAGAATTCACTTGAGTGCTGTGAGTGCTAAATTTTTTCCTATCGTTTCTCTTTTCCTCCAGTCTGCAGTGGACTTATCATTGTTAGTATATCTGAATTATTAGTAGCATTAAATTGAAATGCATCTCAAGGAAAAAACAGCCAGGTTGGGCAAGATGCCCACGCCCCTGCAGAAGAGAAAAGTGTTCTGACTTACAGACATCAGTTGGAATGCTTGAAACTGAATTTACTAGTATGTGATGACATACAAATCACAATGCTTCTCATAGATTATTCTCACCTGTAACTGTGCTTCTTTGTTTAGACGTTGTGAGCCTCGTAACACACTGAGCCCAATAACTGCATTAGTAATGCCAGGAAGAAAATAGCTTTTTAAAGCGGGTAAAGCCCACAGCACTTTTTCCCTATTGCTTACGTTTCTTTCCATGCACACACATACAGATTTTTCCAGCATGAACCTCTGTACAAGGAACCAGTGAAGCCATCTCCTTGCTTATTTTCTGTTGCTGCTCTGAAGTGCGAGGCCCATTTGCTGTGTAGGTGCCCTAGCAGGTGTTTGGATGTGCAGGTGTGTGCACAGGCAAAGTCCCGAGCACAAGCACAAACAAAGATTCGAATACCAGGGCCTTTCAGCCTGAACCTGACACTGCCACTTTAAAACCAGAGATGTGGACATCAAAGTTTTCCACTCCCCAGAAGGAATGGACTATTTTACACCCTTCCAAATTATGTCTCTCATCTCTCTGCCTTTCCTACAGCCTTCTCTCTCTCTCTCTCTCTCTCTCTCTCACACACACACTTTTTCTAATACCATCCCTCCCTCTCCACTTCAAACCATGGGAAAAACCTAGGAAAAGAAGCTTGCCGACTAAGGGACCGTTTCGCTGTATTGTGTTTTCCAGCTAGACCTGAACAGACTGAAATCAATTCAGCTCTCTCTCGCTCACTCTTTCCCTCCCTCTCCCATGTCTCTTTTTGTTTCTCTTAGATCGTGCTCTTTGCCTTAAGAAAGGCCGGTTTAGTTATATCCATCCCCATAGCAATCAAGTGACCAGTGTTTTTTTTATTGCTTGTAAAAACACAGTATCTTTTTCATGGGAGTCAGGTTCTCCTTTGGTTTGAAATGCCCAGTGAGCAGTGGCAACAACCTGCAGAATCTTTGATCAATTCTCACGTATCCATTTGAAGTATCTTTAGTAGACCCATCAAAAGAAAGGGGCTTGGTAATTAATATTTTAATAGATTGTACCAGCCTCTCATTGTGCTATTGGCAAAAGGCCTGATTTAACAGGAGCACACAGAAATACCTCTGTCTGATCTGAATTGCTACGTGTTCTAAAAAAATATACATTATTAAAGCCGAAGTCCAGCTGTTGCTATATTAATATCCTCTGTTTTTTATTTGCTCCTACCTTTTGGAAGGTTTCAGTTTTCATTCTGAAATTTTCCAGGCTTGCTCCCAATACTGAGGTTATTACTGCAGGGCAAGAACTAGAGGAGAATGCAAGAAGGTTCACTGGAAACTTGAACAGGTGAGATTTAGCACAGCACAGCCAGCAGCCCATAGAAGGCAGAAGTGTCACTTAAATTTTGATTGTACAACCTGTTGACAAAGGGACAGAATTAAGATGTGTGTGCAAGCTGGCTCTTATGCCTTCCAGTCTTTGGAATAGTTAATTCCACAGTTAGTGTTCCCTTAACATATTTTTTTCTTTCCCCTTAGTTGTCCAGGGTCTTAGAACCAGATGTGAGGCTGCTGTAAACAACAGTTTTACTGTTTTAACAGAATTATGCTGCTTTATATTGAAACTGGGCATCACCCAGAGACAAAACAAAAATTATCCACCTATCCAGAACTTCCATAATAAAGAAAACCCAGCAATCAAGACTAACCACAAACCAGAAATGTCCAAAGAAAGCCAAACAGCACAATTTCAAAGCAGTTTAAGGAAGAAAAATAAAGGTGTTGTGAAGTTGCAGGTTATCAGCAACACCCATTGAACCTGAGCCCCAGTCCTTTAAGAAAATCATAACTCTCTCCCAGTCAAATTGGACTTGCAAGGTCCAGCCAGCAGGCATGCCAAGAGCTTCTTCTCATGTAGCCCCAGTTGACCACAAAATTATGAGGTCTTGATATGCGTTAATGAGAGGCAGATTAAAACCAGCACTGCAGAAACCCACTCACCACTTACCACGGGTTCAGTCCAGTTCATGTCATCAGCTGGTTCCAGGGCCGTACATCCCCTTTGAGAACTGAATTGTCACCTTCTGTGCTCCCTGTGGTTTCCAGCTGGAGGCTGGAACAACCATAAACACAAACTATTGCACTAAAACCTGCCTTCAAGATTGACAAACTCAAAGTCGTTTGTCTGTCTGTCACTGCCTGCTGAGTATCTTTGAAAATCAAGCAGAACTGTTGGGTGCTCAACACTGCTAAAAAACCATCACTTCATTTAGGTGCCTGACTGCCTTTTTTAGTGTCTAGTTTCTGATTCCTAATACTTCATGTACTGTGACTCACCCACCTTTTGCACTGTGCTTTGCTGTGGTACAGACTTTAGTTCCCAAACAGCACAACACAGCATGGGCTGCATTTCCTCTACCACCTCAAATATGCTGGTAGTATCAGTCCTGCAACTTAACCTACCCAAGATTTGTAACCAGTATCTCCTAAGTATCCTAATTTTTCCAGCACCCAGAATGTGGCCTGATTATTTTCAGCCAGCTGCATAGCTTTTCAGATCTGTATTTCGGAAGGAGAGGTGATTAATTATAACCCTAATTTTATGCAGTACAGACTTTCAGGTAAAGTACTTGAAGAGCTCAGCCTTTCATTCAGCATCAATTGCATTTGGTTTCCACATGTCAGTGTTGTCTGTGTTTTTGTAAATATTCTCTGTATTTAATAAACAGTATATTGTGTAAATACAGTTTACCCAGTATTTTTCTTAAAAATTAACCTATGCTGAGCAACATGCAGTATAACAAACGCTATACAAAATTGCAGAAAAGGGCAAGTAACATATTGTACAATGAGGAAATCCTAGATGATAATAGATATTTGCCTTGGAGCATAAAAAAAGTGCATAGTTATCTTTACTGCAAGGTACCTTCTGGTTAGTGTGCTTAATCATACAAACATAGTGGTCTCCTGGAAGTTTTTGCAATGTTTTTTGGGGGGTTATTTTTCCTCAGGGAAAATGCTGTGATAAAAAGAGAAAAAAGTGAAGGGGAAAAAAAAAAAGAACTTTAACACAGGGAAAAGCTTTGGTGTTTTGTTCTTGTGAGTGTATTTTCAGGAGCAGTTTCCCAAGAGCTCAGTCTTTTACATGCTATAATTTCTTCTGACTGTTCTGACTTCTTATTTTTATATAATACAGGATTAAAGTCTGAATATAAGCTTTTTCAAACACTTTTAGGTGCTGAAACTGCTGCCACTTCCAGGACTGCTGAACTTTTCTGGCTTGCAAATAATTGCAATGATTGTGTGTTAAATGCCATCTCTTGGGACTCCTGCAATAGATACTATTGGAATGCAACTCCTCTGGAAGTAGCCAAGAAGGATCCACTTCCCTGCACATCTTAAAACATTCTTTGGGGAAAAACTCTTTCTCTCCATCCAGAATCTCAATTATGTCCCTGAAAATCCTGGGAAGAGGATTGAAAACAGGGTACACACTTCAAGAAACAAAAAATATTAAAGTTAACAGGGCAATAGGGGAGAATAAAGACATTTTCCCGTTCACACGAACAGATGGACAAGAATAGCCTGAGGAATCTGAACTTTGTAGAGGAACATAAAGACAGCAGACGAACGTTGTATTAGAAAGGCAGAGGAGCGAACTACAGTGAGAAAGGAGAGATGGTGTTGAGACATTTTCGGGGCGGGGGGGGAGATGATTCGTTGGGCCAAGTGACCTTTTCCCATCCAGCAATTTCTTCTGTCCCAGTGCAGAATGACAATGGGAACCCAATGGCAGCGCAATCTGACATCCACGTCCATACTGAAAGAGATTCAACTCGACCGTGCTGCACTGCTGTGGCCACGGGATGCTGTGAAACAAGCGAGACCTAAGTTTCCAACTTGCCCTCTTTTCTGTTGTTGTTGTTATTGCTGTTTGTTTCCATTCACCCCTTTTTATTCTCCATTTTTTTCTGTCTTGACTCTGATGGGGGCTCTTTTTGTGCAAAACAAGCCCTTCTGATCTCTTTGAAAGGCCAGCTCTTGTCATTCTTCCAGATCATCATTGTATGACATGTTTTTATATCAGACTGACAAAGGAGCTATTTGATCAGGGGGTATGGTGTGTGATTGTAAGAAATTCAGCTAGCCGGTGGCAACCATTGTTCCCCAAAGCGGCTCCCTGACCCCATTCTATTCAAGGAAAAACTCCCTTGGAGTGGCCTCTATTCATTGAGTAACACCAGTCCGCAGTCTCACTCCAGGAGTATGCTCAATTCAGAGGTGTGTCACCGATATTGCCCATCAACCAGCCTTTAACTCTTTCATCAGCATTAGGTTTCCAACACAACAGCTGTTATCATAGGATGAGCTGGGGAGCGGGGGTCGTGATGCATTCCAGCGAGCTGGAGCACTCCTTATCTTGGAGAAATTTAACCTTCCTTTCAAAAGTTGCCTTGGAAAATATCTGTCCGCTACTTTCTGCAAAGTCCAGCTGGAGTCGTTTGCCTTCCCATCCCTGTGTCCTGAAACATCCCAGTTTGTTACTCAGCTTCTAGAACAAGTATCTCTGTGCTTGCTCAGGCTAATGAGGGGCTTTGTGTTGATATTAATGGGGTTTGGATTTGCCTGAATTTATCTGTGACTCCCCTGCACCTCAGTCACAAAACCTTCCCTCTCCCAGATAATCTTGCACCCATATTTGCATCCATGGCATCAGTGCAGCTGCTGGCTGTAAAAAAAACCACATAGCCAGGAATCATCTGACTCCCTAGGAAACATTTCATCTCACATTATCAGCAGAGAAAACTTAAAGCGTTCCCACAAACTCCAAGAAAGCACTTCACTAAAACTGCTGCTGCTTTCTTCAACTAAACCCTCTGTGCACTAACACGGAGACTTCAAAACCAAGGGAAACCAGTGCAAAAGCTCATATTAGGTGGCTCAGGCTCACTGTCCTGTGCTTGCAGGGGTTATAGAACAGTGCCATACAGCCAGAATGGGATCAGACTCGGGCACAAGGTGCCAAGCAACTATGGAGTTGGCACTGCAGTGATTGATGACTTTGAACGCTGTTGTCAGAACTATCCAGATGACAGGATTAAAACTGGCCAGCCCAGTACAAGTGCAGGTACACAGGTCACTGACTGCCTTGGAGAAGTCTCTGAAATAAATTAAACTCAGTTCATCCATCTTACCATCGATCTGCTGCATCTATTGGTGTAAAATATTTTCCCCATGCAATGAGATGTCTGCTGGCTGTTGTAGGCCATCCATCTCTTGACATGGTTGTAGTGTTCCAGGAGTAGAGCTCCTTGCAAGGCCTCCTGGCTAACCATTCACTTGTTTCCCTGGTTGGAAACACAGCCCTGCTTTCAACATCACTGCTAGACCCCCTCCTCCTTCTGCTGCCTTCCCCCAGCAGCCAGCATCCTGCCCAGGCTTTGGTGCCACCTTGATAGCAGCTATTTCCGGGATCGGGATTTGTTAATAAACTCGGGCTCCCTCTGCTGGGATAGAGCACAAAATACGGGGTGGGGTCTGTCTGTCTGTCTGATGAAGGGTGACTTAACTTCTGGGCTGTTGGCTTTTTTTTCCCCATGACATTTCAGCAGATGTCACATTGAACTCGGCATTTTTCTCCACTGGGTGATAACGGTGGAATAAATAGCAATGCTTTGCCTTGCAATGTCCTTCATTGCATGCTCCAAAACCTCTAGGAAACTTGTAATAAACATCCTGTGACCTGTGGAGTAATTTGGCACTGTCTCTGTTTTATGCAGGGAGCACGAAGAGCTCAGGTGGTTGGCCACTTGTTCCATGTCATGAGGTGAAACGTGTGGCCCTCTCCACTGTCCATTGAGACAAAGATCTTCCTACAGCACAATACTGAATTTTACCCCTCTCTGAATAGTCCTGTAAAACACTTCTGTCACAGGAGACTTCGAATCCACCTCAGATGACCACAAAAGTTGCAGCAATGGGAAAACCCACTCCTCCACTCTCCCAGGAGTGTGGTCTGTAGCAGGACCCAGCTGTGTGCACAGAAAACTTCTTCTTGGGGGGCTGTGTCTGCGCAGCCATCTCTGCAACCCAAGCAGAAGGCACTTCCCTGCTCCACCTGCACCATGCTAAGCAGCCCCCCCCATGATTTAAAGCATGGGGGAAAGATTCAGGTGCAGCCCTGCTAGCCAAACTGTTCCCAGTGTGCAGAAGTGTAACATCCCCCAGCAAAAACAACATGGCAAAGAACTGCATTAACTGGGACTGCTAGGATAAATCAAAAAAAGGGGAATGTGGGTTAGATTTCAGGAAAAAGGTCCCAGCAAGAGTGAAACCTGCTACAAAGGAAAAGCAACCCCAGTTCTTGAGTAGAAAAGACAAAGCTGCAGAGAAGACACTTTGGGGAGATTTTCCCAGTGGGTCTAGGACTCTTCCCATCTGCTGCCTGTGAATTCAGCACATTACATTGTCTCTGTGACCTTTAATCCACCCCTACTTACTGTGCAGAATGTTACTGCATCAACCTTTTTTCCAACAAGAACTGCAGTGTAGATCGAATTAAATGCATTTCCTCAGCAAAACTGCTGCCTTCATCGCTCACATCTCTGCTTCCTGCCCAGAGATCACTGCTGAGGGTAAGCAGACTGCTCTGCATGCTCTAGTTTCAAGGAAGGTCAATCATTTCCTAGCAGCTCAATACAGGCCAATAACTCCAGAAACCTGTTGCCTTCCATGACAGCTCTCACCAGTGATTGGTGCATCCAGCTTGCAGCTAAATCCATGTCACTGTCCTGCAGCATCCTGATGTTCACCTTCTGCCTCAAGTCTTGTCTAGGACTGAGCATTTTCTGTGTAGGCTGTTGGCAGAGCTGTGGATTCACTGCTTTGGTGGGGAAAGATTTGCTTCCCCAGAATGTATGTTCCTGAAACAATATACAAGCAAATAGCTTCAGAGTTCCTACCTCCATAGGGACGAGCTGTATGTTTAAATCAGAGCAAACAGCAACACAGAAAGATTTCTGGGGATGAGGACTCTGTACTATGTTGACAACTCTCCTCTTCCCCATCCCAAGCTCTTCACGTCCCACCAGCACCCAACCTAACTTCTTTCTGGCTGACTGCTTTTTGGTCTGCTTGTGGCTTTTTGCATTGTGTCCACTTGCCATATGGCCAGTTCAAATAGCAGCTCCAAATCTGCTCCAGACAACAGCAATGGCAGTATGTCTCCGTCCCATGCATAAAGCACAGCAAGCAGGCACACTCAGAGCTTTCCCACATGGACAGCAACAGAGAAGGCCAGACCCATAAGTCCCAGTCCTTTCAGTGTACAGTACCTGTGATGCTGCCCAGACAGTGGAGCAGAGTCTGATCTCAGTGTCCAACATTTCCCCCCAGAAGTCAGTGGAACTCCTCTGGACCATTTATTAGGACAGGGTATGGGCAGGTCAGCCCAGCTCACTGTGCCACAGGGTGCACCCAACCCTGGGGTGGAGCAGACAGCGAAGGAGCAGTGAGCGCTACCCAGCAAACTAGCCATGAAATAGCTGTCTGTGTCTGGTTTTGCCTTGCTGGCAATTCTCTAAGTGAGAGTCCTCTGAAACAGCCCATTAGGGGTTCACTTGATCTCAATAGCAAAGGCTGCACGTTTGTCACCTCTACATGCACTTGGGATGACAGGACTAAAAGCCTATGGGCTTCACTGACTGGCTTCAGCTTCCTTTTTCTTTCCACAGATATTCATTCCCTGCAAATGTACTTTAAGGAGCACGGAATAGGACCCACAGCTCCTCCTCCCCTCTCCACTGGCCAGCCTGGCTGCCCAGCAGGCAGAGAGGGCTCCTCTGCCTTCCTCTGCCTTTCCAGGTGAGACTTACCCAAGCTCCTGCCTACTTTGTCCCCTTTGCTGTCCATCTCTTTGGTCACATCACCACGAGAGCCTTCCACACCACAGATAGCAAATACACAAAAGAAATCCTCATCCTCACCATGTGTAATGCAATCCCACGTCACAGCACTGAGGGTTTGTCTGAAATTCCAGCTCACAGAGTATTGCCATCAGGACAAAAATCTCAGCTGTGATTTTCTCTTCCCTGTAGGGAAGTTTATAATCCTTACTGATGCTGAAGGCAAACTGGCTCTCCCCACCAGGGAGCCCCAGACTTGATTTAGGAAGCCTTGGCTGGTGTCTGAAGTGTGTGGAACCACAGTGGCCTGGCTGCTGTCACATCCCTACTGCACCAGCTGACAGCATGGCCCATGGGAACACCCCCCTCCATGTCACACTGCACTACATTGGAGTTTGGCCTCTTGCTGGGAATGGTACAACTCCTTCATGCAAGGCAGTTGGAGGGGAGCGTTGGTGGAGGACAGGCATGTGCTGCAGTCGGAACAGTCGTCAGGCTCAAGCCATCCCCTGCACTGGTGTCAAGTGCACTGTGAACCCACAGCTCTGCAGGGGGAGGTGGTGAAACTCTCAGCTCCTCTCAGTGATCGCTCTGAGAGGGAGTGAAGTGTGGACACTTCTCTAGGCTCCACAATGGAGGCTGCAAGGGTTCATCATGTGTCAGCAACAACTGCACTCCCCTCTCAATCCCACCAGTCCTTTAGGGGCCAGGGATGCCCCTTTACCAGCCAGCAGCAATTAGTAAGAAAGAGATTTTCCTATAGTTTCCAGCTTGTGATAGTGGTGGGATTTGGGTCAGTGCAGCAGGTGCTGCACATACTGCCACAAGCCACAGCCATAGCCTTGGGAATTTGCAGTTTCCACAGCACTTCTTCTCCCTGCCCTCTTGTGCCCCCTCCATCTTGGTCACTCCTTGACAAGTGCTGTGGGACAGCATCTGGAGTCAGCAACCAGCTCCTGAAATACAAATCCTGCCAAAACCTTTGCGTATACAAAAATTTCCATGCTCACTGCTGTTGCTGTGCCAGCTTAGTGTACAAGAATTACAGATATGGACATGGAGGATAATTAGGTCAAACCATCTTCTACTCACATCTGAATTTATCTAGAGTGATTCTAGTGAAGTTAGAGGAATGACTGTGGCTTTACCCATAACAACTGAGAGCAAAAATAGCTCAGACTTCCATATTTAAATGACAAGAGATGAAGTCATCCTGGGGAAGCACAGGATCTGGCATTTCACATTTCAATACAAAATAAATGCTGTCTTTGCCTTAGAGGTGTGCTGTGGCAATTGCAGCTGGAAAGAATTGACAGGAGACTGTAACTGCCTTAGCTGCACCTCCTGTGAGGACCATTCATGTCTCTCTTCTTCAAAACAGAACTGGAGCTATAATGGTTCCAACCGAATAAGAGTTACAGCTCCGTGGTTGGTTTCAATTGCCCTGCAAGTCCCTGCAAGAACCTCTTGGAAACCACCAGCCCTGAGCAGAGAGACATCACCCCAGTGGGTGGTCACTGCATCATTTCTGTTCCCAAGGTCCTGGACATAAGCAAGCCAATACCAGACTGTATTGCCAGATGCTGAGGCCAAAACACTTGGCTGCACTTCACAGGAGATGTTGACAGATGGGAATCAGCTTAAAAAATCCCTACAAGAACTTGGAGAGACCTGAAAAATCCACTTGCTGTGCCTGCAGAAGCTTGATCAGGTGGGATGACACTATAAGCTGGAAGAGTGAAAGATCAAGTGTTGTGAGTTGAAGTTAGGCAATTTTAAGCCAAAAATACCGAAGAATATTGAAATATGTGGTCCCTGCAGGATATCCTTCCTTCCTTTTCTTTAAACAAGGACTACAACTTTCACTCAGAAGGCACTGAGCAGGATCCTCTTATCCAAGTGTGGCAGAAGACTGGGATAGACATTCAGAGTAATCCCCTTGACCTTGAAATCTGCTGACATACAAATGCAGGCTCTTCCAGTCAGCATATGGGATAGAGTCCAATCTTCCGTCAAAGCTGGGGAATCGAACATGAAGTTTAGAAAAAAAAATCAGGTTTTTGGTTTTGTACCTCATTTAGAGCTCAGGTTATTGCATATATGCATCGCTTCTCCCATTGGACAACTGCCATACCTTTTCTTCTCCTCTTGCAGATTGATTCAGCTAATTTGTGGCTTTGCCAGAGTTTCTTTCAGATCTTAATCTCTCTGTGCACTGATTTCCCCCACACCTTCTCTAAAATGAGGCTATGCCACTTGCTTTCAGCTCCAGCTTGGAGCTCCTCTGGACTCACCCTGTGTCAATGCAGAGCCCAGAACAGCATCAACTGCTGTGGCACAAAGTACAAGGAGGAATGAGGATGTGATACTTTGGCAAAAGAGCTCTGGAGAGTCTGTGCCTCTTCTCTTGCTGAATTCTCTGCTGAGGGTTTGGCTCTGTTTGTGTTGGCTGCTGAAAGCTAAACCAGCCTGGTGATGATGGAGCATTTTTGGTGTCTAAAAAGAGCCCCCAACAAAACCAGTCGTTTCTGTTTATAACTGACCTTCTCTGTTATACAAAGAGTCTGAGCAGGCGAAGTGAACACCCAGAAGATGCACAGACTGAAACTGCTGTATTCAGCCCAGTTAAATACATAAGCTGCAAATAAAACAGTTGCTCACAGACCCAATGAGTGAGAAAACTGGGTTGTCTGCTTACCCCAAACTCCTTGTTTTTCCTTTTGTGAGAACTAGTTTCTCCTTGTATGGACTGGAGGGGGAAACCCTGACTGATCCTCAGGATGCAGAAACTCAACACACATGGACTGCCTAAAATGGGGGAGAGTCCCAGCTGTAACCCTCCTCAATAGGGGTGGCAAGGTAATCCCAATGTGGGAGAGAGCAGAGCCTCTTTTAGTAGGTATTTGATGAAATAAGCAATTTTGTGCTGTTTACACAAGGAATATCTAATACAGCTGATTATAGAAAATATGCACCATAATGGGATTTATACTTGTGGGAATCTGGGATGACCATACTTGCTGTGAAAGGACAAAAAAGCATGGCACTGGGGGGAACCAGATCTGCACTTGGAGGAACCCTGAGGGAAGATCTTTGAAACATCTACATGGGTTTCAGGAGCACATGTCCTGCTGAAAGGTACCAGGACCCAGTTTCAGAAACAGAGCTCAGGCTTCAGTGCTGAGGCCCTGGCAGTACCCTCAAAAGCACAAGTCAAATAGTGTTGTTCATCAAGGTTCTCACTCCTCACCACCCTGCTACTCAGCACCATCAGAGTTTACATTTCACAAGGTCGACCTCTGCAGCGCGTCCTCTGCATTTTCAAAGTCTTTCCCTAACAGGTGGCTATTTTTCTCTCCTCCCCTTACACGCTGCAGCTTGAATCAGACACTTTGATCAGGGGGAAAATATCCTGGGGGAAAAACCTCTTGATGTGTTTGAACCAGCCTGCCAGTGCACAGAGGAGAACCAGGGCCTGAAACAGCAGAGGGAAATGGATGAAGACCTGACCAGTAGTCTTAAACAAAACTCTGCCTGAATCCTGCACTCAAAGAGTATTTTATAGTTTTCATAGAGATACTCACACCTGCAGAGGAGTCTTACCTTCCATCACAGACAGTATCCCAGGCTGCTATGGAGATATTCCTAGGCTTCCATACGCTGATAGAAACTGCTGTCGCTGTTCAAGCTCTCAGCTGGTTGTGCAGGAAATGAGCCACTGGGTCATTTGTGGAAACACCTGAACATCCAAACTATTTGAACTAATCTGTGCAGGTTTTCTGGCTGGGACAGTAACTATGGAAGAGAGCTGGACCATGAGCAGTTCCCATCAATGGAGGCCTTGAATGCCATGGTGCTCCATGAGTATCAGTGGTTGCCCTACAAACAGTGGTGGCTATATTCCTGGAGCGTGGTGCATTGGCAGCACTGTCCTGATGGCTGCCAGTTCATTCTAACACAACCCAATGACCCCTATTTTAATCAAAATGGATAGAAATTCTGGTCATCCCCTTGCCTGTTCTACTGGTGTGGGTCAACTCAAATGTTTGTCTGAACCAGATGCGTTCACAAAGTCTTGGCTTTAATGGCATTTTGTGACACAAGTTGGCTCCTCCACTGCAGCCCCAACTGCTAAGAAATCAATCATTAGCAGCAGTTAGTTGTTTGATGGTTAACAGCCTGAACCGAAGCCAAACTGGTTGTTAATTGGGCTAACAACTGATTTCAAGGGGTTGTTTTGCAGGGCCCAACACTCCCAGCAATTGACTTGGAGTTGTAACTAGCAGCCAGGCGGCAATTAACAGAGCTGAAGGAAATTCGCAGGCCATTACCAAAGGGTTGGCTCCCAGCTGGGCATCTGCTTCTCACGGGGCATGGGGAGCACAGCTACATCCCAGGGCCTGAGCAGGCACAGCCAGCACCCAAGGTCCTGCTTCACTTCTCAACAGTCAAAATTCGCCTATTGATGTACAGCCTGGGTCTCATCATCCTGCACTTCAGCTATTCCCGCAGCCTCCTTCGGGGGTTTTTTGAATGTTAAGATGGGAGTTTTTCTAATGTTTGCTATGAACTTCCACAGGGACACCTTCCAGCCCTCCTTCAAATCTCTTCCCAGGACTCTCTTTTGCTGCAGTAGCAACTAGACCTGTGGTTAGGTCTGTCTTGCCAGCTGATGGCACCTGCCTCAGCTGACCATATGAAACATCATGTCTTTGGGACAAAGTCTGCTGCTTACTCTAGAAACAGCTCATAAAAGAGGAGAATGCAGCCATCAAGATGTCCTACTACAGCAGAAATAGTTGGCAAAATAATCACAGCAAGAGCAAGGCTGAGTTTTTCCTTCTCCTCTTGCTACACATTTTCAAGAGGAAAAAAAATTAGAAAACACTATTGGCCATATTGGCAGGAGAAACCAGCCCAGGAAGTAAGGACCCTTTGCAGTGCCATGATCACAGTCAAAAGGGGCTGTCCATGGCTGAACAGAGGGCTTGAGCACGAGCAGGGACACAGATCGGACACTCACCAAACTGAGGAGGCTCTGCCAGCCATCACCATCCCATTTCCGCTCCACAACGACCAACAGCACAAGCTTAGCAAAGTGATAATACCTCGGCATGGCTGGAGTGGTTCTTCCCAACATAGTCAAGCCTCTCCCAGCCTCTGATGCAGGACTTTGTAGCCATAGATTATATCTTGGACACCACCCAGCCTAGAAGGACATTCTGGTGATACAGTTACTGTGAACATAAGAGAGATGCTGTAAGTCACATGAAGCTCAAGAACATCCACTCTGCTTCCAGTAGAGCAAATCTGAAGTGCATCTCATTGCAGAGCAGCCTGGGCCATTAGTCAAGCAATCTGGAGTAACAGCTGTAATCTTCAACCGATCCACACATGAGTCCTTTCTCATCCTCCAGCTGACTGACGTAGCACAGGGCCAGCAAGTGGACAAAAAGCTTTGCTGGAGCCTGGCACCAATTTCATGCTAACTTTGACCCAGAAAGGCTGCAGGTTCTCATCAACCAAGTTCCAAATATTCCTCCAACATCTTCCAAGAGCTCCTCTGGTGCCCCAAGCAGCTGCCATGTCTCCCCAGGCCCTTGGTTTGTCAACACCAGAGGTTACAGCGCATTCTTGTCTAGGAAGAAGGCAAACAGCAAACTAAGCCATCAAAGGTCTTCTGCAGCAAAGCCACAGCAGTTGGGGGATGGCCACATTTCTAGGGGAGCACTGATACTGCTATAGGCATGCATGGGGAGGGGGCAGAAACACTGCAAATAGGAAGCAAGAGTGGTAATGAGGAGCATATGTGTAGGTACTTGGAGCATGCCAGGTGCTACAGAAGTGCTAAGTGTTATTATCATGGCCAGAAAATTGGCTGTGAAAACCCACTGTACTCCACATTCTCTTGCTCTGTGCCTTCTCCAGGATTTGGACCTGACACTCCCCATCAGGCTTGGGAAAAGAGGAAGCAACCTGGAGGTGCCTTTGGCTGCAGCCATGCTGGAGACACTGTGGTCAGAGGGACTGTGTGGAAAGGAGAGGAGGAGAGAGAGAGAAAGGCTCAACAGGAGCATTGGTTCTGGTCCACCTGTGGCCAAGATTTTGTGCCCTGTCACAGTGCAATGGTGTCCCCCAACATATGCAATTCTGTTGCAGTGTGCAAGAAGGTTTCCCTACCTGAGATTCATTTTGTGGCCACCCTGCCCAAAATAATACAATTCATGAGCTTCTGGCCCTGGAGGATCATTCCCTTGGGTAAACACTGCGCTCATTTCTGCTCCATCTTGTGTCTCCCTCTAGAATGCTCCTGTGGCACTCGATTCCCCAGCCAGGGCTTGCTGGTACTGAGCAGGGCATGGGGCAATGCTGAGCCCTCCACACTGGCAGGATGCAGCCCATCAACAAGCCAGTTTGATTTGGAATGGTTGTGTGAGAACAGAAATATGAGATCCCCCACTGAGTCCCAGAGCATCCCCATTTCTGGCTATAAACCACCCTTCCAAGGAGGAGTCTTTAGAGAGTGGGGCTGAGATGATCCACAAGCCACAGCCATCCCCCGCCCCCTCCCCGAGAAGAATTGCTCTCACACAAATGAAATGTGTGTAATTAATGGGCAGGGGGCTGGACAGGTCTGAGATGAAAGCGTTTCCTGGACTTGTCCTTCATTTGCATGGTATCAGAAGCTGTTCAGAAGGTGTGACTTTTCCCACAGGGAGCACTCAGTTCGGTGGCACAATAAAGCCAGAACTTCTTACCCAGAATTAATTAAAGGAGGGGGAGGGGGATGGCAGGGAAATGTTTGAAAGCTGAGCCTGATGCAATAAACAAACACCCCAGTCATCCTTTCCAAGCTAGAGTATGCCCAAGGGAGCCTGGGCAAGCCCCAGCCCTGCCCCAGTATCTCACAGCCCACCCCATTCAGTGGGCATCTGGAAGGCCTCGTGGAAAAGTTGCAAAGTGAGAGAAGGGCTGGAAGCCGAGACAGCATGTGCCAAAAGCTTTGGGGCTTGGTGAAAAGCCCTGGTGCAGCCCCTGCTCAGACAGCACAGGCCCTTTTTCTTGCCACTTCCCATCTACTGTTTCTCAGCTATAGAATCATATGAAGGTTTGGGTTGGAAGGGACCTTAAAGACCATTTAGTTCCAACCCCTATGCCATGGGCAGGGACACCTTCCATTAGATCAAGTTGCTCAAAGTCCCATCAAACCTGGCCTTGAATGTTTCCAGGGATGGGGCATCCACAACTGCTCTAGGCAAACAAAGCAGGACTTAACCTGAAAATAGCTCTTTATCCTGCCTGACATTAACCTGGTGTGTTCACCCCACATTTACTTCTTACCCCATGTTGTTTGGCTGAATCAGAGAGGCTTCTCATGAGGCAGACTTTCCTAAATGTTGCCCAGCTTCAGCCTTGTCACTGTGTCCAGATGGCATTGCATGGTGAAGCCCTGTATGGGCAGGGATATCCATGCCCCTCTACCTGGAGCTTGGGAAGGGGCAGTCATCCTTTCATTGACGGCCAGGGCAGCAAGGCTTCTCTCCTGCTTCATCTGCCACCTCCCTCCAGCCAGGTGGTGGAACAGCATTAGGAACAGGAACATACCCACCACAAGGACTTTGCTAGCTCAGAGCAGGGGGTTTTGCCAGAACACCCACACTAACAGCATGAGTCAACAGAAGTAAACACCCACCTCCAAAGCTTCCCATCCCCAGCACTCTCCTGCATCCAGTCCTGCCTCAGCATCCTGCAGTCTCCAGAGTCTTTGGATGGCTGTGATTCCCAAGCTTGATCCACACACCTGCTGATGATGAAGGAGGAGGGAAAAGTCCCACATTCCTGGGCTGATGATTGGCCCTATGCATTCTACCAGCAGACAGGGTTTCTGCAACCTGGGAGGAACAGCACGTACCATCAGGGACTGTCCCCACCTCCCTGCATGGGTGGTGGGAGCTACCGTCCCTGAGGACCATGTGCTTAGGACCTCGCAGGGCCCTGGTCTCCAGGAAGAGCATGAGGTCCTCCAGCCATACCAAGGACTAAGTGGTATCAGTGCAAAGACAGGGTATGAGGAATGATTAATTAATTCACTTGCTCATTAACTAACTAGTAGTGGTCTCTTTAATCTTTCAAGCAATGGTGAAACAACCTTTACTAGCTGGAAGCTGAAGCTAGACAAATTCAAGCAATAAACAAAGTCCCAAACTGTAGTGCTCCTAGGCAGCATGGCTGCCCAAAAGCCCTTTAATGAATGGTGGCTAATTAATCACAGACCAAGTGAGCTGGGAAAGCCGGGGCTCCCCTCCATGGAGCCAGCCTAGGTGCCTTCAGCGTGGCAGAGCAGATCACAGGAGTTAGGGGTGGTGTGTGGTACAGAGCTGAATTCCTGTTCAGCTCCTGTAAGCAAGACCCAGCACCGCAGCAGCGTCAAGTATTCACCAAAGGAGGGGACCCAACAGCCCATTTTGCACAGACACCAAGCTCTCGCAGCCCAGAGAGGAGCAAGTACCAGCTTTCTCTCTTGAAAAGCTTCATCTCATGCTTGAAAACATGCTCTGCACATGCTCCAATAGTCAAGGCTCCACTGCACTATATCCCCATTCAGCCTACAATGGGCCTTGTTCCCACATGGAAAGGAGGTGGCATCTGTACATTAAACCTGAAATTTGTTGCAAGCAAAACCATGATTTCCACAAGACTCACCTGGGTCCAAGAGCTTGGGGCAGCCTCCCACTTCCCATAGTTCTTCTCTTGGGAAGGAAATTATGCCAACTGGCAGCCTCAGCCCCATCGTGCACCTCACTGCCACACTCCTTCGCTCCTTTCCAACTTGCCTCTCCAGCCCCAACCCCCCCTGGAAAGCATCAGACTCAGTTAGACTAATACAAACTTTTAATGCACATATTAAATAAATATTTCAATCATTTCATATTCAATTTGTACACAACCAAAACAGAACAAAACTCCTAAAGGAAACAGAAAAAACCCAAACAATCAAAAAAGATTGGATGAAAAGTCACCCCTGGTTCTGGCTCCTATCCAGTGTCTTTGTTTGCCCTCCCTGTGAAAAATAATTGCTTTAACCCTTTGGAGAGAGTCACAGTCCCAGGACAGCATGTGCAGAGCGGGGCTGGCTGGGGAAGTTCACTCAAGAGATTTAATGTTTCCTTTAGGGTTGGTTTTTCTTTTTTTTCCTGAATAGACAATTGGGCTTCTGTCAACACAGAAATTTTGAAAGAAACCCCCTCCTTTCGTAGAAGGACAAGGACATCAGTATTTCTTATCAAAGAGCAAACCTGGAAGAGACAGTTGGCAATGGAAGTACCAACTATTACAACAAAAATATTTAACATTATGACAAAACAGCCCAAAATGGCTCCACAATAATTTGTAAACTTTTTTTAATTTCATGGATGAAAACTTCTATCTGATAAAAAAATATAGACAGAAAAAAATATCAATTTTTGGTGAGAAGTTCACATTTTCCACA
The DNA here is from genome assembly GCA_035041135.1 of Platyrinchus mystaceus. Classification (NCBI taxonomy): domain Eukaryota; kingdom Metazoa; phylum Chordata; class Aves; order Passeriformes; family Tyrannidae; genus Platyrinchus; species Platyrinchus mystaceus. The sequence continues at coordinate 22,198,296 of JAWWLV010000180.1, read as the reverse complement.
TGGGAAAAAAAATAATACCAGTTACCAGCCTGCTCTGTGGCAAGTCATACCTCAGTACTTTAAAACAAACCAAATGCCAAAGATGCTCCTGTGGGTAAGAGGTACCAAGTCAGTTCAGGACTTTCTCTGGGGCATCCATCACCCCTGTCCCCTCCTGAGATAAAAAAGTAAGTGGGGAGTTGTGAAGCCATCAGTGTTCTCAGAAGGATGCAAGTGGCTTCCAGCAACCCCTTGCTCAGCCGGAGAAATAGGCACATCTGAGGAAAGAAAGCATCCATGGTCCTCACCCCAGATGTCACAGTCAGCTCCCACAGGCAGTGCCCACACAACACTCAGGCTGCAAAAACCACTCAGGAGGCCTCCAACCACCTCCAAAATAAATCCCTTCCCCTTAGTTGTTTTTTCAGCCTCTCCATCTTCTCCAGTAAGCATTAGTTCAGTTCATTTAAGTAGCACATCACTTCCAGATTTGGATTTCCATATTTTTCATTTGCTTGTTTTAAACATGATTTTTAAACTCCTTTTCCCCTAGAGCTACAAAAAAAAATAATTACAAAATAAAGCACAACCCCAAACAGACTAGAACATTTCTAAGTGAAGGGCTCTTCTCCCTTCACCAGTCTTTGAATGTTTCATTACTTTTAAAGCTGGAGTACAAAAATAGAGCCTCTCTCATTTTTTCTTTTTTTTTTTTTTTTTTGTAAAAACCAAACACCCCCCCAAAAGTATCAACAACTAGAACAGGTAAATTTTTTTATCCTCCCCCTCCCTTTTTTTTTTTTTTGTGTTTTGTTTAATACCCAAATGGGAAAGTCTCTACATATAGTCCACGAGCTCAGAGGAGCATCCTCCAGGAGATATGCAGGCAGGGGGGCAGGGGCAGGCACATCAAGGGCCTGCCCTGGAGCTGGAGTTTCTAGTCCTTTTACTTCTCCGGTTGAAGGGATAGTTGAGGAACTCAAAGCGTCTGTGAGGCTCGGTGGTCTGGTGGCCTTTGGGAAGCCTCTTCATGAAATGCACCTCCCGCTGGTGCTGCCGGGTCTTGGAGCCCTTGCGCGGGCGGCCCTTGCGGGTGAAGGCCATGTACCAGCCCTCGTACTTGGCATTCTGCAGCGCCGTGTAGTTGTTCTCCAGGACAATCTCCGTGAAGACGCAGTCCTTGCCTTTGCCATTGCTCTGAGAAGGGAATAGGAAGGGAGATTTAAGCAAGACACTCACTCAGAGGGCTGCTTCCCACTACCCCACCCTGGTTTGGCCGCAGGGTTGCAGTGCTTGTGGGCAACCAAGAGCTCACTTTTTCCCACTTCTCCCACGGGTCAGAATTGCCCAAAATCTGCTTTTCCTTAAAAAGCTGCAGGGAGCAGGCACTGTGACACAGACAAACGCTGCTCATTGCAGCTTGTGACCTTAGTGTGATGCCAGCAGCAAGTCCCAATGCAGCTGGTCTCCACTTTCCCTTCCACCACACCCATAAAGGAATTTTTGCCTCCATCTGTGCCATGGGCTGGGCATGACCATAAGCAAACTCTCCATCTCAATTCGCCTATCCCCCTGGGTTCTTTAATATAGGAGGAGTGCTGAGTGGCAGGAGAAGTGATGTGGGGTCAGTGGTGACAGTGCCAACAGATGCAGGTGGCAGAGGGAGCATGGGGCAGCTGGGGACTGAGCTCCCCCCATTATGGGCAGTAGTGGGACTAGGGAGGGACCCATAGTGGGCAGCCCCAGCAAGGAGCTGCCATGAAAAATCCTTGCAGAAAATCACTGTCCTGGTGGGATTTTACACACCTAGTCCCCTACCCCCAGGAAGAGGCATTGAGGCACTGAAGGAGCATGACAAACCAGCAGGCAGTGGGGCCCGGCCTTGAGGCCAGACCCGTGGAGCATCTTAACATTCTTGGCACTTGTACCATGTAATCGTGGAGAATAGACCAGCAATCCGCCTATTTGTTCGGGGAGATAGAAGGAATGTGCCCCACGCGACACCTGCCTGCCTTCCTTGCTCCCCTCCTTCCCTCCAAGCTGCAGGATGGCTTGTCTCCCTGCCCCTACAAGGGGAGTGCTGACTGAGCCTTGGGACTCCGGTCCCACCTCCCCACCCACCCACTGTGTTAGGACAGAGCTCCTCTCCCAGCCCCAGCTCCACATTCCCAGCAGTTCCCTGCCTTGCCCATGCCCTTGCATCCTACCTTGCCAATCAGCTTCCCCTTCTTGTTCATGCAGATGTAGAAACCTGTGGCTGCCCCCTTGATGCGCACACGGCTCCCAAAGGTGTCTGTCTCCACGATGAGCTTGGCTGGGAAGAGCAGAGAGAAGGAGGGATGTCAGAGGGGCTCTGGTATAGGGCAGGCACAGCTATGGAGACCTCAGCAATGCACCCTGATGCTGGGCACTGGGGGCACATGCTCTCTGGCAACTGGCCAGAGAGAGCACTAAAATCAGGACACGAGCTTAAGATACAGCCTTAACCCCCCTTTACCCTGCCACCGTGTCCCTGCAGGACCTTGGTCACACCCCTTTGCCACCCTGAGCCATGCTGGATGAGAAGTAGCTCTGCTTTACCCGGCTCCACAGGGCTCAGTGGTGCAGGTGCCACAGAGGTGTCCCAGATGGGGGCAGGGCAGCAAGCAGGGTACGCACTGGTTGGCAGAGAACAAGCCAGCTGCTCTGCAAGCCGAGGCAGGTCTGAGTGGGCCCGCAGGCAGGCTCCAGGCAGCACCTTCTGGAAGTGCACAGTGTGCTGCCAGCTGTCCCCAGCCCAAGGGACACTGCTCCAAGTCTCTCTGCCAGGCCAGGACCACAGGAGGAGCAGTGACTTTGCAGCTGGCAGGGGAGGCGTGAAGGGTATGGCCATCCTTTTAATGCCTTTCACCTTTGCACGAGTCGAGAGGGCGTATTGATTTGGTCTCAGTTTTTTAATGGAGGCATCGATCGACTTCCGAAGGAGCTATGCAAATTGCCGGGTCGATGGGCCGCCTATAAATAGACCTGTCACCTTCTCTCCCTGCCTTCACCCTGAGAACCCGTGCCCCGAAACCCATCCATCCCCAGGGAAGGGGGAGGATGGGGACAGGACATCCTTCTCCCTGGTCCTGCAGCTGCTATCCCCAGAGCAAGCCCCAGTGGAGACGGTGGTTACCTGTTTGCACCTCAAAAGGTCTGCACTGTGCCAAGAACCAAAGAATTCCCCATGGTGCTGAAAAGCCACCTGGGACTGTCCCGTCTCAACACCATCACCTCTTGCCCAGCATCAGCTCCTAGTGCCACAAACGCTATTCAACAAGGTGATCAGAGTGCAGGCCACAAAGCTTCCAAGTCTACAGACGTATTACAGGTTTGAGTCTGCTGATGCCTTATTTATCTTCTGTGATCTCTGCACAAGGGCTGCTCAGTTCCTCAGGACTGTGGTGCACCACAGCTTGCACATCCCTACCCCAGGATGCTCAGCCTCCAGCAAGCCCCAGCGAGAGCAGCGACGTGGCTCCAGAGTGGGAGGCTCTGCAGGAGGATACTTTGAATGGCAGAAGGAGGATGTGGGTACACACACAAGCTAAAGCAAGCTCAAATCACGCTCTGGGCTAGGAGCAAATTTCCTCTGTCTCTGCAATGCCTTGATCCTGCATCCCTCACATCATGGACACTGTTGAGGTCAATGGCACTGAGGATGAGAACAGCAGCCAGCGCTGGCCGCAGCTGAGCTGACCAATGAAAAGATCATCCCCAAATTTGCTGGGGCCAGCTGATTTGGTGCTGTCAGGCAGGCCAGGCTTGACATGCACACAAGTACCCCCTCCATGCACTCCCTCCTGGCAACATCATCCTGCAGCATCTCTTGTCCCCAGACTACCCCGTGCCCGTATCCCCCAACTCCCTGGCAGTCACAGACTGAACTCAGAGCCTGGAAGAGTGAACTCCAGGCTGTGGCACCACCAATGCCCAGGGCCTGGCAAGCACCTAGCATCCCCAAAACCAGCCACAGCACTCTGCAAACAAAGCACTGAAACAGTGACCCCCTATTTATCCATATTGGGGAAAGGGGGGGAATTGATCTCAGAGGCAGTAAAAGGTTTGAGGAGAATTGATTTTTCTCTCTCAGAGATAGAAAGAGGTGGGAGGGAGGGGGGGACAAAGAGGGGAGGGAGGGAGTGGGGAGGCCTTGGCCCCAGTGAGCACAAAACCCTGCTTTAAAGATGCATATTGTTTCTCTTTTGGACTTTTCCCTTTTTTTTTTTTTTTTTTTTTTTTTCCCCAAAGGGCAGCTGTGATTTACAGCCTCCAGACGGGTTTGCTGCCCTGCCAGTGTGTTGCTCTGGCCCCATCATCCACGGAGCAGGAAGACAACCTGGTCCCAGGGCCATGCACCCCTAGACCCTTGCAGGCAGCTCATGAACCCTGCAAACTCCAGCCCCAACCAGCAGAAAACCCTGGGCACAGGCAAAAAACAGCAAGTGGGCAGGGAGCTGTGTTGGCATCCCCAGCCACTCGTGGGGTCGAGTCCAGGCTGCAGCTGGCAGCAGTTTTCTTGGTGGCAGGCATGGCCCAGGAGGGATGAGCTGGGCTGCACCGGCTGCCTGCCTTCCCTTAGAATTAAAAAAAGTCAATCAAATATTGACAATTAAGACAAATAACTGAAAACGCCGGACTCGATGTTAAGTCGGCTGTAAAAATGTCAGCGTGGGGAAAGGGGTCATCTGCTAAAATAAATCAACCCCCTTTACACGCCCACCCCCAAAAATGAGACAAAAAAAAAAGCAGAAGGAAGGGCTTGGGGAAGGAGGAACTTTGCTGCAAAAGTGGATTTCTAAATAACATTTGGGGGGAGTCCTTTTTTTCCCCCCCTTTTTGAGGTGGTGGTGGGGGAAGCTTAACGTTTTCAACTCTATTCTTTCATTTAAGTGACAGATTTATCCCAGTAAAATTATGTTTCATGCTCAAACTTTGAAGGGAAAGTGGCTACGTAAATGCTGAAAAAATGCAGCGAGACACACTTGATCCCCCAACTGGACTGCGAAGAGGAGAAAGTATTCAGGAAATGTTAAAAAAGGTGAAAGTAAGAAGCGTTTTAATAGTTCTTCCAGACATGGGGGCCTCCCTAGAGATTCATACAGAACAATCCTGAACCTCTATTTTAACATTTACAGACTTGCAACTCTTTTAAAACTTTACATCTGAAAAACTGCTTGTTCTCTTTCTGGTTTAGATCAGTCTTCATTTTCCTCCTTAGCTCTTCAAATGCTTAACCTTTTTTTATTACATTTTAATAGAGTTTTTCAAGCCACCACAAGTCCCCTCCTTCTGGCCTTATTTAAACCTGGTCGTTATTTAAATATGCACTAACTGTTTTTTAAAATCCAGGCATTAGAGGTCTAAAACAAGATGGGATTTTTTTTTTTTCCTTGGGAAATTAACTACTGCCCTTTCAAGCTAGAGCTGCTCCGGGGTGGGAATAATTCATTTGGAAGATTAATGCTGGATGTATGGAATATCACATAGATGGAATCTGCACTGTGCTTGCACTGCTAACACCCAGCATGAAATTTTCAGCCAAAGTAAAATGAAGAAAAAACAGAAAAAGAACAAAATACAAAACAGAAGGGTAAAGAAGAAAATTGTTTCTACTAATGTCCCAAATCAAGAAAAGGAAATCGCAGCTAATACCAAAGAAAAACACTTGTGATCCCTACATACAGCACACAGGAATACAGGCACTTCCCTGACACAGGAGCAGGATCAGGCCTCCTGCAGCCGGCCCCGCAGAGCGCCAGGGCTTGCTGGCCCCACTGACCCCTGCGTTTGACTGTCCTAATGTGTCATTAGCACACACGATCAAAGTATTTGGGCTTCAAGTGTCCTCAGCAGTGCGATGGGTCTTGCTGCCCTGGAGAAGGTGGAGGTTTTTGAGAGAGGGTACCAGGGCAAAGGCAGAGGGGCTGTGGCAGAGCACAGGCTCTCACACTTGTGGAGTCCCTGCTTTGTTTCTGGAGATGCCACAGCATCGTCGCCTGCAGCTGACTGCCTCCCTGACCCTCTGGTCTGGATTTGTTTTAAGAAGGGAGGGATGGGGCTACAGAGGGAAAATGCCACTTCAGACAGTCCTAGTTTAGGGAAGGCTTCCACAGCAGCCATTCCCCCTTTCTCCTTCCTGCCTCTTCTTTTTCAGCTTTACTTCTGAAGTCTCAGGATTCCTATCCCTGCTAAGAGCTGATGACACTCAGGATGCTGCAGCACTGAGCCCTCTGAGTCAGGTGCAAACCAAGAATAAAAAGGAAAGGAGCAGAGTCCATCCTGCCAGCACCAGTCCCCTCCCTCAGCACAGGGAACCTGCCCTCACCTTGAATCACGCAGCTGCTGATCGCTGACCCCTATGTTCTCCCTTTACAAGCCCCCACAAGCCGAATGATTTTAATGATTTCTGGCTAACAAACAGGACGGAAATCATCAATCGCCATGCTGGGCTGCAAACACCTCCCCAGCTCCCCCCCTCGCCTGCCCACATCATGTGTCCTTACCGTGCACATCCCCATCCTCTGCCATCGCATTGATTTTCTTGTTGTCCAAGATCTGCACATGTTTCCCACTGGTCCGGCTGTACAGCTGGTAGGTACGGACGAGCCGCCGGCTGAGCTGATCCGTCACCAGGCTCTGCTCCCTCACATGCTGTGTAAAATTAGGTGGGGACTGAACAGTTACCTTTAGGAAATTAAAAAATATACAACACACCATTATAATCTCTACTCCTCAGCGGGGCAAATGGGCTGAGCCGAGATCACCGGCCTCCAGCTGAGCTTTACAGGGAGGCAGGGAGCCGGGACCGCGGTGGTGCCTCCTGTGCCATCAAAGCCTCTCTAGGAAGAGTGTTTAGCTCTGGGACACAACAACCAGAGCCCTTTACAGAGCTGTGCCCGCTCCAGACATGCCCTAAGGTGACTCAGGAGTATGACAAAGCTTAGAGACCCCAGAGGCCCCCCCAGGTCACAGTGAGTCCCTGGCACTGAGGTACCCAAGATGGGCATCAAGGCTCAGAGCTAGAGGGAGCTGGGGGGGCATGCAGGATGGCACAACCCCAAGGGGCTGATGCTTGCATCCCACACCTCTCTCACTTCTGCAGGAGCATACTACTGCTCCAGCTGCCCTGGGCACATACCCCAGCCACTGCCCCATCAGTTTCAACAGCTGCCTTTCCTCTGGGTCCCAGGCTCTTTATTTGCTCCCAAACATCACACTTATTAAGCTCTTCAAATATAAAATCCGCAGAGAAGGCAGAGTTATGAGGTATAAGAATTACAAGAAAACCATACCCCAGCCCAGGTATTCAGTGATATAACAACCCAAGGATACTAACATGCTACCCATGCAGACATATCCCTCATCCACAGTCAGCTGTTTGGTGCCAGCAGCGGGGATGTCTCCAGCCCCAGTACACCAAACTCGTTAGCCCTGGAGCCGCAGCTGAGCCCATCCCCTCCAGACCCGACACTGCTGCTCCTGGCTTTAAATGATTTTCATGAGCAGCCAAACTTGCTCCCCCCTCAGCACTGGATCACGAGCTGGCACAGAATTCTTTTTCCCCCCTCGTCTCAAATCCCTCTTTTAAGCCTGGAAAGTTTCGCTGCTCCCTGACATTTATAAAGATGTATTCTGAGCAAATGTTAGGAGATAGCTCCTTTCAACATCAGAAGGCTGAGACTACCCCCCACCACCCCCACGTCAAATGGGAAGATTTCCTCCTGTCTTAAACAACAACAGAAAACCACAATAAAAGCAAAAGCTGCTGCTCTCCCAAAGCTGGCTGTATAGAGATATCTCCCCTTGACAATGTCATCTCTCTCCCTCTGCTTCTGCCTGTGCATGTGTGTTTCCTATAGACGGGTTTTGGATAATGCAGCAGGATTCTCTCCCCAGCTCTGATGAGGGTACCATGTGGAGGAGAGGTCATTAGCCATGCTGCTATTTGGTCTCCATCTCATACTTCAAAATATTACAGCTATGTTTTTATACAACTGCACACTCCCAGTGCTTCATTCCCTTCACTTTTCAGCTGGAAACTCGATTTTTCCCCCCCAAGCTTCCAGGAAAATAATAATAATAAAAAAGTAGCTTAAAGGGCATTTTAAACAAAGCTTCTGCACCTGTGATCTCAGGGGGAAGAGGGGCTTCACCCCAGTTTGGAGGCGCACTGCTCCCAGCGACGTGTGCCTGCTGGTATGCGGGTGTTGCACAGGCTCTGCCTGAGATGTTTAATCTATTCGCGTCACTTCTGTCTCTGGCAATACAAACCAGCGATGTTTAAGTCTGACAATTTTAAACTGACCCAAAACCTGTGCTTTTTACTAAGGTTTTGGTGGGGTTTCTTTTCCCCTTTTAACTCCACTTTAATTTTTGGATAAAGCAGTGTAGGGAAAAAAAACGGACAAGAGGAATGGGAGTATCCACGGTGTAATTTAGAGGTCGGGGGGACGGGATTTAAAGCTACTTAAAGATAACCCTGCGCATTTCCTCGAAATCCCGGTACTCCCTGCCGCGGAGCCTGAGTCCCCGGCACCTTATTTTGCGGCCCGGGCAAGGGGGTGTTCCCCCTTAACCACGGCCTTTTACAGCCAAGCGACTTCTGTCTCCTGGGTTCTAAACTGTTCCTCTTTCCTGTCTCCCTCCCTGCCGAACCGCTCAGCGGCGGCGGGGCACCCCCCATCCCCGCGGGGCGAACAAAGCCGGGCAACCCAGCGGGCACTTACCTGGGCTTGCAGGCAGAGGACGAACAAGTGCATTAACCTGGGAGGGGGAAAAGCGGGAGAGAGGTGTGAGCCGCGGGGGCTGCGGGCGCGGAGCGAGAGGGCTGGGGCTGCCGGTACTCACACATAGCTGAAGAGCGAGGAGCAGGGGTCCATCGCGGCGCCGATGCGGAGCCGGGGGCCCGGGGCCCGGCGGCGACGGGGAGCGCCCGCAGGGGCGCGGCGCTGCCTCAGCTCCTCGGTTCCTCTCGCCCTGCCGGCACGTCCTCGTCCCGAGGAAAGGAGGGCACAAGCGGCTACAGAGGGGAAAGGCCCCGCCGGCCCGCCCGCTCGCCCAACCCCCGGGGCGCTCGGCCGGCGGCCGCTGCCGCGGGGCGCCCCCCGCCCGCTCCGCTCCGCAGCCCCGGGAGCCGGCGAAGCCGACCCACAGCCCCGACGGCGGGAGCCGGTGCGGCCGGGGGGCGGCAGCCGCCGCGGGGGAAGCCCAGCGGGACCCCGGCTCCTCTCTCCGGCCCGGCGGTACCTGCCGAGGCGGTACCCACGGGGTGCCGGCCAGGTGTCGCCGGGGCTGGCTCGGGACTGCCACTAAGGGCCGGGCTCCGCGGTCAGTCGCCGACGGGACTCCCTCCCCACTCTGTGCCCCCGTTTCTCCATCCGTAAAACGGAGTTTAAGGGCTGGGAGGGTGGATCGGGGACGCGGTTGGCCCCGCTGGGGGTTCGCCGCTCTGCGACATTGTGGATTGGGAGCAGGCGAGCGAGCCCTCCCGGGACGTGCCAGACATTAAAAGGATTACCGGGGGAGGGGGATGGAGGGGGCCGGAGTTTCGAGAAGGAGTGAGGCTGAGCAAATACCGCAGCCGGGGTGGGAAGAGAGGAGCGGGACACCTCCTGCTTCTTCCCGAGCATCCCCGCCGGGAGCTTACCTTGTGGAGCGGGCGGGCGCCCTCAGGGCCGGCGGTGCGGGGCCATGGGGCCAGGCGGTGGCGGGACGGGGCTCAGCCCCGCAGCCCGGGCAGGGCCGCCGAGGGCTGCATTGTTCCGGCGAGCCCCGGCCCTCCCGGCCCCGCCACCTGTTGCGCACCGGGGCGGGGGCTGCGGCGGGGCTGCGGCGGGCGGCCCCCGGGGCCGGTACCTGGCCGGGGCCGGGGCCGGCGCCGCCTGCTCGGCGCTGAGTGACAGCTGCTAATTTGCTGGCCGTGCCCCGCTGCCGGTCCCCGCGCTCCCCGCGCCCTCCTTTATCTTATCAGAGCCCATAATTACAATTGCTATTTTGCTTCCTCGAATCAGCAATCAGCGCTATCTGCCGCCGTTGGAGAGGCAGCTCCTGTCAGCCGCCCCTGAGTGACAGCGCGGCGGCTGCCCCGCCGCACAAGCACAAGCACACACACCGTGCACGACCCGCCTGCACACGCACACAGTCCTGCACACGCCTGTGCAGCCCTCCTGCACACGCACATCCATTCACACAACCCTCACACACACTCTCTGCAGTCCCTTTCATGCGCGCACAGCTCGCACACGTGTGCAGCCTTTCCCATGAGGACCCCTCCTTCTCACACCCCTCACACACCACGCACCCCCCAGCACAGATGCACATGCTCCTCTTTGCTTACCCGTACCCCCAAAATACACCCCTCCACCTCACACACATACACACCAGCTGCAGCCATGGAACATTTCTCTCTCTCATATGCAGACACTGGCACCCAACTTATGCGCTTTTCCCCTTGCTCAGGCACCCAGAAACCCTAGATAGAAGTGCACTCCCAGCTCTCCCCTCCACACAGTTAATATGTTAGCCCAAAATACTTCCTAATGTCACCTCTGGGATTGGATCTCCCAGGGGTCTCACCTGATCTTGTCCAACATCCCCACTGCTGAGGGGTGCAGAAGGCAAGCAGGGGAGACTGGGCAGTGCCCTATCCCTGGGCTGATCCCACAGGGTTCAAGGAGAAAAACAGGCCCTACATCAGTATCATCAGTCCCAGCACAGCACAGGGCGAGCAACTGCCTTGTGGTGGCCAAAATTTCCGACAAAATCCCTTGTTCATGGTTTTTGTTTTTTTTTGTTTTTTTTTTTTTTTTTGTTTTTTTTTTTTTTTTTTTTTTTTTTTTTTTTTTTTTTTT
>JAWWLV010000180.1:22103276-22187433 GCA_035041135.1 Platyrinchus mystaceus | reverse complement strand
AAATTATAAGGATTTGGGGGGGGGGGGGTGGTCCTACATGTAGAAAAAAAGTCTTAGGCAAAGTCTATGTTCAACCGGAAACATTTAGGGGCACCAGAGGAATGGGCAGGATGGGCACTGAAGGCTGAAGCAGGAGATGGTTTTCAAGGGCAGCACACACAGATTTTCAGTCCGGCACATGGTCAGAAAAAAACCCATCCGTGTTGAGCTGTGTGAATAGCTGATGTACCACAGCACAGGTGGTACATATCCACCTGCCCAGGCTGCCTAAGGAAAACCAGGCAAAACCAGAGCAGGAAGCACTAGGTACTCCTCATGCTCTAAATCTCTAAATTCAGACAATCCTAATTTTTTAATATATTAAAAATTCAAGGGATTTAGGCACTGTCTATTTTGCAGATGTTGTTCTTCCTCACCAGTGGACACCTCTGCCTTACTCCTCGTGGGCACAGGTTCAAGTCACACGTTACCCTGCACACCACACTCTACTCAATATGTCCAGAACAGCCCAGGCTGCCTTAAATCGGGAGATTTATGGTGTCCTGTACGGGGTCAGAGGCAGCCGCGAGCTGACAGTCCCGTGTGCCCCCTGCCCTCAGCAAACAGGCTCAAGTGCCAGTCATGGCTGTAAAATCAAGCCGGTGTGGGATCACCCAGGGGCGGCCACACTTCGTCTGACAGCGAATGACTGACGACACTCCTGCCAGCCATCCTCAGGCCCACAGCCAAAGCTTCCACAGTCCTTATCCTACCCTACCTTTGGGAAAGGAAAAGACACAAGCAGGTTGGTGACAGCAGACAGAGACAGGCAGCATCAGAGTTGCTGGGCTCATCCTACCTCTCCTGCTGTCGCAGCTCATAGCCACAATCTGTTCCTTGCAGGGAAGTTGGGTGCCTTCACAGAGGCATTTGCCTTCTTCCCTTGGGTTTCACAGCCCACCCATGTTTGCATCAAGAGTGACACACACCTCTGCTTTTGTTTTTTAAGAAAAAACAAACCTTTTTAGATAGGCTCTCTCCTGTGCCAGGCAGCACAAGGGAAATCAGTCTGCCTGTCAGCTCCTTCACAGGCCATCTGAGATAAGACCCCTGGTCCATAGGGTGAGGGTCCCCTCCATTCCCAGGCACTGAGGCTAAATGGCTTGTCTGGCTCTCCTGTGGAGAAGAGAAACTATGCCCTCTGCTCCTGAGACCAGCTGGGCCTCAAGTAAAACTGCTGTGGAGCCGGTGGAAGAAAGCCCTTCTTTGTCCCCAAGAAAGACTGGGGGACCTGCTGTGCCCCCAAGTGCTCCAGCAGCCAGTAGGCTGTGGTCCCTGTGGAAGGCTACCAGCATGGTCCCATCAGCATGGTCCTGCTGCCCCACTGCTCCATTGCCCTGATCTGCAGAACTGGGACCGCGTTTAGGCTGATCAGGCACAGGGGTGATTTTCTTCAGAGAAAGCTCATGTACTAATGTTCTTCAGGGATGTTAAATGCTGCAGATGAAGCATCAGATAACAGAGACATTAGCTGCAGCCCTCCCACCCCTTTTCCCGCAAAGCTGAGGGTACTAAGATGCGGCTGCAGGGCTACAACACCAAGAAGGAGCAGAGAGAGGAACTAGGACACAGAGATGTCTGTCCCAGCCCGGCTGGGGTCCAGGCTTGCTCTCAAATTTTTCCCACCTGTCTCTCCCCTTTGCACCCCACATAGAGCCTCCTGGCAGTTGGGAAGTGTGACGGCAGCTCCTGGAGTAGCCTAGAATACAATAAGGCAGTAAGCAGACCAGGAGATGACTTGGGATGGAAGGGGCAGCAGGTGAGTGACTGTGAGACTCTGGGAGTAGTCTGTGCCACTGTACAGCAGAGACTGAAGAGAGTAGAGGAGGCATTGTGGGAGGCTCTTCCCATTCCCCCAGTGATGCTCAGCACTGAGCCCCCTCACCCAGGGCCACCCCAGCACCATCCCTGCTCTCTCCCAGGATGTCCCTTTGCACATGTGTAGGATACAACCGGGTACCAGCTTCAGCTTCCAGCCTGCTTCTTCATCATCCTCATCTGGCCCAGTCCAGGCCAGAGTTGGTCCATTGGCACCCTTCTCCTTGTGCAGGGTGAGGGATGGCAGCATACGATCCTGTTCCCCACAAGATACCAAAGCCAGCAAGGCATACCTGTTATCAGCTCTCCCATGAACTTCAGCCTGAAACCTCCCCACAAGCATCCCTTATTTCAGAAAGGCAGAGCCAAGAAAAGCAACTACAGCTCTAGGGGCAACCACTTCTTCAAACAGGGCTGAGTGGAGACAACGGCTCCTAGGAAATTCGGAGTTCACATCATAAGAGGAGGCTGGGAGAATTTGGGGTGAGTGGAAGCCAGCAAAACACCCACGTAAGTTTTGCCTTGAACACCTCTTTTGGGGGGAACTATCAGCAGACAGTTTCAGGCAAAACTGTCTGTTGGAGAAGTTGTTGTCACTCCCAGAGAAGGGCCAACAAGCACAGTTCCCTGCTCCTGCCAGACCATGGACATAGGACCACAACGCTAATCTCAATTAATGTAGGAGAGCAGCACCTGCAGTGGCACACTGCAAGTCTGAGCTGACTGGAGGGCGAGGAGAGCTCCTCTCTGCAGGTGCAGAAGGCTTGGATGCACAGCAGTTGCCTTTGAAAGAGGACAGACAGTGTAGGCAGTGGGGTGGCTGGCATGGGGCTGAGGGTTAGCCAAAGGCTGGGGCACACAAAGGTGAGGACATTGAAGTGCGGGCAGCACTGCCCTGCACCCGAGCATCTCCCTCTGCTCCAACACATAGGAAGGAGAGCCAAAATGCACAACACCCAGGATCCTGGAATGCTTTACATACATTCCTGGAGGATGCTTAGCCATAAACCAGCTTTTGCCACCCAAAAATAAACACATGGAGGCTTCCCAGCAAAGCCAGAGGGATGCTAGCCTGTTTCCACCCTCACCCTTCCCAGCCGTGCAACCCAGTGCCCCCAGCCCTGCCTGCTGATCCTTCACCACAGCTTTAATGGGGCGTTTCAGAGGCAACAGCAGCTCCTCCATGGCTGAGCAGCACAGAGCAGCCTGGGGCGATCCCACTGCTCACTATTAACCTGCCCCCGCCCCCCAAAGGGAAGGAACTTGGCCAAACCCCACTGGGATGTGTTACATGGGAATGACCTTGTCTTCACTACCCACAGCACCAAGACAGCCCCAGGGCAAACGAGGAGCGGCAAGGGGAGACACAGCCCACTCACAATTAATTCTCTCTATTCAATTACTAGCAGCAGGGCTGAAGCATGTTTTGTGGGCGGTGGGAACACCAGGCTGGGAGACTACCCCTATGTTCTGGTCACAGTCCCCTGGAGCTGTGCCCACTCCTGTGCAGGACCAACCTTGGTGACATGGCCCTGTCAGGTCATTCTTCAGCAGTCTACTCTCACAGCTTTGTTTCAGGGAACTGGGCTGACTCCTCTTCCTTTCATCACTTCCTGTCCCTCTGCCCAACAACTTTCTAGAAATGTGACCTTCGCTTCCATAATTTCAGTCTGTGCTTCTGGAAGTGCTGGTGTCAATATTGGCTTCATCATCCTCCTGTGGGAATGATGCTCCTGCAGGTCAGAGGAGACAAAGCTAGGCTCTGCTTTCCATCCAGGCTAGTTGATAAGGAGAAGAGCTCACCACTCACAACAGCAAGGCTGCTAGCATGGCAGGGGCAGCCTTGGTTGGGTCAGCATGTGGCAGCTTCACTCCTGGTCCCCAGGCACAGCAGAAGCTTATTCAGGACAGTCCATGGATGCACAGATGGATTTTGCAATGGTGTTAGGCATCCCCTGCATGGCTACATTTGGCTCTGATGAGACCAGTGCTATTCTCATCTCTGGCATTCCCACACAGGGTATGGGAGGTGCTCAGATGTGAGCCAGACAGAGTTGAGTGAGGCCAAGAGCCTTGTGGAGGGCACTGAAGGGGAGATACACACCCAGGCCTCACCTATCTACAAGGAGAGAGAACTGGGATGGCTCTGCAGCTACCCAGCTCAGGAAGGGGTCCATACAGAGCCCCAGAGCTGGGCTTGAGCTCGGCAAGCCAGAAACAAAGACCAAAGGCTCCCAGCAAGGACAGTTGATGTGGGATCAGCTCAGGGAGAAGGTGGCATAACCAGCCCCATATAATTTAAACTCAAGCTTGAGCATTTTTGTGCAATTCTGCTCTGCATCAAACAGGGGTCAGCAAACAAGCAGCCTGACTGGGAATGGCCATGATGCATGTGCATGGGGAAGGGAAGACACACACAGATGAGGATGTGTGTGCTCATGGCATTTAGGCAGCTCCACCCCATTCCTGACCCCATTGCATAGACCAAACAGCACCTCCAGGACCTGGTCTCAAGACATTCCTGGCTGGCACAACTTCCTCAACGTTGTAGCCCCAGCCCAAGCAGCAGCACGCTATCTGGGGTCTTCAGCCACACACCATCAGGCAGGCCTGGGAAGGTGGGGGTCAAAGCCAGGCTGGGTGGGAAAGGGCTCTACTGGCCACCCAGGAAGGTGGAAGCCATCACTCAATGCCGGGGATCACTGTCCTCTCTGTGGGACAGGCTCAGAGGCTCCTTCAGGGTCACAAGTAGCTGAGACAGAGATGCAAAATGTGTTCCTTTCCTGCCTCGCTTCCCAGCCAGCCAGGCCAGGCAATTCAGGCTATGGTTTGGATCCTCTTAGGAAGAGGACTTCTGTGCCCAGCCCATAGGCTGGGGTTAAACGGGAGGGTTAAACCTAAAACTAACAGCAGTGGCCCAGGGGGGGTGCACGTCGCTGTAACTCTACCTTCTTTTGTTTGCTTACAGCATCCACCCAAAATGCCCGTGTGTGTCTCTGGGCTCCTGTGTTAGTGGCAGCTGAACTGCTGACCCCAGGAGTTTGCAAAACACCAGGGTTATGGCCCCTTTGACATCCCAGCCCAGCAGAGCCAAAGCTCATCTGACCCTGGCCCCGGGGAGCCAGGCCCCAGGGCACCCCACATGGCCCTGTAAGGGCTGGGGCTTTGGGGGGAGGCAGTGGGGCCAACAAGACTGAACCCCAAAGAAGTCCAAGGTGGACACACATCCCATGGCACCTGCTCCTCCCCAGTCTTGGCTGCAGCCCCCCACCTTTTCATGGACCACCAGCCCCATGGACCTGCCCCAAACCCTCTGCTAGTCTTTATCGAAGCCCAGCCCTTCATCTTCTGTCAGCCCTACAGCCTCCATGCTGCCATGGGGACCAGCACAGCAACTGTGCCCCTCTCCAGATCATGGAGGGCCATGTGTGGTCTCTGTGCCACCCTGCAGACTTCTGTTTTGGGAAGGTGGGAAACATATGATCACAGGTAAAGCAACAGCCAGAGCCTGAAGACAACCTATAACTGGTTTCTCCCCAACACCAGCTGTGGTGGGGGACTTTTGCCCTAGGTAGGTAGGGGATATGCTGCCCTAGAGTGTGGCAGGAACAAGATACCCAAACTCCCATCATGGTGCAGACACCATCTCCAAGCTGTGCAGGGATGGGTCAGGGTTGCAGGGACCTGGCCTAGACAAAGGAGCAAACAACCAGCAAAAAACCCAGAAAGTTCAGATGGAGTTTGAGAGCTCTTCAAATATTCTAATTCCACTTTTTTTCCCTACCTCTGAAGGGACAAGCCCCACTGCTAGACCATGCTGCCTTCCCCTGTGAGCTGAGCACCAGGAGGTCTAGCAGGGCAGACCTGCCACAGACAAGATCCCTGTCCCCTCTGCTCTCCTCATCCTCTGCTCTGCCCATCAGCAACAACTCTTCCTATCCAGTCCCAAAAACCTCATACGCTGCAGCTCAGGGGTCCCCACCTGCCTAAGAGCCCACTGGGGGAGGAGGGATTGGAGGCATGGAGTGGTATGTGGTGTCCCACAGGCCCTATGCAGTGCCATCACCAGCAGGAATACCACAGAAGCCAAATCCTGACTATCTGACCTAGGGCTCTGCCACTGATGGGGCTGGAAGCACAGGACTGCAAGGTCCCTGCAGTGAAGTATGACCCTGGGAGGGTACCTCTGAGAGATCCTAAATCCCCTTTGGACCCAGCCCAGATGCTCTGGGCAGGGCCTGTTCCCCCAGATGCCACCAGCCCTGGCTGGGGCGTGTGGCCAGTAGTGACAGTTCTGCCAGCATCGGGGACAGCCCAGCCCAGAGCGATTAGATTTGTGCCTCAGAGAGGTCAAAGGGCAGGGCACCTGTGACCTCCGTG
The DNA here is from genome assembly GCA_035041135.1 of Platyrinchus mystaceus. Taxonomy (NCBI): domain Eukaryota; kingdom Metazoa; phylum Chordata; class Aves; order Passeriformes; family Tyrannidae; genus Platyrinchus; species Platyrinchus mystaceus. The sequence goes on along the minus strand of JAWWLV010000180.1, from coordinate 22,181,196 downwards.
TATCTGGGCTGCGGGTGCTGAGCACAGAGCTGCCAACACTGCCCTGTCGTGAGGCAGCTGCGCTGGGGATGCAGGAGGGGATGGCATGGAACAGCTGTGCTGGAGCCTCAACCCAGGCTGTCTTGCTGGGGGCTCTCTACCACAGCCCAACCATATTCACTTTTAGCACCTGCTTTATGTGACTGTGAGTGTCTGTGAGTTTAAATCCACACAACCCCTGCTCCAGCTGTACCCAGTGCTTCTCCAGCTGTGCCCCCACTGCAAAGCATAAAGCCACAGCTGCCGGAGCAGCACCTTCATGGAAACAGTCCCCTCTTGTATTCTGGGAAGCACTACGGGGCTGGGGACATGAATCCACACTACAAGCAAGCACACTGGTCAGCTATATCACAGCCTGTGAATGCCCAGAGTAGAGCCTGGCCATGGGCAAACTCCTGTGAGTTTCAGCTTCTGCATCAGACAGGGCCATTCCCGCACAGTGCACCAGCACCATTTCCCTTTGCAAGGCATATTTATGGGAATTACTGGCAGCCAGGCCTTTCCAGATCCTGCTACTGTCTCTCTTGGTTGCAATCTGTCTGCCCTGACCCAGTGGCTCCCTGAGGCAATAGCAGAGGTACTTGTGCCCACTGCCCGGCAGGATGGAACTGGGATAGATAGCACAGTCGGCTAACACTGCAGAGAACGGGACATTTGTCACACCCACCATCAGGGTTGTCCCAGTTAAGGGTGGCTCTGCTGGTGGTTTTCCTGTCACCTGCTGCTACTGAGGTGCCACATGCCACACAGCTCTCTGCCCCACCTCACAGAGCTGTTGAACCCTGGGATAAGGGCGATGCTCTGTCTCCCGGGGTGTCCCCTCTCCTCCACCAAAGCCCAGGAAGTCAAGACTCAGAGAACAACAGCTTTGCCCCAGATCAGCGTGGGAACCAGCAAGAGAGAGCTCATGGAGCAGGAGACCAGCCCCACCTACAGCACGGTCACAGCTGTGCCTCTCAGCTGCCCCGGGGACGAGGTCTAAGCCACAAAGAATTGAAACCCAGCCAGAACTCTGTCGGGGCAGGACCAACGGGGACATCACAAGGAAAACCACTGCCTGGTCATGCTCAGCAGAGCAGCTCCCCATCCTTCTCCTCCATCCCTGAAAAAGCAACGCAAATGTGACCTCTGAAACCAGAGCATCCTCTGGGAGCTGATGGCCTGGCCCAGCCACCGGTCTGGAGGAGGCAGACAAGCTCCCCAGCCCAATGAGGCTGCACCTGAGCCAGACCCTGCAGTGAGCAGCCCAAGCCTTTCCCTGTATGCAGCAGGCTGGTTTGGAAGGGGTATGGAGTGTGCAGCAGCATGGGTGCATAGCCATGGTGCTCATGCATGGCGAGCCCTGAAACCATGTTTCTCTGCTGCATGGCTCAACCAGGGTCAGTGTTTCCTGCTGCTACTGGGGCAGGGAGGGATCCATTGCCAGCCATATCAGCCCACAGAGCGCTGAAGCAGCAGTAAGGGGGGATGCTCAGAGGAAATCAATTCCCAGAGCAACTCCAGAGATATCACCTGGACTGGGGCATCATTTGGCTCTCTAGGTATTGACACCACCACCCCTTAGGAGAGTGATGAGTTCCACATCCTTAAAGGGTTCTCCAGCATGGGAAGCTCACATATATACCTAGAAACACGACAACTCAATTGCACCCTCACCCAATGCCAAACAAGGTAGCCCTCACACCAGGAGCACCATGCTTCATTCCGTGTGCACAGAGAGCCTCCTGCCCCCCACCATCAAGTACTCCCCAGCCCAGCCATGCCCGAGCTCACCTGCTTTTAGACAGCCCTGTTTGTTTGCCCAAGGTATTTGCAGCCGGGGGCACCTGCTTTGATACCATCAGCTCCACGAAGGAAGCTGCTCACCTAGCGTGACCCCTGTAATCCCATCCTTCCCCATTAAGTGCTGTGTGTGAGCGCATCCCCCTCCCAGCCTCCTGCCACCTCAGCATTTATCTCCCCCTCCCCAAGCTGAGCATATCAAGGCTGTGACATTGCTAGGGAGTAGGGAGCAAACCTCCCCAAGTCACTCAGAAAGGGGCTTGGCAGTGCCAACACCCCCTAACCCCTCCCTTGCCCCCTCTCGTTTTGGGGCATCCCCTGTCCCTGGGCGTTGCCCTGCAGCAGCACCGGGGACCAGGCAGCACTCACAACAAAGTATTGGGTTGGGCTTGTCCCACGGTGAGGTGGACAAGCTTGGTCTCCTCAAGTCTCCTGCCACCTTCACCATGTCCCCCATGGTGCCACCTTTGCCCCGTGGCAGGACTGTCCCAGCTGTCCAGACACCCCTAAGGAAACCAGTACCCCGAAACCGTTTCCTTCTACCATTGAAGAGGCCAAATGCTCCTTCCTATTAGCCAGCACTGCCTCTCCCACCCCGTGGGAAGCAAATATACCACCCTACTAGGGCCAAGCTGCGCCCACTCCTTCCACTCATCACTTCCCACTAGGTTCTGAGCCAGCTGCTTCCCCTAGCCCTCTCTTTTAAGAACACCTGGTTAAAAAGGATCTACTGGCTCTTGTCTCCCTGGAGCCAAGCTGCAATTCTGGGGAAGCGCAAGCAGGATCAGGGTCCGGCAGATAGATTATCCCTGACCCCTTCCAGGTGCACACAGCCAGGGAGATCTGCGAGGTGCTGGGGGTGCCAGCCCTGGCAGGGGCTGGGCACTCTCGTGGTACCAGCACAGCCACAGCGCCATCCACAGCCCTGGAAACCCCACTCGGACCATCAGCACACCAGTGTCCTGTGCCCACCAACAGCTCTCAAACATCTCCCAGGGAGGATGCTTCTGCATCACTTCACCTGACTCAGCTGCGGGAGTGCCACGAACTTCTCCAGGCAACGGGATTTGCCGGGAGATCTGACAGCGCCAATGGGTACGGACACCGAGCGCCAGCCCCGAACACACAGGACAGCGGGAGGAACCGCACCTTCCCGGAGACAGGACCTCTGCCAGCCGGCCCTCGCCCTCCCGCAGGAGGAGGAGCAGAGCGGGATGTTGTTTGCAGCCGGGGCTGGCGGCTCCCGGTGCCCCGGGCGGGCCGGGAGCGGGGCCGCAGAGCCCGCCTGCCCCCTGGCGGTGCCGAGCCGGCCCCCGGTACCGGGGTAGTGCCTCCACCTCTCCAGCCCCGTCCGTATCCTCTCCCCTCGCTGCTGCGGGGCCGTGTACGAAACAGAGCCTTCATCTCCCCCAGACCGGCTTTGTCCGCTGGTGCCCCCCAGGCAGGCGCAGTCGCAGTCGCGTGCCCTGGGGTTGGGATGGCAGCAGTCTTAGAGTCATGGAATTGTTCCGGTTAGAAGGGACTTTTAGAGGCCATCTAGTCCAACCACTCTGCCATGGGTAGGGATATCTTCCACTAGATCAGGTTTCTCAAAGCCTGGTCCAACCTGACCTTGAATGTTTTCAGGGACGGGGCATCTACCAACTCTCTGGGCAACTCGTGCCAGTGTTTCAGCAACCTTCCTTATATTCAATCTAAATTGACCCTCTTCTGGTCTTTAATGATTACCCCTTGTCCTATCACAACAGGTACTGCTAAAAAGTGTGGCCCCATCTGTCTTATAAGCCCCCTTTAAGTACTGAAAGGCCACAGCAAGGTCTCCCCAGAACCTTCTCTTCATCAGTCCTTTTTCCGTTGCTGCAAGGGGTATTGAAGCCTCACTCTGAGAGCTGAGCAAGGGACATTTGGGGCCAGAAGGAAACCATGGGTAGGTGGAGAGGAGCTGCACAGGTCCCAGAGGAGAGAAGAATAACCTAGAATGGAGCCTGAGCTAAGGAACCACCCTGGATTTCCTACATAAGTCCAGGCAACTGAGAAACTTGCTGTCCCACAGCATCAACAGAGCCAGCACAGCAGAAAAGTCCATGGTGCTTCTCGGAGACAACAGCCAGTGTCTCAAGCAAGAAAGGCTGGGATAGGCATCGACACATGGGCCAAGGATGCAAGACTGGTTGCAGGGAAACCACCAGAGAAACATTTAAGGGCAGAACCAGCACATGTGAGTGAGAAGTGCTACCTGACTGAAGCACAGAAAGGATCAAACCCTCTCCAGGTACCCAGGTGTGGGGGGACAGGACTCCTCAATAAAGGTCAGAGCTCAAATTGCCCCACTGCAGCGCACATGGGAGGAACCTGCCAGCCAGTAGTGACCCCTCTCCAGACCTCATGTCTGAGAGACGTTTATTCAGAGTGTAAGAACAATTCTTTACAAAACAGATTGACCCAGAACCTCCCTCCAAATCACAGACAGGCTGTGAGCTCCCACCCCACCATAACTGCAAGGACAGAGCCTGGGCCCCAGTTTCATATTTCTAAGTGTATAAAAACTATCAAATCGTGAGTAAGTAAAAGCAAACACACTAGAGTCAGTGAAAGTGCCTGTCCCACGCCTGACTTTACATCCATATGCTCAGGAAGGGGCCAGGACTGGGTGTTTCACAGCTAGGGAAAGGGGGTGCACAGAGCAGAGGTCCAAGACAGTAAGAAGGCACAGGGCAAGGATCACCTCCTCCCTTCCCAGCTCCCAGAACAGAGATGGGGGAGAGGGTATATACTAGCGGCATCCATCCAGTTTTAGGATCAACCTCCCAGGGCTATGTGAAAGGAGACACCCCAATGCCGACAGCAGCCCCTGCTCCCCAGAAAGTTACAACAGAAGAAAAATAAAAGCAGCAAATGTTGAGGTCCTGGCAAGAGGTCTCCGAGGTAAAAGCCGTCCAGGGAGAGAAGTCCCAGCGAGTACCTAAGAGGAAGAACCAGATTGAGAACAGCAGTCTCCAGCAGCACCTCCCACCCACACTTGTCACTTCAGTATCACAGCCACCCGGACCCTTCCTCTGGCGCTGCCTGGCCCCTCACCTTGCCTGGAGACAAGTTACTGCTTCCTCCTCTACTTCTTGGCTGGCATAATAGGAGGAAGCTCCTCCTCATACTCGTCAGACAGGTCCGCCTCAAAGGAAGAGTCTTCCCTGTGCACTGGGACACATAAAGAACTGTTACTCACCAACTTACGCCTGTGCAAATACAATAGGCCCCCAAGACACCCCAAGAGCAGAGAAGCCCAAGGAGCACTGAAGCAGTTTCAAGAGCAGCTTGTGGGCAATAAGCTGTACCCCAGCTGGAGGGATGTCTCAGTGGGGAATGGTGAAGCCAGCCAGGGGGATAAAGGGACAGTGTGGGACATCCAGACCCCTTTTCCCATGCAAGGCCTTATGGCAGGGAAGGAATCCCTGATAGAGAGAGACCCTGGGGAACCAACACAAAGGAGGCACCGAGCACAAATACTGGGCAGCACCCCGTGCATCTCCCAGAGGTTCCCTGACCAGTGTTCACACTCGTGGGAATGCTCCACACCCCTTACTTCTCCCAAGCCCTTCCCCATCCTCAAGTGCTTACTGATCCTGTGCCAGCCACTGAGGTGTACTGGGCCAGAGCCTGCTGCCAGGCGGAAGGTCACTGGAGGCTGCAGCTTGAAGTTGTCCAGACTCAGCTGCAAAGAGCAGAGTGGAGCTGAGTTAGAGGCAGAGGCAAAAAGCGGAATATCCTGCAGTCCCCAGCACAGCACCTGGCCTAGTTAAACATGTCCCTCTGCGGGCATCTGCAGCCAGGCCAAGGCTACCCAGGGCATTCTCTCATGAGCTGCAGATCCTACATCAGGATCCACAAACATCCAGTGCTGTCCAGTTCCCTGCAGCCACCCCCTCTTGAATCTTCAAAACAGCCTCTTACCAAGGGCTGGCATGACAACTTCAGGTTTGCCACAGGCACAGCAATCTCCTGGTTCTCATGGTTTCGCCCAACGACTTCCACTACATTGCACTCGTCCTTGGCACCATCTGAGAGGCAGACCTGGGTGGGAGAGGAGATTGTAAACTACTGCTCTCCCAGGGGACATGTCAGGGACAGCCAGGGCTCTCCATGGAAATGGAAAAAAAGTTTTCCCACAGCAATGCCACAAGCCCAGATGTCAGGCAAGATATGAGGATTCTGTTCCATAAAGCAGGGAGAGCAAGGACTCCTCCATAGCACTTGTCCCCTGACTGCCTCAGGGAGGGGTTCTGTGCCTTTCCCAGCTAGGACAGCTGTTATTGGAGCAGTCTCAAGGGATGGCACCTGGGCTGCATTTTCTGCTGATCTGATTCATGCTGGCAGGTCCTGTGCTCCCAGGACAGAAAATATCTCGAGGGAGGGCCAGGAATGAAGCCCTACATCTACCTGGGCTTGGAGAGCAACAAGCCACAGACCCAGCTGGTGTGGATCTAGTGTGAGGCTCCAGCAAGGTCAAATACAAGGAATAAATACCTTCCTTCACCCCATGATTGGAGTATTTCACTGCTGAGCAGTCTCCTGTGATCACTGGCTTTGCACAAGCACCTCTGTACAATGGATGAACATGACACCCTCGTGACACCCTGCCCTGAGAGCAGCCAGAGTCAGGACCTCAGCCCAGGGAGTTCCCTTTTCTGGCCCAGCCAAGCAAGGAGGGGGTGAGCCTGGAAATAGGGGATAAGGGCATGGGTGAGGAGAGAAGAGGACAAGCACAGTTTAATTCACATTTATCTTACCATAGACAGTGCCAAGATGTGATCAGAGTCATCTTCCTCATCCACCTGAAATGTGTAAGATTTGGTACTGGCAGTCAGCTCACAGCCTGGAAGGAGGAGATCGAAAAAGCTGTAGCAGGCATTACACAGCAAAAGGCACCACAGGCAAAGGGTTCCCAGGGCAAGCCCTAGCCAGGCATGCACATGGCATCCCTAAAATTCTTTATTTCCTCATGTTCAGGAGCCTCACTCAGCCTCAAGCCAGGGCTGCGTGTTCCCAAGAGCTGTGTGTGCACTTGCCTCAGCACCATGCAGGGACAAAACCTGGTGTCCCCACAACGGGCTGCTCTGAATCAATGCCCAGGGGCACCCAAGGTCCTCGAGCACTGGCAGGGCAAGGCTCTTCCCCTCCAGAGAGCAGAAGAGCCAGGGTGCACCACTGCAGAAAACAGGGTAGGGAGCAGACAGAAGGGAGACTCTGCTCTTGCCATCACCAGTAGAATGTTTTCTTGGGTAAGAGTCTGAAAGCAGAGACAGACACAGAGTGCAAGACCTGAGTGACGAGGCACAACCCAACGGGAGGATGCTGGGCCAGGCTGCAGGGAGCTGGATTCCCTCAAGAGAAGTTTTGAGACATATTTTGTTACATACTTCATAGTAACAAAAACAAGGGAGACACACAATTATGTCCCGAGTTCTTACAATCAGGATTTGGCCAACCAAAGGGAGGGAGGAAAGTGCCCTGGGTGCATTTGCTCCTTGGAGGATGATTCACCAATACGAGATCCATCGGAAAAACACAGAGCTGAGCCCTGCATACCAGAGCCGGCACTTGCAAAGGCAGCCCAGGGCAGGACCTCTTCCTGCCCGTGCTTACATACTCAGCTCGCTGGGGTGAGGACCAAATCCCCGGGCGCATAAAAAGCCCGGAGGGCTGCTCCGCTTCCCTGCCCAGCGCAGGCGTGCGCTGAGCCGCGCCATGAGCTGGGCGCAGCCCGCGCACACGTTTGTGAGCAGCGTAGGGCCACGTGTGCGGGGGGGTTCCACGGCCCGGCCGAAATCCCTCCCAGAGAGGAGGGACAACGCTCCTCCGCCCTGCGACAGGCGCCCACGAAACGCTGACGTGGGAGGCGCGGGGGAATAACCGGAGGAGCGGGAGACGGGGCTGCCAACCCCTTGCCCCATTATTCCCAACCCTCTACACTCGCTAGAACACCAAGACGCCACGCGGTTCGCCCCCAGACCGCCTCGGGACCCCCACCACCTACCTGCCCGTTCCCTCCCAAGCCCGGCAATATACGTGCCTCTCCCCATTTCTCCTCCCCGCCAGCACGTTAATGCCCTCCACGTGTCTCTCCAGACCCACGTGTCTCTCTTGCCCTCTTCCCCCCTCCTCAGTGTGTCTACGCTGCCCCCAGGTCCCTCTTCGGCCGCGCCGCCGTCCCTACTGCCCCCACACGTGTTTCCCCCCCCCCCCCATTCCCCACCCACGTGTCTTTCCAGCCTCCACGCCGTCCCCATTACTCACCAAAGTCTCTCTCTGCCCCGTCTCTCTCCTGCCCCCTCGTTCACTGCTCCATCGTCTTTCCTGCACCCCAGTTCTCTTACCTACCCACTCCTCTCTCTTGTCGTCGTCTCACAAATCCTACCCACGGTCTATTACCCCGCGCCGTGTCTCACCTCCCCTACCATCTACGATCCCCTACGATTCACTCTTTCCCCCTCGCCCTGTTCCGACTGCCCTCCCGGCCCCCGGTGCCGCTCACCGAAGAGGACGCTGCCGGGGCAGGCGGGCCCATGCGGCTCCATGAGGCGGCGGCGCTGCGCTGGGAGCAGGTCTGGGCGCGGGGCGGGCCTTGCGGTGCTGAGCCGAGCCGAGCTGAGCCGCCCCGCCCCGTGCCCGCCCCGTGCCCAAACCGAAAGGCCCTGCAGCATCGCCGCTCATCTTTCAGCTCGGGGCCATTCTGGGCCTTCGGCCTTTACTGACGCCACGACCAGCTGTGGAAACGCCACACGGGAGAAATGGCCCTTGCTACCGGCTGCCCACCTACCGCCCTTATCCCGGGCACCATCCCAGCCCGCACCACCAGCCTTCCCAGCACTCCGGAGAAGATACAGAGCAACCACAGAGCCAGGAGGGCACAAAGAAGGGTACCGGGGGACAGGAAAGTGACAAGGACTCAGGCAAGGGCACAGAGAGAGGGACCTGCTCATCTCTATCCCTTTAAGCAGGGGCGAGAGCAGCATGACCTTGACATTGGCAACTGTGGCACCAGAGCCCTTAAGTGCAGAAGGCAAAATCCTACTTCAAGGTCCGTGGCAGGGAGCCGGACTGGCCTTTTAAACCAGAAAGGGAAGCAGCAGGGTTGGAGGGGAGCAGCTAAATTGAAACAAACTCCGCTAATGATGAGCTCACACCGCATTCTGGGACAGAACCTGGCTCTGCTCCCACCGCAGAGACCTCTGCCAGCCCACCACTTGCTCTGCTCCAGCTGGACTGGGTTCAAGAAAAACACGACTGGAGAGGTTTGAAAAGCAGAACCCGGTCCCAGAAAGAGGCAAGCACTCGCTCAGCAATGGTTACACAAGCACACCCATGTGCTTCTCAGCAGCTGCTCTCCACAGCCACCTGACCCTACATGACCTGTCTGCAGCCACCACCCTGGAGCGCTTGGAGGCAGGAGCACCCATTTCTGTGTTATGCTCCCTTAAAGGAAAAGATTCTGGTGCAACATCAGACCCCAAACCTGCCTCTCAGGCCGAGATGTGTTGTAGAGAGGCAACTCTGTCGTAACTTCATGAAACAGGCTTCAAGAAAACAAAGTTGCCTATGTAACATATTACGATTTGGTAAAGAAAAACTATCATTTTTACACGGAACATTTATTGGGCCAGGAGAAATGTTTTTAACTGCTAACTTGCTGCATAGTTTGTGTGTTATCCTTTTCTCCACACTAAGCAGCTTCTGAACTGCACCACCAGTGCACTTGTACAGCAGGTGGACGAACTCTTGCTAAGTGACTTTAGGAAAAAGCTGCTTTTCATACCCCTGGCCCATCCCTTTGCTTCACTCTCATTCTAAGCAGGAAGAGACTTGCTTTAGCTATCTCAGTGTGTAGCTTCACAAGTTAAACTTTGTGGATGTACAACTCTGGCCAGACTATGGAGCTATGATGTTTGCCCACTGCACACAGTGTGACACCCGAGTTACTTCATCTCACACCTTGTCTGTGCTGGCAGCTCAGTGGGGTTTCAGCAACCTCTACACTGAGCAGCCAGCAAGAGAAAAAACAGTGTCTGAAAGGGTGAAGGAACTCTGCTGCAACACAGCTCATCCTGGCTTTGCCAGGCACTGGTGACCACCTGTGAAAGAACTGACTTTTTACAGAACAGGTAAAGTTCAACATGCACAACAGACAGGCCGACAAAAAAGGCACTGCCACTCCAAAAGTCTTCAGGGTGAGACCCCCAAAGGGTCACAGAATACCTGCCTCTGACAAGCATCAATACAGTAAGTTGTCTACCAGACAACACACCGCTGCCACCAAAACCAGAGACAAGACTGACAGATGATTCCAAGGGCATCCAACACTTACGACATGATGTAACATGTTGCTGAGCCATTTCTGGTTCTGGAACCTCACACACAAAACACACATTTATTTACATTCACTTCTCAATTTTTATTCTATTTCTCGCATGGTCTTCAAATACAGTTTTACAGGTCTTCTGCTACAGATACTGTTGATCTAAAACAGATTAATGAAAGTGGCATTCCAACCTTAATGAAAATTCATAACCATGAAAGATATGTCAACATATCACTTTACAATTCTAGAATGATGGTATTGGCCTGACATTCCATAGGCTTAGACAATTAACTTCTATAATAATAACAAATTCATAGGAAGAGAAAATGTGGCAACTCCTTAAAAGCCAAGAAATAAGGCCACAAGCATCCTATACTGTAATGTTATGCATCCAGATAAAATAAGTTGACTCTGGTATCCATGAAGAAACAAAATTCTCCCACCTGGTAAATCAAGGTATCAGCTACTCAACATGCACTCAAAGCTGTATATAAACTAGTGGCATTCAGCTCTGACTTACATGAAATCCCACAGCACAACCCTGTACCTCTCTCTAAAAATGAAATGACCTTGTTTCAACTTAAATACTTCACTACCGCATTAGAAATCATTCACATTCTGCAAAGGAAAAAGACAAAAAAAAAAAAAAAAGGAGAGAGACATCCTGCATGTGACTGCACCAGAAGGCGAAATGCAGCATCTCCTTACAGGTCACAGACAGCATCACTGCAGTCTTAATGCCATTCATTACAGGTTGCATAACAACTTCTATGCAGCTGGAGGCTTTTAAGAGGAACTGAATTTCCTTTGTGCACCACTGAAAAAAACCCAGGAAAATTTAAACAGAATATATAGACAGCTGATGGCAGCAGGTGAAAGCAAGGTACTGCAAGGTGCATACCATTGGCCAATCACCTGTCTGGGACACTGGGACTTCTGTGAAATACCATTTTCATAAATGATGCAACTACCTGACTACCGGGTCCCATACTACACGGGTTCCATCCCATAACCAAAAATGTCCACCCTGGGTAAAAACATTAAACTTTTGGAACATTTAAAAGTAGGTAACCATTTAAATAATGTGTAAAAATGTGCTTATTGTGGCATTTCTTGTAGAAAAGTTATTTGATACAAATGTGCAGGACTTGAAGACCCTGACTTAATCAAACTAGTTATGAACAGGCTTTGAAACATGGTGAGTGTTTCAAGGACAAATCCCAGTTGTGGGCCAGCTCTTTCCCTCTCACCATCTTTCATCCACAATCCCTTGCAAACATTACCAAAATTAACAGGTTCAGCAGAGCACCCTGTGAATTGCTGTTTCAGTCCCAGGAGAATGATACACTCAAGCAGCGACAAACTGCTATCTGAAGGAAGGGTTGGTTGGGATCTGCTCCCCTTTCCCGAGATGGTCAGTTCCTAGCCCTGGATATGAGGCACAATAAGAAAGGTCAGTGCTGAGGACAGACTTGTTCTCCATTGTGGTTTTAGGTTATTCAAAAGTGCCATCTTGGACCTATACCATTTCACTTTTCAAAAGAAAAAGTTACAAAAACTGGTAAACAAAAAGTTAGTCAGCATACAGCTAAGTTTATATACACTGAAATTTACAGGTTTGTCATTAAGTGACTTCTGCCACAGACCACTGCACATTTGTCCCTAACAAAACACAAAGCTTGAACCAATGGTCATTAGAAGTGACAATGGGTCATTGCTTTATCAACAAGCGCAAAGGTAGTAAAAAATAGAACTGTAACTACTTATCTTTAAAATTGCTGATTGACACAAGCAATCCCTCCCATTTCTGCAACTTCCAGTTGCACATCCTGCTCTATAACAGAGAAAAAAACCCTGCATCTTTATAGGTACTTCTGCCAGAGACCACTTTTCTGTTGACACATGAATGCAGAGAACTGTCGTCAACCACAGCACCGATTGAGAGGGATTCCTCCAAGGAGCTATAGCCCATGCAAGATTCCTTGGCACTTCACACAGGACCAGGAGAGGACAAGGTTTCTCTTTGTTAAAACAGTGTTTTCAGCAGCATTATCCCCTTCCAACAAATTACAGTCTGAATGTGTGATGGGTGATTTTCGCACAGCCCTTTCTACCAAGCTGGCTTATTGCTGGCTTTGTGCAGCTAGACCATATGAAGACCCCCACCACTACCCGCCCAGCTGTTATGGGTCTACAGTACTGGAACAGTTTGCTGTCAAGCACGTCACAGGCTTCTTCCAAGGATAACAACATCCTTTGGAAATCCTTCCATTTTAGCGATTTCAAAACAACCCAGCTTGCTGTAAAATTCCAGGATTCTTTTATCATCTGGTCTCACTTCACAGAAAGCCCCACGGGAGCCTGAAGAAGGAAGAAAGAAACAAAATGCTGTAGGAGAAGAGTTGCTGTAAAAAGCACAGACATCAAACATTACTAGAGTTCCCACCTGCTTTAACATTTAAAACAGTGATCCAACTCCACATGGAGCATAGTGGCTAAGAGAGTCTAGATTTATGGCTACATAGCTGACCATCTCCTAAAAGGACTGTGCACTTCAGACATCAGTCTGAACAAACCCTCTGCACACCTTTCACTGCGCATACAAACATCCTGAAATGCCAACACTGGCTCCAAAAATAGCATTATAAGAGGGCACCAAGCGGTGCAAAGGAACTGTGAACGCCGGGTGTGCAGTAAGGCAGGCAGCCAAGCACTGCCCACACGAAGGGTTGGGTAATTACCCACCAGTGCACACTGCTGCGTGTGAAAAAAAGCATCATTACCAATGCCAGCAGGGAAAACATAAACGTTTGTGCACTGTTCAAGATGTAAAAATGCATGTTCTCATCGCCAAATTGCTCCCTCGATTCTGCCTATTTTCTAATTTGCATGGTAATGGCTGAAGCGAAAAGCTACCTTTTACCAAGATAGCAGCAAAAGTCAGCTATCTGAATGCTTTTGTAATTATTTACCCAAATCTAGAGTGTCAGCTGTGGCAGGAATCAAACATCTCAGGCTAACATGCAGATACAGTATGTTCCTATAACCCTCCCAAGTTTGCCTTGCATCCTAGAACTGACATGTAGTTAGGAAACAAGGAATTCTGAGAAACTTACCATTAGCCTTTAGAGAAGAGAGCAGACAGGCCATCATACTTTTGGCCACGCTTGGATCTGTTACTTTTTTGTGGATATCAATCTTTATCAATGATGGGAAGTTGGCAAGGAACGATTCTGGCAATACTTCTTGTTCTTCATGGAAGCTCAGCATTATTTTCTGAAAAGAATATGGGAAATAGGTATTTACTCATTCTTCAGCTTTTCATTTTCATTCATCTTTATCAGGGGAGACAGCTTTGCTTTACCTCCAAACCAGCAGGCTTTTCTGCCTACACCTCTGATGGCCACTTAGTTCTTTACCTGCTCAACTTCTGTCTGTACTTCAGACAAAAAGGCAGGCTAGAAAAGCTTCTCAGAGTGTCAACAGAGGCATGCAAAGCTCCTTCTCAGTGACCCACACTTCAAGTGAAAAAAACACCAGTCAACCCATAACCAACAGTTTGTGCACAGACATTCCTTATTGTTTATTTTTCCACAGGCAGTCACAGATTTTCACACCAAAACCAAGTGCTCTTGAACTTGTTTTCCCAACTTAAACTGATGTGACTACCAGTGCCCTACCTGTAGCATGGAGAAATTAAGACTGCATTTAGCAGTAGAACAGATCAGAAGCAATCTTTTATTTTCAAAATGTAATTTTCTGTAGATTAAGAAGCCTTACATTTACTGCATTGATTACTACTAAAGCACACCTCATGGGTGTATTACAAAACACAGCTGTAGCTGACTAGCAACGAACAATTTTACTGTCACCTTCTAATACATCAGATACTATGCTCAAAGTCTTCAGAAAGGTACAAAAACTGAGTTTCATTGTGAGCTCAAAATGCAAGACAAAAAGACCCACTTTAGAAAGGAAAGACTTCAGCACACAGTTCTGATCTCACAGGTTATACCAACCTCTGCCTCAGACAGCTCCTTGTCACTATTTGGTTTCGTGTATTTTTCTTGCATGAAAGGGATCCAAGACATTTTGCATTTTTTAATGAAGGGAGTCACGTCAACTGTTCCCAAAGCATAGCCACATATGCCATCCTCATCTTCTAAGACAAAGCAGTAATCCAGGCTGAGGGTGAGCAGACCTCCTACTAACCTGCAGGAAAAAAGAAGTGTCCAAATTCAGTCAAAAGAAGGTCACTTGGATAAGGTATACCCCTTCAGGTACCCTGGAGAAGACTCTAGGGTCAACTAAAGAAGTGACAAGAGTCCTCCACTCATGGAATTAGTTCCTACAAAGCATTCACTGACTGATCAGCTGTCAAAACTCAGCTGCAAGCAACATCTGAACCTCAGGATCCCACAATTTAATTCCATATACACTGCTCTTATCCTTTTGCCCTCAGTTGCTCTGCTGCCATTACTTCTGTGTTCTTCCATCTTCTCCTTTGGGTATTTTTTGACACCAGCTACACATCCTTTCTTAACTGCCTTCCTGTCACTCAGAGCAGACTCTCTATAAAATTCTATCTAAATTAAACACTTGAGACAAAAAAAAAATCCTCAAAGTAGCTCATTTTACAGCTCAGATTTTATGCCTTTTTTTTTTTTAAACTTCATCTGTCACTGCCTAAATGTTTGTACATGTACTTCAGAAAAGCTGGAGGCACTCAGCTGGGAGACTGGTCCTCAGAAGCCCCTCAGTTATCTTAAGAACTACAAAAGATTGGAAAAAAACCCCAGAGGGTAACTACTGATCATAGACACTCCCATGATATACTTTCACAAAATCTGAAATAAGGCACTGTGACACACAGGTTTCATAATACACAGGTTTCAGCCAAGTCTATTTTCTAGCAGCTCACAACAGGTGACCAGTGCATGAATTGAGACATAATTGTCAATGGTATCTTTAAGAGACCAAAACCCCAATGTCCTGAGGATAAATTTTATTTGTTTTATATATATCAAATGTTCTTTGCATTCTTCCCACATTTTTAAAAATTCAAATTAAATACAATGTCAGAACTTCATCCTTCAGAACCATCTCTGTAGGTCATTTGTTCCTAATACATACTTGTCTCCAATCAAATCTGGTAAACTATGGAAGGGTTGATCAGCTCCATCAGCATACATTTCTCTGCAGATCTTATACACAGATGCCTAAGAGAAGAGAAGATTTAAACTCATCAATCACATTCAAAAGCTAACAACTTTGTTTCAGAGATATGTCATTAAGAACCACACTGTAACCTAGTACTGAGAGGTGTTTAAGTCAACACAGATCAAAAGTATCCATCTATGAGAAAGGATCTGTCTTCCCCCCCACCTCCTCCCCAAAGTAACTCAAAGTTGCCTTCAAAAACATTGTGGTTAAGTTGAATGGCTTGGAAGGAAAGGCTGGAGGTCAACCTCCTGCAGTTGTAACAGCACAAGATAAATCGTGAGGGTAAAGATCAACATCCTTGATATAGAGTTCCTTTACAAAACCTCCGATGTTCCAGTACAGCAAGGTAACCTCTGGGAAGCACAGACACACCCTGCATTGTTAAAAGATTTTCAGCTGAATCTCAGAGTAAACTTGTATCAGTCACACTTTAAATACGAAACTTTACACCCTTTTTTTTTTTTAAAACAGAAAAGCTTTTCATTTGACCCTTCTCTGTCCTTTTATTAAAAAATAACTCCTCAGAAGAAATATTGTTTATGACTGCATGCTTAGCTGCACCTCCAATTGCTAAGATGGCTTAGAAATACCAATTCCATTGTCTACAAAGGAACAAGTCAGTTTAGATATATACAGTCCTGCACTAAGGTATGGAAAAGGCTGCTTCTCTGCTCCTGAGAACAGCACGGGACAGAGCTACCCTAAAAGTGGCAGGTAAAGGAGTCTTCATGTGCCAGTCCTGTCTGACTGGCTTCAAAGTCAGGACTCTTTAACTGCTGCAAACAACCTAGATACTCATGTTTCATCTCAGTGTACTGACAAATGCAAAAGTTCAAGCTGCATTAATCCTTACACTGTATAAACTGCATCCAGTGTTAGCTAACTATTGGTTGATACATCAGTTTCAAGTATTCTCTTTGCCAAGCCAATGGAAATGAAACTACTCTACAGATCTGTTCAGAAAGAAAAAAAACCAAGAAAAGGAAAAAAGCGCTAATCAATAACGAGTAATAAAAAAATTCCTGATTTTAAAGTAGCAAACACTCCAAAGAAGATTTGACAATTCTTTCAAAACCAGAATAAAAAGTTTACAACTGTACCTAAAATTGTAAGAACAGCTGAACCATGATCACATTTTGCAACTCCATTTTGAGATACAGTATCAACGTTCAGCCTATACAGCTCTGTGAATACCAGCAAGTGCCACAATAATTACTGAGTGAACAGGTATACATACCCACCCTTTAAGTTTAATCCACTGCATGTCTCCCTGCTGCAAGAATTCCTCTACCAGCCATGAAAAATTTTCACTTGCTTTTCTTAAGTAGGGAAGGCACTCACAGATTTAAAAAGGTGGGTGGGGGGGTGAGAGGCTGGGAATCAGGATGTGGGTGTACACGTACTGTCACACAGCATGTTGCTGAACCACAGGCAAGTCACTTAACCTCAGTTTTCCTATGAACTTGCATCTGTGCCTCGTGCAAGATATCAGACCATCTGCTTCATTAGGGGAAGAAGGGACTCAGCAGTAACCTCTGTTGCCACAAAATCAAGCACATCGCTAGCAACAGCAGTGACAAGCAGTTACCTCATCTTTAGGAAAGTAGGGTCGTATGGTGTACACTTTGGAAGTGGGTGTTAATGGAGGTGGTTGAAAAAAGAGGTCATTTGCTCCATCAATAGGCAGCAAGCGCTGTGAAAACAAAATACTTAATATGATTGTATGAACAACAAAACCCATCACTCTTGGGTGTGCACTGCAGACTCCCAAATTAACAATTGCTACTTGCAGGCACCCCAGGAGAAGGTGGGGTTGGTATGCTTTACAAATGCAAAGACCTTATTTGAATAGAAAATATCCAATTGGTGTTCTAAAATATGCAACTGAAACAGCACATTAAGAGTCTCTTAATCTTAACTGCTTTAAAATACTTTTTACCAATCATATCTACACTGTCTCTGTATAAGAACATAGAATGTCAGGAGGAAAGGTTTGGTCTGAAGAGGGTTAACTGGCCAGAGGAGACGCTTTATCCCAAAAGCAATGCGCTGATTCAATTTGCTGCGCGCAGAGCACCTGTGAGGGGGGAAAAGTATAGCGCCAGAAAAATCCATGAACAAATCTGAACATGGTATAAACAGCGATTTAAGAGTATTTGCCAATTGCATTCCTCGCAACAGAGCGCGTTACAGCGTTATTTATAGAGGAACCAAAATTTGGATGACTATCCCTTTTTGCTCATGGAATTCCCATCGGCAGACAAGCATGCGCGCATTGTGCAATTGCGGGCGCAGATAAAAATGCTGTGCGACCTGCAAAGAAACAATGTGAAATGTACAACTAAAGCCGCTGCGCTTCGCATGCGCGTGGGACAGGCAGCATCTCCTTGAGAAATTACTGTAGAAAGGGGAGGAAAATTATTTTAAACCAAGCTGTAAGGCTAATGGGCTTTGGACCAGAAAGCCTTCGGCAGACCAATCCTTCCAGACCTCTGATGTGCAACAAAAGGTTTCTCATAAAACAAAGAAAATGTCATTCAGTTGTGAAGTCATATTGATACCTGGAACTCTCCTGCTAGACCACCTCTAAAGGCCCAGGGTTCTTGGTCTCCACTTAAGAACTGTGCTGAAGATTGACTACGACACCCTGTTGAGATCAGATCCAAGCGGAGAACGTTACGAGAAGGGGGATTTCCTGGGTGTCTTACATGTCCAAAAAGCTAACATACACTTGTGGAAAAAGCTCTCTAACTGAGCTAGAAACCGGGGCTTGGGGGAGGGCTGTAATAATGTATGACTTATAAAGACTTTGTGCTTGCGCACTAGCTGCGGTATTTCAAATTTTTGGTTACCTCTAACAGCCAGGTCCAAGAACAGGTGAGGTGATTCAGCTACACACTTCATTCTAGACCACGAGGCATAAGAATGGTGCCATGCACAACTGTGTAAACCTCCCAGACATTTTGTACCTTTTTTTTTTTTGCATATTTGTGCATTTATTTCATCAATGAGAAGATGACATCTTGGAAGCTATGTGGCTCAATGGATACTACCGTCAATTTTAGATCAAATGCCATTATCACAGCCCCTTGAAAAAAAAAACCGGACCTTTCTGAAGTCACATTTTAGTACTGATTGTTTCTAATCTTGTCAGAAAACCAGGACTGGCAACATATGCAAACAGTCTGGAACAGTTCAGGCAGCCAGGACAGTTGTACAAAACTGCACTCTTGCAAGAGACTACGCAGATTTATATAATCCAGGCCATATTGTCACAGTGCTGCTGGCACGTTAAAAAGCTAAGTAGTGTTAACAAGAATTAACTCACAATTTAACTAGTACACTCTGCTGGCCACTACTAGCTTTGCTTCTTAGTATCTTGATTTTTTTTCCTCCACAAGCATGTCAGACGCACCAGGGACACTGCTGCTCAACCATCCACAGCAGGCCCACTGCAGTGGTCAGCTTTAGTTTGGGCTTGCTTTAGAAAAGAATTTTCCATTGGCTGTTTGAATTTTAACATTGTTCCACCAGCACAGCACTGCAGCCTTCACCAACTAACACAAATGACAACTCTGGAGAGAGAAGCAAAGCAAGTGGTATCTGGAGTGGAGATCTCAATTACCCGCCTCGTTTTCTGACAAGATGAGCAGCGCAAACACTCTTTTCCTTTTGTGGACAGCAATCTACCTCCTGTTCAAGTAACAGTCTCAGATCAGTACACACAAGTATGTCGTGCTAGTCAGAGAGTCCCAAAGTGTGCCAAGTTTGACATCTATGAGAGTTTAGGAAGACAGGTTAAATAAAAACTACCCTAAGTATGGCAAATTTCAGAAACAATCCAAGCACCAGAATTCAAATTTGGTTTACTCCCACATTTTAGAATTCTTGCATAAGAAAATATCCTTCACCAGGAGATTCAGTCAATAACTTGGAAGACAGTATTTGTCTCTCCTTTGAGACTACAACTTAACTAGCACTTCCAATTATTACAGTAAAGAGCTGCGTGAATGAAGAGCTGTATAAATGAAAAACATAGTTAATGCCTTAGTCGCTGCGCAAATGTGACTTCAGTTCATGCCTGTTGCACATCTAATCTATCTGAGCTGCCTCACAGACAAAACCTTTCCATTTTAATTAATTAATGACGACGCGCTGTGAACATCTGGCGCTGTCCATCCAATAGCAGTAGAAACTTGTGCTGAGGATTCTCCCATCTGTACACAATGGGGAAGAAGACAATAGAAGTCATTAGTAATCCATAGTACTGTACAGCCACACTAATTTAAGGGACTGAATGCTAGCTGGACTTGGGAGGAGTGGTGAAGAAAGTGAACATCCAGTGGACCATTGAGCACACTGTTGTGAAAACTAACTTGTTTTGATTTGTAGTGTACATGACTTATTTTATAAAAGACCTTTGCTCTGTACGTATTTATATTAGTGATAAAAACACAAGCTGAAGACAAAAATGGCCTCTCTCACAGAAGCACTGCTAGCATAAGAGTATTAATCTGTACATGTGAAAAAACCTGAATTTTTCAACTATTTAAAAATAGTGTGAGTACTGGAACAGAACAGTGCCAAAGTTAACAGAGCTTGTATTAGAGTTGGCTACTACTGTGAACTATTCCAAATATTTGATGCATTTAGAGACTTGAACCCAACTTTACAGGGACACTGAAAACTGAAGACAACCTCAAATGAAATCAGTAGGTAGTCTGATACTTCTGAAATGCAGTCTTAACCTGGGTCCTAAACATTAAGAGATTACAAGAATCACTGTTCTCTTTATAGAGCTTTAGCCTGGAGTTTTAAGCTGATTAAGCTATCAAGAAGAGAGCATTCTGTCTACCTAAAGGTCAACATACAGCAAGAATAGTAAAGTTGGGGGAGTTGTGTTACACTTAAAATTCACAAACTAAAGCTTTTAAACAGCATGAGGTTAGAGAAATATTAACATACTACAATGCTGCTGAGTTCTCCACCCACGCTAGTTTTCTTCTCTGTACTTTGCAGAAGGCAGTCTTTAAAGCTCTCTTCTTTTCTCAACTTCTTCTTTTTCAACTATACATATTTGGATCAGATATTTAGTAAGCACAAAACAGTAAGTTGTTGGGCGTGGACTGACTTGATGATTTAACTGTTCTTCTCTGTCCCTGCTTGAACCTGCCACTGTTTAAGAATATAATTTAAAGACAATCCAAACACTAGGACTAGACCAAGGTTGTGTAATGGTCAACCACTGTGAGGTTTGTGACAGTTACAGAAAGTGTGACTTAAGACCATCAGCTTTGCTGTCTGCTGTGTATGTCAAGAAACTCCACAGAATATTCCTTACAGTTGCATTGAAACCTGAAAGTGAAATGAAGTCACTAGAATTATCCAGGCCATGCTGGTGCTATCTGCCAATTTAGGATCCCCCAAAAATCTTTCAGGAAAAAAAAACAAAACAAAGAAACAAGAAAGGGCCACACATGAAAAAAAAAAAAAAAAGAATGAAAAAAGAAAAGGAAGAACTGTTTCAAGATCATTTATAGTCCCAGACTAAATCTGTCTAGAGAGCTGCAAAATTTCCACCCATTACAAAAAAAGCAAAAACAAAAAAACAACCAACCAAAAAAAAAAGTAATTTGGAAAGTGTTTAAAAGAAATTATTTTGCACCAGAATAGCCTTATGCTAAAGCTCGCATGCGCACAGGGCTGGGAGGATCAGCTTCCTCTTGGCCAGGCCCACAAAGGTCTGTTGAAGACAGCAATAATGTTATCAAGACAGAGCAAACAGCAGATGGCTGATGTGGTCACATTTCGTAGTGTCATTTCCAATCATACAGCAGGGTATCCAAGAAGTTAATGGCATAGTCCAGTGTGCATTCAGTCAAGAGTAAGTTAAAGTCAACACTTACGTGTCAGATGAGATTCAAGTTTCATTAGCCCAAGAAGAAAATCAAGGTCTCCAATCTTAACCATCCAGCAGACTTCACTTATAATAGCAAAGCAAACTCTCTGCAAGCATTGCTTCAAATAGCAAGACAGGAAAACCTTTAAAACAGGGTCAAACCAGACCCGAATCTGAGAAAGCACATCTGCCTAATACTTCAGTTTTCCCCGTGGGCTAATTAAAAACAGACATAAAAAATATGCTATCTGGGATTATAATGGCTCCCAATGCACCTACCTAACCACTGCACAAAAGATTTCACCATTGACATAATACTCTTGATATCCCAGACGTAGGAGTACATGTCATAAAGGATTGTCCTGTTGGCACAATTGGAGAGGCGAGTGAACATCCCCATCACCAAACTGCACATCTCTTCAAACTTGGCTGCTCGGTTACGCCATTCTTCTATCTATGAAAAACATCCACAGGATCAAACACAGGGTTCTGGGGGAGAGTGGTACTCTAAATATGGAGGAAGACTATATAATTCATTACTTCATTTTACCAGCATTGACTACCACACCACATGTCACTCACAGATATCCTCTATGGCTGTTAGAAGTGAGGCCAGTACAAGGAACATTGGTCAAATGCAGACACCAGACTGCCTTCACAGCAACATGGCACTACAGGCTTAAAACAGTAGATTCCATGGAGGAATGAAAATTACTGTGACCTGTGATTGGTTATACACTACCCTTTAGGTCCTAGGAATTAGAACACCAGTCTCTATTACAGGCAACAAATAAAATTGCTCAAGATTTTCATTTAAAAGGACAAAAACAAGATTCACACTCACTTTTTCAGCATCCTTTCCTTTGCAATTAACACTGACAACACTACTATTTGCTCTGAGCCACTGGAATTCCCTCAGCATCTGTGCACCTTTGGGCCCATGTTCATAAGGAAGGTAAAACAAGTCAGCAAGAAGCTGCAAGTCCTCTAAAGTCACTGGTTCTACTGTGTAAAGAGGCTTTTCATTCGGCCCAGGCACAAAATGTTCTTTGTTAATTTGCTCATCAGTCTGCATAGGTGCAATGTCACTACCGGAGTCTTCCTGCATAGACATCTCTGGAGACTTTGACTCAACTATACTCTCCTTATCCGTATCCATTGGCTTCAGCTCCTCTGCCATCTTGGCTTCGGCAATATCTGTCAGTATCTGGTTAGCATTCTTGTCTGAGTCATCTTGTTTTTCCACCACCATGTCCATTGGTTCCTCATCAGATTGCTTCTTCTCCTCCTCCTTGACCAAGGCCGGTGACTCGCTGCTCAGCGCTGTGCCCTGACTCATGATGGGTTCTTGGTACACCGTGGTAACCACTGTTGCTGCATTTAAAGAGGACGGTGCCACCAGCGGCCCTACATCCCCTACAGAGGTTTTAGCACCACTGTGGGCCACTTGCCTACCTAAGAATAAGAAGAAATAAATTTAGAGTTCTCAATATCTGTCAACTAGCATTCAAATCAGCAACTTCTACAAATAACGCATGATTTTATTACTGCAGCATCCAATCAGCACAGCTTCCTGTTGGTACTTTGCCTATTCACTTCCGTCACTGTAATTCTAACTGCTGGTTTTGGTTTCTGCAAATTTCCCTCCCACATAACCGGTAACCAAAGACAGGATAGGGGAAAAGTTAGGAAAATTAATATTTATGTGCTGCCAGCAGCATTTCTGACTATGCCACCAGAATAACTAAAGTCAACACTTTTCCCTCTGCATCAACTGACTTGTTAAAGTTGCCTTCATCACAAGTGCCAGAGGATCATGCATCAAGGTTGCTTCTGTTGATCAGTCAGAGCACTACAGGCACACTGCAGAACATCAAGCATTCTTACTTTTTTATTAAGGTTTCCCCAATTACTAAGGTAGAAAATATTTCCAGCTGAAAAGTATGTGAATGCCAAGATCTAAAAAATATTTTTAATATGCAAGTACTGATCATCTAACCCATTTTTTTTATCAACCCCAGAATGATACCAAACCATACTCACTGCTGTATTGCTGAGGTACCCCAAATTCCTGCAACCACTCTGTTAAGGCCAACTTCAGGGCCATTTGTGGGCTGTAGAGAACATCTGTTTCAATATCTTCATCACTCCCCTCATTTTCCAATTTAATCTGGATTGAAACGGTACTGTCTTCAGTATCAGCTAGAGACAAATTTTAAAAAGTTATCATGCAAGTTTGATTTAAAATAATAATAAAAAAAAGTTGTGTCAGACAAGGCATTCAATAACTCTGACAGGCCTTCTATGCAAAGAAGCACAAATTATTAGCCAAAATGGAAAATTACGGTGACTGTCAATGTTGACACAGAAACAGCGTGCAGAAATCAGACACTCTGGCATTCAAGGTTGCTTTTGATCTGAACTGCTTCTATTCCAATGACATCATATCCATGGACACACATCAAACTTGGGCATTAAAACTCCTTGCTGAGAGTGTTAATTATACAACCACAGATATCTCTCAAGACTAAGAAATTCTCTGATAATACATGTGCTACAGAGACATCCCAGGAAGTCAATAAAGCAAGCTCAGTGCTCATTACCTTTCAGGCAACTGACATTAGCTTACAGGACAGAAAAGGCTAGGTGTAACAGGAAAAAGTTGGTGAAGAAAGGATAGAATCATTAAGAACACCAAAACCCAGTATGATTCATAGGGTTAAGCACAGATCCAGCAAACATTTATGCATACTTACTCATCACCACATCTTTTCTCACTCCATTCATGTTAGACTTGTACCAGGTCGCAAGTGTGTGAATGGCAACATAATTGGCTTCAAATTCACAGTTTGGATTGGTCAGAACTCCCTTTAGTCGAGGGATAAGCTCAGTTGACCGACCCTTGTAAGGCCCAAGAAAAAGCCTCTTTTGATCATAATCATTAGCATGAATGTTATCCCAGATAACTGGTGCTCTCCTGATGATCTTAGAAACTTCTTCTATGGACTCTACTGGAATGTCTTTGGATACAACTTTTGGACCTAAGAGGGAAACAGGATAATCAGAGGGCTTTGCACATACTAGAACATTCAATCCCCAACTAGCTGGAAAGTTTATTTTACTAAATACTTATAAGAAATTCTTCTAACAACAACAGTGAATTAGAAGAAACAAGCCACCAAACCAAACAATTTTTACCTGTCCATAACACCTCAATGCCAGGGAGCAGCTTTTCTCCTACAGTTCGTAAATACGGTGACTGGGCAACATTTGGATAACAGAAAGTTCCACAGTACTCTGCACAGGAAAAGAGAATGTCACTGTTATTAGAAGGATGCATATGTGTGACAACATACACAACTGCCCCACAAACACATTGAGAAAATGCCATTTGAAATAAGAAACATCCATAAAATTAACCAGGTAAGGCCCAAAAGTCTAAAGTATAAATAAAAAGGACATTATGAACGATGCTTCACATAAAGACCAGAAAGAAAAGGTAAAGAATTTATTTAAAATTGCTCAAATATCAAAATTAGAAAAAAACTTATCAAGTCCATAAACAGAAGACCAGGTTACAGCAGACAATATGCAAGAGAACTGGAAAATCTCGAGACTGATTATGAAGTGCAAATTCCTAAAAATATTAACACTGGAATACATGTCTCTTTAAAGTTAAAGTGGAGGTCTGCAACAAGACCAAACTACTATTGTGTAAGGGGATAAACTAATTCACAATAACAACATTGCTACTAAATTGAATCTTCCTTGCAACCATCCACACCTCTGAACATAGTGATTTTCTCCCCATTACCTCACAGGTATTAGGGGAAGTTTGCAATTCAAAAAGCAATGACTGGATCCAAGTGCAAGTCATCTTAATAAATAAAGCAACTCAGTGACTAGTGAAGTGGGTAATCTTATTAAAAATAGGAACCAGTGACAGCAGTGAGCACAGACTACACCTCTACTTTAATAAAATTCTAAGAAACCAACAGCCAGCCAATTCAAGAGGCAAAAAGATTTTGATTTAAGTAAAAAAAACCCAAAAATCTTCCTTTAACCATTCTATCAAGCTGCCTTCTTTGCTTGGCATTAAGCCTTTCAGAGCTGTGTAGATTTGGCAAAAACTTTGCATATATTTGAATAATCAAACCTTTCTTTGTGAGTCAATTTCTTCAATCAACCCCAAAATACTTCCTAAGGCAGTTATTAAATGCTAAAACAGCTTTCCAACCAATAAGACTGAGGCTGAACCAAATGATTCCTCTCATTTTACCTGTAGGACAGAAAAGGAATGTGTCTGGTTCTCCTAGATATTGATAAATTTCATTTGTGATGGAGACTTGAGCATGAGCAAAAGAACTGAAAACTTCTTTGTCTGCTGCACACATGTTATGATCGATATCATCAAACAGCAGTGCAAAAGATCTGCAGCCAAACTGGGAAACCTAATACAAGAGACAAGAGCAAAAGGTTTAATTTGTTAAATTATTTTCATATTTTTTAAAAATCAAACTAAAATTTTTAAATCCAATCTTAATCTTAAAGGGAAGGCTACAGGAATGGAGGAGAGAAGGTAGCGGAGGCAAGACAGACCTTGTTTTCTATTCACAATGAATGCCTATCTCTGGCCCATAGCTCTGCTTCTCTCAAAGATTAGACCTCTAAAGACCTGCAATCTGTTCCAGTTTTAACAACCCCAAGCTGATCTCACAGAACAGACAGCTGGGAAAAAAGTTAATTCTGTAATAGCTCTTAGACAAAGGAGAGGAATCAATTAAGAGAACAAAGAACATGTGCATGTCAGGTCTGCCTGCAAAGGCGTTTGTTGTGGGCAACAGTTCTTGCTTTAGCAATGCGTCTTGGATTCCAAAATACTCTGAAAACAAAAATAGCCTTCAGAATCCCATACGAGATGAGACTTGTTCTTTTTTTAAAATCTAGGTGATCACCAGCCACTTCTGCAATGCAATCCAAACACATCCATTGGAATTGTTCAAAGGCACCAAAAACTAACACCAGTGCTGAAAAGGTTCAACCTTTTGAACCTGGTGAAAAGCTGAAAGAGTAAGCAGGGCATTGGAGTTTCCAAACTAAGTAGTGCTGCAGCTGTGCTGTTTGTGTCACACTTACCTGGTCCAGCTTACGTTTCAGTGTGGATACCTCTTTAGGATTGGAGAAAGTGATATCAAGTCCAGGTGAAATTGCATAGATGAACTCTATTTCGTGTTCTCGTGCAGCTGATATTAGAGTCATTAGCTGCTCTGGAAATCAAATTGAAATATTTCAGAGAGATTCAACAATTTTAAAAAATTCTTGGGCATCATTTTAAGTAAATTATGAAGTTCAGATGCCTCTTCTATCATAATTTTTAAAAAATTGTTGGAATTTCTTGAAACTAACACAGCAAGGAGCACCAAGTTATTTGGAAGAGTTCTCAGAAGTTATGCCAAAAGGAATGTAACAACTATCCTTGTATTCCTATTTTCCACGTTATAGTTTTATAAATATTTTTAAGATTCTCTTTATCTCAGTGCTGTGAGACAAATATAGATATAGTCTGTGTCCACAGTATGCACACCAACAGTTCTAGAATTATTACTCACTTCCCCCACACATACTAGCAGACAACTCAGTGCAGTAACATCACCCTGTGTGACAGTGGTTCACATACCACTTGTATCACTGAAGCTTGGGGCACATGGAAAACGTGGGTTTTAACATCACTGTGCAGAAGTAGTTGCTTTAAGAAGCAAACTTGAAATTTCATCTTCCATACAACGAATAAAGAATTATTTTTAGAATATTTAACGATATTTGCTGTTATTGGCAATTACCTTGCAGTACCCTCTAAATTACGTTTCTGCAGTGATTCAAAGTGGCCTCCAAGAAGGATTATTTAATTTCAAGAGTATAATTTCCCCCCCGACCAAGGAAAACTACAATCCCCTCAGTCTAATAAAACACCACAGATCCCATAAATGCCAGAGGTGGATAAAAAGCCTCACACCAACATGAACAGGTCTTATGTTCTAACTAACTAGTCAAGAGTTGGAGACAAGGGCTTAATGAATTACATAAAGGGACAGGCTATTTGCTCAATCTTTTTTCTCTTTTCTGAAGCAAATAATTTCTACTTCAAATATGGTGCAGATGTTCAAGAGCCAGAGGAATAATTTCCCTTGAAAAAAAAGTAAATCTTGTAAGACAAAGCCTTAAAGCAATTTCAGAAATCATCTGCAGTTATAGTTAAAAGAAGTAAACCCATGCTTGTTCCAAAGCTGCAATAAATACACCTGCAGAGTATTAAGAAAGAGGTCACCTTTGGGAATGGCTACTGTGATTATACACACACAAGTATACATAGCAGTAACAAATTAATTCTGAAGTCTCTTTATAGAAAACACAGAGGAGAAATAAAGGCAATTACCTGCTTCCTCCACAGAGTACATTTCTCGCCAAAACATCCTGTGCTTGTAGTCATCCTTTGGAGCATAGAGGTATGTATTCAGTCCCCACTTCTGAAGTCTACAAACATAGGAAAAAAGCCTTCAAATAGCCTACAAATTCAGGAATTCTAAGTTTCACTTCATCTTTTTCTTTTACTTGATCTATTTTTTTCTTTATTGAACATTGTGTTATACTGTTAAGTCACGATAACTTTAAGCACAAATTATAGTGGACAAATTTGGTTCACACAAGATGAAAAGGTGAATATGAGTCCCTAAGAATACAGATATTAGGCAAAAAGTTTCTCTAGGTTAGAACAATAATTCTTTCCGGGCTTAAGTGGAAGATTATGATTTCATTGCGATGGAATGTGCTGCAGTAAGAGGAAGCATGACTTGCCTTCTAAAAAGTTCTTTCCTCTGCTCCATCACCCAAGGTCTTCCATAAAATCCTATGGGAAACAAGATTAAAATTATCCAGTTAGATTATGCCCACTCCATGAAACTCTTCTGCTACTTTCATCAAAAAGCTTCCCAAAGCAGAAAGGAAAAAAAATTAGTTAGCATTAGGGAAGTGTAATAACCTAAAGTGATCTAAATTTAAAATGCAATTATAACTTGTTTCATTTCTTATGATCTAAGGTCTTATAGTTTTGGCCACTGAAGCAATTAGTTTTCAGAATACAAACTGTGTTCCTGAGCATATGCCCTTGACAAGTCAAGTCAGCGTTATTATAGCAGCAGACCGAACAGTCATAACCTAATTAAACCATCACTCCAGACACCTACAAAATAGATTTAATTGTAAGGTGAATACTGAAGACACTTGAAAATATTTACTGGCTCAAAAGTGCTTAACTGGTGGCACAGATTAGAATTTATACACACAGAGTATATAAACACAAACTGGGGGAGATGATGTATAATTAAAAAAATATGTGCAAGTGACTCAACAAAATGCTTACAGTTTCATTTCTTTTATTCAGTTTAACAGGCTCCTTGTCAAAATTAACTTGCAAGCTGATATCTTTACAGTTCTCACATTTTACAAGCTAATACTATGTCTGTGAATAATCATATATAAAAGCCTTTACACAAGTCATTTTAGAACAGATTGTACTGAAAGTCTTGGAATTCCACAGAAACTTGCTTCTGGTTTTAAATCTAATCCTCCCATTCTAGAAACAATTAAAAAAGCACCCTCAATGCACTCTTAGTCAAGCCAATTCACTTAGACCCATGTGCAAACTGTTCAACCACAAGTGGGCACTTCAAAACAAAGCTTCAGCTTGGCAGTCCTTGCAAAGACCAGAGACTAAAAAACATGAAATTAATAAGCTCTTATTTTCAAACAGCATGGCAAATCATTGGTGAATATTGCTCCTAATACACAAAGCTCACAATTTCCCACAGAACACCAGTTCAAAAGGCAGACAGTATCTTCATTTCCAGAGCTGTTCACTGCTGTAAATCTGTAAATATTTGGTCTCACTGAGGCCAAAAACACCCTCCTATCACCTTTCAAAACTCCAAACTGATGCAACTGAAGCACTTTCTACATATTAACAGGTATTTCAGTTACATGTTAAGTGTACAATGCTTTCTTAAGCAGTAAAAGCAGGCTCAAGTTTTAAGAATTAGTCTCTCAAAGAGCAATCTCAGACTGCCTGGCACCACAATGTGGCAAAGCTGAGCAACTACGGCTCCTCACAACTGCCCAGTGGTAAACAGAGGAGTTAAACAGTTAAACAAGAGAGCAGTTGTGAGGCCTGAAAACCTCCAGGTTTATTTAACTCAGAATGAATTTCTCATTCTCACCACAGTTTCCTCATTTTGACTGATGCCGCCTTGAAGAAGCTTAAGAACCCACAAAAGGAATAAAAACTTGTGGGACCCAAGGAATACCACCTACGTCCCATAACTCATTCAGAACATTTTTTGCTTTACTTATACTTCTGGTTCAGACCCACAAGCCTGAAGCAGAGCAGGGCCTACTATAACAAAAGGACATTCAGCTAACAAAAACTAATGAAATAAGGTTGAAGAGAACAGGCTAATCTGAAGTGATACTTTTCCATCTGTCTCCACGTTTCTTAGGTTACTACTGTCACCAGCTGGTGATGACTCTTGGATCTTTCTGTCCAACTGAAAATCGACCTGGTTTTGTATTACTCTATCAGGACTGTGTGTCAGGTTGATACAAAGTCAGCAGATCATGCCTAATACCTCATCCCAGTTACCATGCTCTCCATCACTAAAAGCCAGGACATCCCAGAGGCAGAGCATGAAAGCTTTGCACTCAATAATCTTAGATCTTATTACTCTGCAAAACAGTGAATTTGATATGTGTCATAAGCCCTTCCCATTCTCAGAGTGTACAAGTATTTGGCCAATTCTCCTTTGCCTTTTCTACAAAAGATCCAAATTCTCCACCTCAGTGCTTTACCCTCACTATCCCTCTCATCTGTGTTAACCGCTACTCTATGTTTGAAGTATTTACCCACACTTCTGAAGTTAATTGCTGTTTTACTCTTAACCCCATAATTCCCCTGAGTCACTAACAAGATAGATGTTTTCACTCACTACCATTAACCTCATTCACCACAGGTTTTTCTGTCGGTGGTGGTTTTTTGTTTGCCCCTTTTTTTTTTAAACGCTCCTCTATTCCTTTTTTTCCACACTGATTATTGTTAGACTGGTAACTCCTAACCAGTGTTTGATGGCTTCATTGGGCACAGGCCATTTTCTTGCTTTGTTTTGTGCACAGTAAACTCAAGAACACCTGCAACAAAATATACGCAGAGGTGACCAACAAAGCAACTAACACCACCAGAAAAATGATTATGGTATACTCTGTAGTTCCAGTATAAGCCTGGATGAACAGGTGATCCATGGTCCAGGTCTATCAGCAGGAACATGAGAAAACATGCTGTTACAACCTGTGTTTCTCTTCACTGATATCCATCTCCAAAGCTTTCAATTTAGCCTCTATCTTCACAGAATTTTAAGCTATTAACAAAGTAAAGACATCTTTCTCCACACTGTCCTTAAGCCCTACTAGATGCTAAAAAATAAAGGCTTAACTGGGCCTAATGCACCTCACACAGTAATATTTGCATAAGCCAAATAGTCTTTTTAAGATACAAACAGAAGACATTCTGCAAAGCAATGCAGATACGGACTTTGATAAACTGCCTGTTTCCCTCTCCATTCCATCTGTTAATCATTTTGTTCTTCTACTTGAAAGTCATTATAGGTACAGAAATAATAACAGATCACAGGAATCAGAACAATTGCAAACCAACTATTATGCTGGGAATAAACAATTTTTCTTGCTGGCTTTCAACCACCTACCTTAACCGACCTGCCAGAAATGCAGACAAATTCTGTCATTAGTGAGAAATGCAAAAAGAGTCACTTTTTTTGTTCCTGCAGCTTCAGCAACAATTTAAACCTTTTACTGATGCCAACTATGTCAAAAGTCAGAGGACTGTCCCACAGCCGAATTGATAAGCTAGAACACTTTGGAGAACAAGGGGCATTTAATATTAATTATAGAGCAGCTGCCTGTAGAATCAGATATTCCCTACTCGGGAAACTGAATCTGAGCCTCTGGCGCGCAGAAAGAACACGTACAGTCGGGATAATCGCGCGGTAGCTCTGCTCTTTCTCTCTCTCGATCCTACCTCCTTTAGACACGTACCAGCAGGCGAGACACAGCAGTGCCTCGGCCTCTCTGAGCAATCACGGGCGCGCTGGGGAGCCGGGCCTGCGCTCGCCCCGCCGCACAGCTGCCGTCGAAGGCCGCTCCCCGCTCCAGCACAAGCCCCGGGGGCAGAAGCCCCGCCCGGCAGCCGCGGCTCCTCCCCGCCCCGGCGGAGTCCCGGCCAAGAACCGCGCGGCACCTCCCCGCCGAGCGGGCTCCTCCGGGCGGGGGAGGAGACGGGGCCGGCAGCGCCTGCTGGGACCACCCCACCCCCGGTCTCCCGCGGATACCGAGCCGCCCCCTCCCCCGCCCTCCCACAGCCCCCCCTCTCCCAGGGGACACCCCCTCCCAGAGCTCCCACCTTCGACAACGCCGCAGAGGAAGCGGCGGGAGCCCAGCGCCGTCTCCGTCTCGGTGTCGGTCTCCTCGCCCCCCGGGACGGGCCCCGCGGCGGCGCCCGGCGGTTCTAAGGGGGCGCCGGGCACCCCGGCCGGGTTGGGGCTGCCCTGCGGCTCCTCCAGCGCCGCCTGCCCCTCCTTCTGCACCATCCTGCCGCCCGCCGCCAGCGCCGCCGCTCGCCGGGCCGGGCCGAGCCGACCGGGTCCCGTCCGTGCCGCTCCGCAGCCCCTTTGTCTGCGCCGCTCCGGGGCCGCCGCCGCTTCCTGTTTACGGGGCGCTGCGCCTGCGCGGGGAACCGGCCCCAACCGGTCCGCGCCGCTTCGCCCGCAGCCGCCGCGCTCCGACGGGGCCGCCGCGAGGGCCAGGGGAGCGCCCGGCTGTGCGGGAAGGCAGAGGAAGGGCGCGGGAGGGAGGCCGGGACGGCGCCGGCGGAGCGGGAGCAGCGGGACGGGGCGCGGGAGGCTCCTCGGGGAACACAGCGGGCGGGCGTCGCGCACGCTCTGCGCAGGCGCGGGGGAGCGCGCACCGCGCGTGCTCTGCGGGGCCGGCGGCGGGAGGGGCGAGGCAGCGGAGGCCCAAGAGCGCCTGCGCGGGGAGTGCGCGCTCACCCGCCGCGCACGCGCGAGGGGCCGCGGGGACCGAAGGGGGAAGGCGGTGGCGGGAACGACGCGCGTGCGCAGTGGGGTTTGTGTAGGGAAGCGGCGCCGAGTGGGGGAGGGGGGGAGTGGAGTGTTTACCTCTGCCCCGCGCATGCGCCTGGCGGTGTGTGGGTGTGTCCGCGCGTGCGCGGGGCCGAAGGGCGCGCGGGCTCCCCTGAGCCGTGACCTACTTTGGCGGCGCCCCGCAAGCTAAGCAGGGTCTGCCGGGGCTGCGGCGCGGATGGGAGACCGCGCTACTGCCCCCTCCCTCCTCCCGCGGCACGGCCGGTGTGACGCCCGAAGGTGTGTCTGTGCCTGCAAGAGGCTTACGAAGATGCTGAAAGACGGGATGCAGAGCTGAGGCGGATCTCAGTAAATCAGAGGAGGGGCGTCAGGTCAGATGGTGTCTCTCCTGGGAGAACTTCCAGCTACGTTGGGAGCACGAGTCAGGGACCCCTGGGCTGAGTAGATGACCTCCCATGTGGCTGTGGAAGGAGGCCAGCGAGGTCATCCTTCCAGCCCTGCCAGCCCTGCCGAGGCTGCAGCAGGCACCAGCCAACAGGGAACCAGTGAGCAAAGAGCTGCTGAACGACCTGGCCGGTGAGGAGGGGCTGCAGAAAGCCTGCACACATCACGGCAGACACATCACGTTTCAGCCACATTTGAGCTTATCCCCGCTGATGACATTCTGGCGTGACAAACCCAAGACGGCTGCATTTTCAGCTCCATCTGGACCTGCTCAGGAAGCTGCAGCAGAGCCCCTTGTCAAGGAGCATCTCTGGTTACCACCAGGTTCAAGCTAAAGCTTTCCAAGAGCAAAAACAGAAATTGTACTGCTGACATAAAGAGTAACTAGCTGAATTGTATTGATGCACAAGACTTTACAGAGGAGTTAGAGAGGAGAAATGCACAGAATTTGTGTGGAAAGTAAATGGGACTCTCATACCACCCTGTAGAGAGCTGAGCAGTGACTGGACCCTGAAGCTGGCATCATGCTCATAGCTTTGGTCATGCCAAACTAATCTTGCAGTAACACTTCTCCCAGTGTTGGGATCTCATCCGTTTACAAAATGTTTGTATTTCTAGTCGGTATTCAGGATGCTGGAGTGAATCACTGCCCCAGGCTGCATCAGCTGCGTCATCCAGTTGCTCAGCTGTTTTCCCACATAGCTGCTATTAATTTTTTCCTCTGAAAGCTAGGAAAATGATGGCTGGAAACAACACAAGGCTGCCCTTTTCCAAGGACTCATCAGCTCTTATCTCTGTTCTTATCATAAACCCACTGACTTTGCTGTTACCCTTAAATGCCACCTGCTCCTGACAAGGGACATCCAAGCCGGAGCTCAGCCCTGGTCACCTCAGCCCCTTTTCTGCCCTTTATCCTGGGGAGAGGGACCCAAGGGATCCTATCAGTGGCTCACAGCATCCCTGTGCCACGAGAGGGCACATCTGGCCCTTGGATATCATTGCCCAAAATAGCAACCAGCCAAACAGAGCCCAGGGGATAGGATATACTGGGAAAAGTGGGTTAGAGGGGAAGATGTGCCCAGGCCCATTCATACTGCCATACACAGACCTGGGTGATGGCCAGCAGCTCAGAAAGGTCCCTGGAGAGTGAGAGGCTTTGGAAAGAGCAGACTTGCTACTTTCCCAGTGCCACAGTGGTAATTCCCCCCATAGCCAGAGCCCATCCTTTTAAAATGTTTTGGTCTCCAGGCAGCTCTTTGCATTGAGTATCCAGTTCATGGACCACAGACTGTATAACGCTAGAGGGTTTCGCTGTCCCACATCAGGTCTGTAACCTTGTTGTTCTGCTGGTTTCCTTCTTCCATGTTTGTTTTTCCCTCTTTGTTTTGCTTCATTTTTTCCCAGTTCTCAAGACTGCACTTTTCCAATGACCAGTGACTGCCCATCAGTTCATGTCCCTAAGGAAAAGCCCTCCCCAGTCCATACCTACCTCTTCAAGGTGGTAGGTGACCATCTTCCTGTTAGCTCAGCCTTAAATGCTATGTCCTAACAAGGGCCACCTGGTCCCAAGGTCGGGTTCACCCAACAGCATCTCACACACCTGACAGCCCCACTCCTGACACCCGACACACTTGATGTAAGAGCTTTTTAGCCTAAATGCCTACAGCCTCTTAGCACGGGTAAGTCTGTATTTACAGGCCCATTAATGGCATGGCCAGGCTCAGCACACACCTTGTCCCCTATGCAATCTCCCAGAGCACCCATGCAGAGCACCCTGCAGCCACAGCACCCTAAAAAATGCTGCCACCCTCTGCAGAGACCCTCAGTACTGCATTTCCCCTTCACCCCCACCCCATTTGCTGACAAATGCAAAAACATAACGTTGGTGTGCATAGCGATTGTGGTTAGATTTTATTGGTTTTTTGTTTTTTGTTTTTTTTTTTTACCCATATAATTGTTATAATACAAAATATACAGACTGGAGATGCCAAGCAGGTTGTGGGTCACCATGCCCCGGGGCAGGGGGTCACTCCATGCGACCTACAGCGTGAGGGAGAAGGCGGCATCTGCTTCATGTGGCAGGGGATTGTGGGCACCCCAGAGAGCCTGGGAGGAGGGAGAACGGGGAAAAGGACACGAGGGGTAAGGTTTAGGAAACCTGCCCTCCCACCCTTGAGAGAATGCAAGTGGGAGCTCAGCCCCACGACAAACCTGGGAACAGGTCTGCAAGATGAACAGTGTGTTGAATGAACCTAAAAAACCCACGTCATTTCTGCAAGGTGAATAATGCGTTGAATAAACCTAAAAAACATATCATATCTACAAGGGATGGGACAGGGATGGTCCCGCTGGGAGTGGCCCCATAGCTTTGGCTCAGAGCCCCAGAGGGGAATTCTAATGTCTCCAACACCAGGGGCTCAGCCTGGGTCTGGGACCCAGACCGACGTGGGCGCTGGCTTTGCACCCCTTCCCAATTGGTCCCAGACACCACAGCTCAGGCTAGCCCAACTCACCCTTGGCTGCTAAGGATGCAGTTGCTGGAGCCACAGTCAGGGACTGCCAGGGCTGGGTACATTCCCAGTGCCTGTAGAGGGCTTCTGGCATTGGCATGGGATCATAAGCACATGGGCATCACTCAGCTATGACTTGAAGTGGTATTTGGGCAGGACAGGCCTGCCTGCACACACCCAGCCCCAGGGACCTGGTGGTGACAAGGATGTGGGGAGCACCAGGGTCCCCAAGCAGGCTCTCACATGGCCGTGCTGGGAGATGGGGATAAGCTCCCCCTGCCCCAAGGTGACCCTCCAGCCTGCCAGCAGCATGGTAATGACTTCTGGCTGTCCCCAGCCTTAGCTATCTCTCGCAGGAGTTGCCAGCTCAACCATGTCATCAGCACAGGGCTATGCCTGTGAGGACACCTCTCTGCCCCACTGCTCATTCCTCAGCCCCTGGGCAGCAGGTGAGTGGGGATGGTCCAGGGCCTGGGAACAGCAAATGATGCCAGGAACATGGCTGTGAGCTCTAAGGGCCAGGACAACCAACAGAGCCCAGCACATCTCCCTCTTTCATCTGGTCTTATACCCTGGCTTCCATGTCCTCGGGAAGGGTTGGAAAGGGTATCTCTTGATTGGAGCCTCAAAGTCGTTCCCTGAGGTCTCTGTGTGCCAGCATCCCAAACTCAAGGGACAGGGGCTGAGGTTGCAGCCCTCCCAGCCCCGCATCCTTCATTCTGGGGGACCTGTGCCACAAGAAGTCACCTCGGGGTTCCTTTAGTCTCCCCTTTCCCCTTGTCAGGATGAGCCTCCTAGGTCTAACCAGGACCCTTGGGACCAGGGGATGCTCCCCGTAGTTCATGCAGCAA
Source organism: Platyrinchus mystaceus (assembly GCA_035041135.1). Classification (NCBI taxonomy): domain Eukaryota; kingdom Metazoa; phylum Chordata; class Aves; order Passeriformes; family Tyrannidae; genus Platyrinchus; species Platyrinchus mystaceus. The sequence continues at coordinate 22,144,876 of JAWWLV010000180.1, read as the reverse complement.
TGAGCCCCAAGTGTCCATGTGGCTGCCTTCTCCAGGCATGGTCCCTCTGCTCACCCACTGGCCAAGTGTCTGGACAGGGAGGGTGGCCAGCAGCTCACAGCCGACATGCTGGACACACTCCCTGTGGCAGGGGAGGAAGCTGAGGCACTGGGGCCCTTTGCAAGACTTTATTGGTTTCTAGACAGCATCTCTGGAGGGCTTGGACTGGCGGGACTGGGGACTCCTGGGGCTGGGGAGGATCAGGGTTATGGGAGTTGTGGCTGCACGGGGTGGTGTGCATGGGGAAAACCCTCTATTGCAGCCCAAGGCTGCGGCTTCCGCACCAGGAATGGGTGCAGGGAGGTCCATCCAGGTGAAATGCTCACCCTGTGCCAGCCATGCCCATGCTCCGATGTCTGGGAGCACCTGCTTGTGATCCTCCGAGGAAAGCAGAGCCGACCCAGGGGAAAAGGAAGATCTCAGCACTGACTGCATCTCCGGAAAGGGAGGTCCCTTCCTGTGGGGTGTGTTTGCAGCCAGCGGAGGGGAGGCTCAAAGGAAAAGTCAAGAGAGAGAAGCAGGTTCTGGGCCCAGTGTCAGGAGCGCTCGGCTGGAGGCAGGTCCGGGAGCTAAATCACACTGTCGAAGAGCTGCATGGACCGCATGATGTTCTCATCCTGTTGGGAACAGGCGGGAAGTGGGCAAGTTGGGCACAAAACAGGAATCTGGGCAGCTCCCCCAAACTTGGCTTTACCCTTATGGCAGCTCTGGCACATGAGTCAAGAGCCCCAGGGATTACAGGCAGTTTCCAAGCCCTGCTGGGATGCATGGCTCTTGTCATCTGTACAGGGATGACAGCATGGGTACGGTTCCCAAAGCAGATGCTCCAGCCTTGCCCCTGGGAGCTCTGGCATCATCTCCTCTCTGCCAGGAGGGGAGTGTGGGGAACAAAGGTCCCCAACAGTCAGGGTGGTGATCCAGCCCAAAGAAGAGCTACTGGTGGTTTTACCTTCTGGCAGGACTCCAGGAACTCCTCAATTGTCACCACGCCGTCCTTGTTCCGGTCCATTTTCTGCAGACAAGCACATCACAGGGGTTGTGGCAGGGACACCTCCAGCCCAGGGAGAGCCCAGTACCCCCTGCCCAGGGTGGACACAGCACACCTCTCTGCCAGCCATCCCCAAGCACCCAGCAGGACCAGCACAGCTCTGCTTCATCCCCAGTGTGGGGTGTTTTCTGCTGTACCCACTGCAGCCACTGGCTCAGTGCTGGAGCTCTGCTTCCCCAGGACATGCTCAGCTCACCTGGAAGAAGTTCTCCACGTGCTCCCGGGGTGCTTCCTCCCGCATGGCCGGGTAGGTATATTTGCCCATCATGTCATAGATGGACTTCATGATGTCCAGCATTTCCTGATGGGAAGGGAAGCAGGGTTGCAGGGTCAACACAGGGCTCTGTCTCCACCCAGTCCCCAACCCACACCTTTTTCGTGATGCTTCCAAAAGACTGGTGGGGTGCTCAGATGTTTTTCTGCTGGTTCTGTCCACAGTGTGGGCCATGTGTGTGCCTGCATGTGTGATAGAGCCCCAGAGCAGCACACCCCCCATCTACCCTTCATCACAGAGACACACCAGTGCCAAGGAGCCAGGAGGGATGTTTGCAAAGCTGATCTCAGTTAAATATTGACCCCCTGAGCTCTCCTCCAGAGCTCAGCCAACATTCCCGAGTCTTGCTCTTGTTCCTGACAGGTGCAGACCTGCACTGGTCCTGGGGACCTGTCTGGACCCCTATCCCACCTCTTTGGTGATGCAGCCGTCTTTGTTCAGGTCATAAAGGTTGAAGGCCCAGTTCAGGCGATCGTCAATGGTGCCCCGCAGGATGGTGGACAGCCCAGACACAAAGTCCTGCAAGGATGGATAAGGCAAGCAAATGTGAGCCACAAAGGGCCTCACAGACACAGAGGGTACTGCCCTGCTTGTCCCTCCAGCAAAGGGGAACTCAGCCCTAAAGCAGATGTGGCCTTGGGCTGGGCTGACAAGGGAAATGTTGTTATCAAAAAGAGCCTGGGGAGAAAAAATTGCTTGACCCCATATATGTCCCACACTAGTCCCCTGAGTCACAGTACCCCAGAGGACGATGTGCATCAGAACCTGCAGTTCAGCCAAAGCCTGACCAAGACCCAGCCACGGTTGTTTCTGCCGGTCTAGATATACAAGACACTAGCCAGAAAATACAGAAAGCCCCTTTTTTGTTGCTTTTCATTGTTTTTCTACTGCCTCTGGGAATTTAATAGACTCCACCAGCTCCTGCAAAGCTCTTCATCCATCTGCAACAGCAGTGCTGCTGATCCCAGCCCACAGTACCCGAAGAGATGTGCTCTTCCTGCCCCACTGCCATCCCATCACCCCCTCCTTGGCCACAGCTCACCTCAAAGCTGACAGAGCCATCATGGTCGGTGTCAAAGGCATTGAAGAGGAAGCTGGCGTACGTGCTGGAGTCTGCAGGGAGAAGGGCAGCATGAGGGGCTGCTGTGTGACCCCCTGCCTCACAGAGGCAACCATGCAGGGCATGGGGACGGGGATGGGCACTCACCTCCCTGAGGGAAGAACTGTGAATAGATCTGCTTGAAGTTTTCTTCATTGACAATGCCACTCGGGCACTCCTGCCAGGGCCAAACCACAGCGTCACTTCCACATTGCAGAAAGGGGGTGAGCATCCCCCTAAATCCCTGTGATTCCCTTGCTTTGCCTTGCACCCTGCCCTGCACACCTGGTGGGGTGGCTGGTAAGGCTTCTTTGAGCATCTCCCTGATTTTGTGGGCTGCACCCCTCACTGGAGGGGCTCTGCATCCCAGGCACCCGGGAAGGGGGCTCTCTGCACCCAAGGAAATAGAGCACAGGATCAGGTCTCCCCACTGAGCTCCCTGGAGGTAGGATCAGGCTATAGCCTTATATAAACATCAACCCCAAGGCCTTCACAGACACTGGGCACTGCCAGGTGCAAAACAACCCCGAGGAGGACATGGCAATGGAGGTGGGGCTATCAAAGCTGGTCGAGGGGTACTCACATTCTTGAAGCCTCGGTACAGGACCTGCAGCTCTTTTCGGGTGAACTTGGTCTGCTCCTGAAGCTGATCCAGCCCCTCAGGGCGGTGGCAGACGGTGGAGAGCTCAAACTCATCCTCAACACTGTCTGCAAGGAACCAGGGGAAGAGAGGGCGGCTGAGGCCAGCACTGTCCTGCCCTACCCTGTCATGCCAGGGGGCAGGAGAGGCACCTTGTATAGCACACCCTGTGCTCTCACACCTGCCCAGGATGACACATTTTTGGGGTGCTCTGCTCAGCCAGAGTTATGTCTATGCCAGTAGGGGACACTCAGAGACACCCTCGGGGCAGACCAGGGACTGACACTGGGCAAAAGCTCCTCCAGCCTCCAGTACAGCCCAGGCTGAGCAGAAAGGGGGTGTGAAACCCCTCCAGTGCTGAAACCCTCCTTGCCTGCCCTTGTCCTCCCACCAGCACACGTGTCCACCCTGTGGAGTTGAGGCCCTTGATGTCCTGCAGGTCAATGCTGCACCAGGGTTTGTGTCCAGCAGGAGAGTTGCCCCTCCAGAGCTCCCAGCCCCAAATGCCCCCCCAGCCCTTCTAGAGTCCATCCTGCCCGCTGTGCCCCCACCTTCATCAATGGATTCTCCCCACCATCTGCCAAGCTGCACAACCCCTGCCTGCAGCAGCCAGCACCTCCAGACCCCACTTCAGCCAAGAGGGGCTGTGGTCCCATAGCAAATACCCCCTCTCCGTGGGACAGTTCAGCCCGTGCCCCTCCATACTCACCTTTTCCCAGGGGCGATTGGCTTGCACCAGTGGGCAGAGAGAGACCATGACCAGGGGCTTGGACTCATCAAGGAGCCAAGCACACCCAGGGCAGGTGGTTAAGGTGGCTCTGCACTCACTCCCTGCTCAGCCTTTTTCATCCCCCCGTCATATCCCCATCTCCAAACGGACCTTGAACTTTGAGCAACAACCCCCCACCCCTTAAACTAGCGCCAGGAGGGTCCGGCTGTCCTGAGCCTGCTCCCAAGCGGGTCTTGCCGCTGTTCATCTTGTGGGAGCTGCTCCAGGGAGCTGGAGAGGAAGAAAACCAGCCTGTCAGCAGGTGAGGACAGAGGACGGTGCAGAGCCCACGGGATCGGGCCCCTCCAGGATTGATCCTTACAGCCCCAAACCCAGAGCAGGGGAGAGGCGGAGGCGTCCCCTTCCCGCAGGCAGGGCCAGGGCGGAGAGCAGGCAACAGCACCGCCGGGGACACACACACACAAAGGCAAGAAGAAGCACTTGCTTTCGCTGAGCGAGGGGATGGATTTGGGCCGGCAGCAGGGCAGCAGTTTGAGGAATCGCTGCTTCAGCGCTTTTTTAGTTTGGACTGGCGGATTGCCTGGAAGAAAGAAGGAGTCACCAAGCAGAAGAAGAGTTAACAGAGCATCAGCCCCGGTCCCGGCGGGCAGCAGGGTTGGGCACCCGGCGCGGGGTGAGAAGGGCCGGAGGCAGCACATGCAGCGTGAGGCTGGAGGAACAGGAAGGCAAAACCCAGCCGAGGCTTTGCTCAGCCTTCCTGCTTCATCCCAGGACAAACCCGGCACGCAAATTTCCCTCCTTGGGAGGGATGGGGGTGGTAAAGGGGCAATCCTCTTGAGCTACCCACACTCAGCACCTCTGCACACCTGCATCGGAGCATGTCAGGGAGCATTGAAGACACTCAGGCACCCAGAAACCCAGGAGATGGCAGAGCTGGACTCTGCCCTTTAGCCTTGAGGACAAATATCTGCTCCCTGGGGACCCTACCCATGGGGCAGTGCAGGGAGACAGGGTAGGATGAAGCCCAAGAAACAGCCTTTGGCTGAGCCAGGGCATTGCATCCTCCCCGAGCTCGGGCTGGGTTTGATCCTGTTGGCACCTGAGGGCTGAAGGCAAAGCATGCGCCGAACCCTGCCATGCAGCCCAGATTGCAGCATGCACCCCACCCCAGCACAGCACCGGGACCCAAGCCCAGGAACCTGCTTTGAGACAGCCAGAAGGGATACAGGGCTCAGGGCTTTGCCTTGGCCAGGCTATGGGGCAGGATGAGGGGCTCCCCACACCAGCCTGGCCCATGGCCATCACATCCAAGCAGCCCTGCATAAATAGTAGGTCCCCTCACTGCACTGACCCACCTGCCACACCCTATTCCCCCATTTGGACCCCAATGACTTTGCTAAGCCCCATCGGTCCCACCTGGTATTGCCCCATGGCTGCAGACCCGCTCCCTCCCTTCCCGCAGTGCCTCAAGCCAGCAAACTCAGCACAGGACTAATGCTGCAGGTGGGGAAGGGAGGAAGAGGAGGGTATGAAGGCCATGCTGGGCTCCAGCCCACAAAGGGAGGCAGACAGCAGCATGGGGCACAAATGATACAAAAGGTGCAAAGTCCCTTTTGGGCTCTGGTGACACTGCGTTTGGTTCAAGCATCCTGGACATCTGCAAGCAGCAGGTCACAATGCCTCTGCATCCCAAACCCTGGTTTTGGAGTTGTTTCTCTAGGGCGCCAGCAGATGGGGTTTCCCTTGCAGCTTTCTCAGCCTTGGGGGGCTAAGATGAGCCCCAGATGCCAGAGAAATGGTGTTGCAGGGTACCCAGCTCCAGGATAGGGACATGGGTCTGCATCCAGTAGCTGCAGCTAGGCAGGTAAGGCTTCTGAGTGCCCACAGGCAGAACCTGGGACCCTTTGAGATCACACTAATGCAGCAGGTTGGGGTAGGCAGATCCATCATTCTGGGGGATGGAGAACAGCTCCAGGAGGTCATTGTCCTAGCAGGACATCACACAAAGCCACTCAGAAAGGGAAAACTCTCCCCAAGAAAGTGGCATCCACAGCAGGGTGCCAGGAATGTGCAAACACATAGGAATGAACAAATGCACCCCCTGGCGTTTTTCAGGGGGTGACAGGCAAGAGTGAGGACCTGGATCCTTGCACTGGCATAAAAGCACAACCTGGTTCCTGTCTGCTCCAGGGTTTGCAGACAGGAGAGGAAAGAGGATTTTTCCTTCCTAGAAGTGGGCATCAGCTGTACATAAACCATGATTTTGTCCCAGATATGTTTCCAGGGCCTTATTTTGCAGAGGGAAAGGGAAATTGCACCTTTCAGCTTTCCAGGGATGCTTTGCGGCCAGGTCCCTCCAACAGAGCGGAGCTGTGGGAACAGACCTGGCAGGCAAGAGTGTCCTCTTTGCCCAGGAGAAGGAGAAGGGACAGGATGGGCAGAGCAACACCCAGTGCCAGGGTGATGGACTGGGGAGGGAGCAGGGCAGGAGGGAAACCACACAGCGAGAGAGATGCAACAGAGAGTAAACTGTGGTTGGACTCACAGGGGCAGCAGGTATAGGCACGTGCAGTAGGTCAGGTCAGGTGCAAGTTACACTTTAGTTTGTTATAAAGAAGGAAAAAGAAAAAAAAAAATAAAGAACATGGGAGTTTGCTTAAGGAGGAAACTAAAAGGGACCCAATTCCAGGGTCCCCAGGTCAGGGGAGTGAGCATGTTCAGCACATGCAGCTCAACAATAGGAGAGGGGTGACCAGGGCTGGGGCTTTGCTGTCCTGGCTTTGGTGCACCCAAGGGCTTTGCTGGGTAGAACACACCATCCCCTTTCTGTCCCCAGCATCCAAACCACAAGCAAATCTGGGGGTTCCCCCTTGCTGGGAAACAGCTCTGCCCAAAGACCAAGAGCAGAGCACAACCATATGCTGCAACTGGGCAAAAGGGACATCTGCAACACCAAGTCCTGTCCATGCCAGGAACAGCTCCTTTTCCAGATACTGCCCTGCTCTCCACCCTTCTGCAAGGGCCATCCAGCAGCTGGCACAGAACAAGCCAACAGAAAGGGCTGGCAGTGTTTTATCTGCGGCGGGAGGTCTGCTGGGTTAAGTGGCTTGTCGCTTCCCATGCATCACTCCACAGCCTGGCAACTTCAAAATACACACACAAACTGATCCTCCATCCTTGGGCAGCACAAGAAGGGGAAGGGATTTCCCATTCCCACCTCCCTGTCCTCTCAGGGACAGCTGGCTGAGAAGACTAATAGCAGACCTCTTCCACAGCACCCTCCTGCTAGAAAAGACCCTACAATAACAAATCAACAGGCAGTGCCAAAACTCCCCCATCACTCTCAGTAAACTGTTAATAAATGCATCATCATGATGGGTGGAAAATATGCATCCCACAGCAGCAAGACCCCCTGCAGTGTTCCCAGCTCAGCTCCCAGGCATGGCACCATTCCAGGAGGGAAGCAGAGCACCAGCAGCCCACCAGTCATGTAGCTCTCACAGCCCCTGCTTGGCTCCATGGGACGACACTGGGTCAGTCAGCAGGCCAGGAGGAGCTGGTACCCCAGGGCTGATCTGTCCCAGCACTCTGCCCTAGGAGCAGGGCTGGGGTGGCACAAGGCTGCAGGGCGAGAGGACCCTCTGCCTTTTCAGACAGCCTGGCAGCATAGGGAAGAGGTCAACAGTTCCCAGAATACATTCTTTTCTGTAAAAGAGCCTCTATCTTCTTCCAGAGCATCGCCTTTTCCTTGTAGGTCAGAGGCAACTCCCCAGGCTCTCCCTGCCAGGCCATGGCACTGGGTCCATCTGGGCAGCAATGTTGAACACAGCTGCCCCTAAAATCTGTGACTGACAATCATCCCTGTGCAAGGCTCAGCTCCAAGCAGGACTCCTCAGCCCCCAGCTCTGCCCACCCCTGGCAGTGCCCAGCCTCAGGCAGTGCCACCAGCCACAGCTGTCTGGGTCTGCAATGAAGGCTGGCAGAAGGAAGAGAGAGCGAGTTCCCCCAGCCACCCTGGAGGATGTAGGATGGGTCCCACCACCAGCAGCTCTGCAAATGACCCTCATCAGTCAGCAATGACAGAGACAAGCGTAACCAAGGTGCCTTGCAGCAGCCACTGGGGCTAGACAGTCATCCATCAAGGGAATGAAATCAGAGCTGGTGTCTTCCAGGGCCAGACAGAGAGTCCCTCTTTCCGAGGGGTGGGACAGGGGCAGCCTCACCCTGGACACCCAGAGCTGGGAGGAGGAAAGCTGCCAAGTTAAACCTGTGGTTTTTGGGACAGCAGAGGCTCAGGGCCAGATATTACCCAGTGCCAGAGGGAGCAGCACCTGCATGACCCCTGTGCTGAGCAGATCCTGAAAGGAGAAGATAGGGCCACAGGCCAGAAGGGGCTGCAGAGCAGAGCAGTGCTCACGGCAGTGCTGTCCCCATTCCCACCCCCAGTCCATGACAGCACTCCCAGACAGCCTGGATGTACCCAAAGGAGATGTTGGCAGAACAGTAATTTCTTCAGGCCGCATCATGTATGAAATTTTGCGAGCAGGGAATGGGTCAGGATACAGGTGCCAAGGAACTGTGGAGCACAGGGGTTCTCCAAATGGAGCAGGTAAGGCTGCAGGACTGGAACAGCTATATGCATCACCCTGCTGCAAAACCCACACACAGGGACACATCCTGCCCCCATCTCATCACAGGAACATCTCTGACAGCATGAACCGTGGCACATCCAGGGTGCCAGAGGAACCACCTAAAAAATGCCCCAGCAGAGCAGCAGCTCCTCTTGGCTGCAAGCACCATGATTCTTATGAGAACTGGTGCTCTGCATACCCACTTCACAGATGCCATCCATACCCTCTCCAGTGAGGCACAGGGACAAAGCCTGGATATGCCCAGCCACAGCCCAGCCAGATCCCAGGCAGCTCAGGGACATCCTCCATGACAAGGGGGTTGAAGGCACCTCATGGGCAAAGCGCCTTCCTCTCCTCCTGTCCCTCTGCTCAGCCTCTGATCACTCCTATCCACACATCCTTCTATCACAGCTCCCATTCCAAGATCTGGCTACCCAAGGGGATGTGATCTGTAGTCTGTTCATCTCACAGCATTCCCAGTGCCAGTGAGGAGGCAGAGGGGATGGAGGCAAAGAAACCCCAAATCACACTCACGCAAAGTCTGTTGGCAGCCTTTGTCTGAGCCGGGACTGTCCATGGCACAGTTGAGGAAGGCAGCCAAAGGAAACAAGGCAGCAGCACCGTGCAGCTCCCTGCACTCCCACCCTCACCAGGCACAATCAACAGGTCGTGTATCCATTGCTCTAACGTATTTTGGGTCCTCTTCTTTGGCCACATCCAGCCCTGTCCTCAACACCGACCTGCCAATCCAGGAAGCTCAACACTCCCAGCAGCCTCTTCCCTCCACAGTCCTGGCACAGCCCCACAGAGAGGGCAAAGGAGCTCTAGCCTCTTTTCCCATGTTCCCCCCATAGCCACCAATTCCTGTAGCAGTGGGAAAACTTTGCCCTACATGGTGCTGCACCCCACATCCATTGCTCCTTTCTCCCAGCTCCCATTCATCTCCCCAGTTACCTGCAGCTCTTTTTCCCATCATCTGATAGAGACCATTATCCCGCATCCCTGGGAGGCGATGCTGCAGCCAAGCATGGATGGCACATCAGACCTCCTGCTACCTGTACTCCAGGGACCACAACTTCATACATCCCAGTCCAGGGCACCTCTATTCCCACCTGTGCCCCATCTTGGGGTCTAGTCCTGCCCTTCACAGAGAAGAGGTGAAGGAGACCCCACTGAACATCCACAAAACCCAACACAACCCTGTGCTAGAGAGCCCCAGCCTCTTCCATTGGACTTTGAGGTTTCACCCTCCACCAACAAGCAGGGCTACAGAGAAGGGTTGTCCCAATAGACTCCTTTGCTCTCTAGATTTATTGCTTTTTCTCTAGCCTGTGATTTTCTCAACTCCCTGTGGCTGAGTGATCTCCTTACTCCTCCGTCTGCTGGCTCAGAGCCCGTCTCTGAGGCAGGATGTAGCAGAGTAGGTGCCCTGCTCTATGTCCAGCCGGGTCCCCTTGCTCCCCTCTCCAGGCACATCAGCAACAGCAAGAGCAAGCCAGGCCAGAGGGAATTCAGAGGGAAGCAATGTGAAAAGTGATTAACACAAGGCCGGAGGGAGAAGAGATTCAACAAGCTAATTAGGTCTGACTGGGCTGAGAAGGACGTGTCACCATGCAGCAGCAGAGGCACAGGGCACACCGTGGGTGCTTGGGGACCTTGGGGAGCTCAGGGCTGGGAGAGCTGCCCTGCCCTGGTAGTCACAGCCAAGGAGACCTAGGACCAAGTCCCCTTCTGCCCCTGCTTCACCCTCTCTAGGTAGGGTGAGACAGTGCATCCCATCCTGTGTTTGCAGGGATGACCAAGTATGATGTCCCTCAGTGTGAAGCATGTGGAATAGGCTCCACAGAGGGGAGATCTTCTCCAGGATCCCAGCGCTGGCAGGATGCGGCCCAGCTACAGCCTGACTCAAGAGTGTAAGGCTATGCTGGGATCCAAGCTCAGGGCCTGATCACAACTACCATACATCCCTGCTCCTTTCCCTCCTTTGCAAGCCCTCACCATGAGCCAGAAGCTCTATCCTGATTCAGCCACCAGACCCTGCCCAGCCCTAGAGCCAGCAGAAAAGCCTGTTAGCCCTTGAAAAAGGAAAAGGAAGGGTTAAATCCACTGCACATTGGGAAATCTCTGATGCACCCTAGGGAACCCCAAACTTCAACCTGGAGCACCTGCAGCTGTCCCAGGCTAGATTTCAAAGATTTATCGCCCTGGGGCCAGCCTGCCTTCACCTGTGGGGTCTGTCAAACCCACCAGGCTGCATGATGTCCTGAGACCAGGGACCCCATCATCACATCCCTAAAGGCCAGTCCCTCCTTCAGCCAAGATGCAACACTCCTGCCAAAGGGGTTCCTGGAAAGCAGGAGGAAAGCAGGGCTTGGCATGGGGCTTTGCTCTCCCCAGCACCTCAGGGATGCTCACTTTCTCCCCTCTCTGGAAGAACACTCACCCTGAGCCAGCCATCAGGAGGTGTCCATTCTGCTCACTGCCACCACCCTCCTGCCTGGCATCTTTTGGGGTGCTGGTGGCACCCAGACAGGCTGCCACACTATCCAGTTTCTCCCCAGACTCTGGAGGGGTTTGGTACCATCCCCAGCCCTGCTTCCCACTCCACATCCTCATCTCTGGGATAGCAGCAGCACCCCCCGAAGGAAGGCAGAGGCCATCACACCCCGTGTTGGGGGCTCTCCAAGACACCCCCAATCCTGCCTGCCCCTGCACAGACCCTGACCAGCCGAGGCAGGAACAGCCCTGGGCAGGCACCAGTTATCCTGCCAACAGCAGTCTGCAGCTTCATCTAATATTAATCTGAGGCTGAGCTACGCGGGTGGCTCTCCCGCCTTTTCCCTCCCGCCATCCCCCCTCCCAGCCAGGACCAATTGCTCCGCTCTGAATTATTGATGCTGCACTTCAGGAGCCAAAATTGAAAGCATTTCTCTCCACCTGCCCCATCCCAAGTGCTTGGCCAAAGCAGGCTTTTGGCAGAGGGCTGGGACCCTCCTGCATGGCTCTTCCAGGAGATGCTCGGGGCTGGGGACAGGCGCAGTGGCACAGGGCAGACATGGAGTGACACAGTCCATCATTGATTATCCAGCTGGTAAACATTGTCAGTTCCAGCATCGACAGCCCTGGAGATCCTGGAGCACAGTGCACTCATGGGAGATGCTCCATTGCTGCTGCCAGACAGTGGCTGTGCCTGTGCCACCAAGGCTGTGGCGGGGGTCCAAGGGGACAGAATGCCAAGCAGACAGGGCAAGGGGGTGCAGACAGTCAGCACTTCTGTCCAAGCCCTTGCTCAGAGAAGAGACAGCTCCAAATGGAAGACAGTCTGCTTAGGGCCTCATCCAGTTGAGTTTGGGAACCCACCAAGCCTGAAGTTCCCCCAAGCGCAGAGTCTGTCTGCAAGATGCTCCCACTTAACCCATCTCCAGGGCTTGGGCATTTTTCCGGTCCCCTCTGGATGTGCTCCATTCCCAGCCCATCACTGTGGTGGCAGGACACCTCCCAGCACAGTCTATCCACAGGACAAAACCAGCATAACCTGAGCAGAGAGACAGCTGCAGGCAGAGGACCAGCAGGGGACCAGCCAGAGCAGGGGAAGTGCGGCAGGCAGCATCGATGGCTCTGGAGCAGGTGGTGGAGCCTCGTGTCCATTAGCAGAGCTGAGCCATTAGTGTTTGGTTTCAGGCTCTTTGCGGTCTCTGGGCTGTCACTGTCGACCGAGCCATGGCTTGTAAACAATCCCTGAAGTGGATACAGCATTTCCCAGCCCCAGACACTGCCTGGGACCTTCCACAAAGAGCAAAATCCCATACCTGCTGCCTCTCAAGTTGAGGGGGGAAGTGACAGCATCTCACCCCCATCCCAAAACACTGCCATTCACACACAGAACTCCTCACAGAGTGCCCAGGGCTCAGCTCAACCTCAGCCAATTTTTGTCCCTCAAGCAATATGCTTCCCTCTCCTCTGAACACCTTTAGGCAATGGGAGCAGCTGCTGGCAATTCAGGGCACCTGGGTCCCATTCTCACTGCCACAGCTGGGGTGCATCTCTAGCCAGGCCAGCTACAGCTCCACTGCATGGGAATGTAGGTGGTTGGGGACAGATATGCCACTGTACCCCCTGGAGGGGTGATGAGGGACAAAGGGTGGACATAGGATGCCCCATCTCCATTCTGCCCTGTGCCAGGCCAGTGAAAAGTCACTTGCAGGTGGATGAGAAGTGTGCCCCAGGGAACAGAGGAGCCACACGAGCCAAGGAGTGGCCCTTGCCTTGTCCTGAGCCCCTCAGCAGGGTTGCTGCAGAAGCTGGGATGCTCTCTGTCTCCATGCTTTCCAACACACCTGAGAGCTGTAGAACAGCTGCAGTCAATGCCAGCTTTAGTCCAAAGCTTCGGGCAGCTACACAGGGAAGGCAAAGACACCCTCCAAATCACCAGAAGAACTGGGGAGGATTGTCCAAGCTGGGCACAGTCAGCATGCCCTCCCCTGGGGTTCACAAGGCAGGATGCTTGCCAGGTCAGCTCCTGCCTCAGTTTCCTTCCTGGTGTGATCCACCTAGGAGTACTGCTGCTGGAGCTCAGGGACATCGCAAGCAGTTAAGCAGTAACGAAAACTTTTTCCTGCTTTCCTGTCCTGCAAGCAGGTTTGCAAGATCAGAAGGAGAGATCCCCCAATTTGCTCCTTCCCTCTCCACCCCCAGGCACAGCCAGCCCACAGGTGCAGCCCAAGGGTGCTGCCGGGGAGTGCCCTGGCACTGTTTGTGGAGGGGAGGCAGCATTCACCACTACCCCCAGCCCGTGTGAGAGTCAGCACTGGAGAACCAGAGCAGAGCATCCCAGGGTACCAGTGGACCAGGCAAACTGTCTGTCACCCCCTCACCCATGCCCTGATGCCAGGAGCTGGGCAGGCTGCAGCATCCTACAGATGGGTGTGTGCAGGCATGGGCAGAGGCTGGGCAGGGTTGGGGAGACCCTTCACACAAACTCCCTGGGAGCCCAGGGATCACCCAGCCAAACAGTCCTGACCTCCCTCCCACCAAGCACAGAGTCCCCTGAGCGGATCCAGATTCCGACAAGTGTGTCCTGCACACACCACTCAGCATCTTGCACTGCCCATCTCCATCTGGACACCCCCTCTGTGTCCCTCCATCCTGTCCAAGGGCCACAGGGGGCCCTTGGGAGAGCCAGGAACAGGGAGGCTAGAGGCACCCATTGTGCCTGAGCCTGGCTGCTCTGCAAACTGGTGCTGAGTCTGACACCTCATGCACAGAGTGAGGTGACCATTGTCTCTGGTAACATCTGGGTCCTGTAGAGGTGCTGGAAAACACCCTGGTGCCCACATGCACACTTACACAGTCCCAGCTCACAACCCCGGCACACATTAAAGTCACCCCCAAACAGCAGACACCCTGCAAGCCCTGTCCCCTCCCCGCATCCTCAGCCACTGGGACAGGCAGGACACCCCACTCCTTGCATCCTATGCTCCTACAAGCAGCAGATGAACACCACATCCCAGGACTCTCTGATGGATGCAGCACTCTTGGAGCATCCTTGGAGGCAGCTCTGGACACCCACTGCCTGCCCCTCGTGTTCCCAGAGGCGCCAGCACCGCCCACACCCGTTACCTTCCAAGGACACAGGCTCGAAGAGGCCAAATTGCTCCAGCACCTTGACGAAGAGGACCAAGACCACCAGCACCGCGATCATCTCAAGGCCTTCCAGGTTCATGGTGGGGGTGTGTCATGGCCCCTCACTCCCCCACCCCTCCACACCACAGTCCTGGAGCCCTGTCAGCCCAGCACCACAGCCTCCAGGCCACGCATCCCCAGGGACACCTGCCCCTGTCCCTGGTGGGGGATCAGCTGTCACCCTTCTACTCAGGGGCACCCGCCATCGGCTGTGGGCAAGCGAGGGGTCAGTGTGAGGCTATGGCGGGCAGCTCAAGGAGCCACAGCTGAGAGCCCAGGCAGAGCAGGGCTGTGCCTGTGAGTACGGGTGGAGAGAGGCCAAGTGGAGGGAGGCGTGGGGGGGGTGGCGGGCATGGGGGGGTTGAGGGGGGAAGGAGGCATGCTCTCCCATTCCAATGACACCACCTCCATCGATTTGCTTAATGCAGTTGCTAAGGAAACGGGCCACAGATATTAAAAGGCACTCAGTTCCCAGGGGGGGACATGGGGAGGGGCAGGACAATGGGCACTGGCTAAACATCCAGGATGGGAATGACTCAGATTTGTCCTCTGTGCCCCAGACACGACTGCTCCATGGGGATCAACATGGCTGAGCATCACGGGAGAGTGCGGGGCAACAACTTCATCTGCCCCATTTCCAAGCAGGCAGATGGGTCCAGCTGTTTTGCTGGGAGCACTAAGGGGAGATGGGAAGCAGGGCTGTGGGAACGGGTGGGAGCGGAGGCTATGATGCAGGATGCCCAAGTCACTGCCAGATCCACAGGCAGCGCAACAATGAGCAGGAGAGGAGAAGATTCAGGGGCTGGGGATGCCGTGGGACTAAGGGACCCAGCCAAGGTCACAGAGCAGCTGGAAACAGAGGGTGAACCCAGACATCAATGTACTTCGAGCATACATCCACACACTGCCAATAGGGCTAAATTTAGTTCCTCTACTTTTTTTAAAAGAATTCCAGCCCTTGTCTGGCTGCTCAATTACAGGCCACAGGGACCACTGGGGAGCCAGGTGTCCACTGGTCCCTGCCTATTACCAGGGCTCAGCACCCTTGGGGTGCACAGCTTCCCCCAGGAACACCACTGGCACTGCCCATCTCCACATGGACAATTCCCACATGGTGCAGAAAACAAGATCAGTTTTAACTCCAGCACCGGTGTGGCAGGCAGGGAGCAGGGCTGCCCCCCATGCCACCACTGCTCCCCACCCTACACAGTTACCCCCCAGGTGCAAGGCTGGCTGCCCCAGGCGGAGGGGGAGTGGCCATGCCCAGGCTATGGGACATACCTGCTGCCCAGCTCTAGGGCCCTACTGCCTCCACAAAGGGCCCTGCAGATAGGACTGGGGCAGAAATCTCCTTTTCTCCCTGTTGTCTTTGTGCTGGGTGAGAAATATGTCACCAGGGGAAAAAACGTCACCCTGGGAGACTGGTGGGAAGAAGGGGAAGGCAGAGGTGCTGGCTGTTACTGGCAAGAGCTCCCAGCAGGGCTGTCCCACACCAATCCCCCAAGAACCCCCATATCCAGCCCAGAAGGCTGCAGGTTTGTCCCTTGGCATGAGACAGAGAGGGCTGGTGCTTCAGTCCCAGGTCTTGGCACGGCCAGGCTATCTAGTGGCTCCATGCCACCAGGCTCAGCATCTCCTGCCCACTTGGGATGTGCTCCCAAGGCTCTAATGCCAGCAGAAGATGCCAGTGATGCATCAGAGGCATCTTGAGAAGAAAGCTGAAAGTTTTCCCTGGGGAAACATCCCGCAGGCTGGAAGTTTTCAGACCTGACGTTTCGCTTTCTTGGAAAGAGGCAAGTTTCCAGGCACTGAGACTGAATTTCACATGGCTGCCTCCCAGTTTTGCCCCTGAGTCAATCCCTCCAGGCCAGGGTGGCACAGACCTGTTGCACTCTCAGAGGAAGTTTCCCCACTGATGCCTACTGCATTTTTAAAGCCATTTTTCTTGCTAAACCCCAGTTACAACCCCATTATCTCCTGAAGCCTCCAGCTGCTCCCAGTGCCAATGCCTGTCGTCCACACCGTGGGTCTATTTTTGCAACCTAGTTTTAGCCAGACATAGAGCAAGAGGAGCCCTTCCAGCCTGAGACAGGGCTTGTCCCAGCAAAGAAGGTTTGGGGCAGTTCCTCTGCAAAACAAACCTGCTGAGCCCCTGAATGGACCATCATCAGCCTCTCACATGTCTCTGCCAGCATTGTGGGATGCTGGGGCTGAAAGGCACAACAGCAGGTCAGTCACAAAGTGACAGCTTCCCCTCCTGCCCTTGTGCCTGTCCCATGCCAGCAGTACTCCACAGCAGAGCAGTGATAAATCTCCCACTCACCATGTCAGGATTACACATTTCCATGCTGAAGCCATTGATAAAAACCCTCCACTGTTCGCTGCCAGCATGAGTGCAAGATCACACCAGGACTGGCAGAGGCACCTGGTGCTGGTCTCATGTCCCAGTGCCACACACCATGCCAGAGCCCAGCTCCCAGCACCCCCAAACTCCCCAGGGTTTCTTGCCCAGAGCACATTCCCTCCCACTGAGGACAGGTCCAGATGGGCTTGGTTCACAGGGATGTTACTCCATCTGGAGCTGCCCCCAGCATGGAGGAGACACATGGGACCATATGTGGTAGCCAGACCCTCAGCTGCCTGCAAAGGGATGCTTGAAAGCATACACACCCCACCAGAAGTGGGACAGGGCTTTGCCCCCCATCCCACCAAGGGGCATCACTCCCAGCAGTGTTTCCTCACCCCTGCAGCCAGCCAGCATTTGGCCATGCCAGGGGAAGAGCCTTAAGGCCCTGGCTGAGTTGTGCAGAGAGAGGTCACATGGATGGATGGAGCAATGCACATCCCAGGCAGGAGAGGCTCTGCACGTCCTCACTCATGTGGTGCCAGTGCCACCACTCCTGCCCTGCTCTTTGCCCTGCGGTCTCACCTTGCAAAACCTCTGGCATTCACATCCTACTGCAGCAGGGCTTGGAGAGACCCTTCACCAGGAAAACTGGGACCCCTGCCACATCCCAGAGCTCCCAAACACACCAGCTAAGGACTAAAGATGTAGGTCATGCCCAAAGAGACCCAGAGCCCCAAAATGCAGGTTGAGGCTCCGGCATAGCACTGGGCACCTTACAAGAGCAGGAGGCTCCAGGGATTCTATCTGTGTCTCCATCTTGCAGTGAGGGGTAGCAGTACCTGGACACCGGCAGCATGGTGGACCCTGGAGCAGCCCTGCATACTGCCATGGCTCAGCCTGGTGGCTGCCACCAGCAGAGCAGGACCAGGGCCAAGAGGAGCAAATGAAGAGACTGAGGAGGAGATGGAGGTGCCCCAGAGAGACAGAGAGAGGGTCCCCAGTCCACCTCTCCCCACATCAAGTGTCTGGCTTCCCTCACCACTTGTTTTGTGGAAGCAGATGGGATGGCCCAGCGTCACCCTGTCCCCCCAAGTCCCCAACCCCGTACCTTCAATGCCGCTGATGATTTTGAAGCAGCGAGTGGTGAACCAATAGGAGATGAGGAGGAGGATGGCAATCAGGGAGGCATAGAGCAGGCTGTCGTTGTGCAGGGATGTCTTCTCCATGGCTCCATCCCCTGTGCCCACTTGTGCCCCCCACCCAGCCCCACCGTGCTATCTGGGGCAGCCCTGTCCCGGCAGTCCCCCCGCCAGAGGAGCCGGCCACCGCGGGCAGGGAGGCGGGGGGCCGCACGGCAGGCAGGCAGGTAATTGGGAGGGTTGTGTGAAAGCCAGGCTCCCAAACCAATTACCTTAATTGTGCTCAGACAGCACATGGCAAACAGTTAAAAATAACCCTCCTGGCCCGGGGGGAGAGTGGCACCATCAGCCGGGAGAAGGAAGCAGGGGGCAGAGAACAGACAGGGCTCATTACCCATGTGGATGCAAGTCAGTGCCATGGGGCCATCAAGGCATCACCACAGCTCAAGGGCTGCTTCAAGCTCCCTGCTGACCTTGGGATACTCAGTGTTCAGCCCCTCGTTGCCACCCCACAGGAGGAGCTGGAAGTCCTGGAAACGGGGCTCCCTAGGGAATGATGCTGCAGCCTAGGATCAGTGAACACCAGCATCTCCGCTGAGATGCTTGTGTCCGCCTTTGCTCCAGACATGGGGCCTTGAAGGAAGGTGTCTCTGCAATTCTGAGATCCCAGAGAGCTGGGTCTCACAGAGAGGCTTTGGTATCTCATCCCCTGTGTCCCAGCACAGCACCTCCCCAGGGATGCTTAGGATAATCATCTGCTTTTCTCAGCCTGGAGTCAGAGCCAGCCAGCCTGGTTCCCACTCTGTGATGCTGGGTGCACTTGGACAGTGCCACCATGAGTCTGGGCACACTCACAGATCCAAAACCATGTGGGATTAGCTGTACCCATGCCTGAGACACCTCTGGTCCCCAGACAGCACTTCGGCCCATGAGCTGCCCCATGGGATACAGATACATGGCTGAGGAAGACAGACCCAAGTGTTTCACCCCAAAGTCTCCTTGCATACAAAATGTTCCATATCTACCCTGCAGCTACAGCCAAGGGATGTGGCCACCCAGGTATGGGGTCAGGAGCACAGCATTGCTCCAGCTGTGCCCATTTCAGAGAGCAGAATCTAAGCGTCCAGATCTGCCATTCCCTCCCTTCTCTCTCCCCCAAGACCAGCTGCTCTGAGCATCCACAGGTGACACTGGACAGGCTGGCAAAGTGGCTTTGGCGTATGCCCATGGCTCAGCCCTGGGGAGGGCAGCAGGTCCTGTAACTCTGCCACAGGCACAGCTATGCCAGGACATGCAGCACAGGCTAGCACCAAGTGCCACCTGTCCCACTTTGGGCTGTGATAGTAACAGCCATGGAGTATCCCTCCACCAGCCACCCCCACCCTGGCTCTCTGGTGTTGCTGGCACCGCAGCCCTGCCACCCAGCTAAATTTAACCACCCTACCAGCCACCCACTGTGTGTAAATAAAAGTGCTTGGGAGTGGGGTTTCTTGCCCAGAAAGCAGCTCCGTGCACACAGCATGTCACAGGCACGCGTGGGGCAACACCCAGAGCCATCAGGTCCCTGTCTCCATCTTCCCAGCACCACCAGCAGTGGGGGATAGGGAACTGCCGCCTCGCTGCAAAATGGGAGCAGATGGGGGACAGAACAGGGGAATCATCCATCATCTAGGGACCTGTCTCTTCAGGAGGGGACCATGCACCTTGACCATGGCCAGGCTCTGCTCTGCTTGAGTGCCACCCCTGTGCCACCCCTCTGCTCCTCACCCAGTGCTGCAGGGCGTTAGGGCACTACCTCCACATAATGTGCCACAGAACTTGCTGGACCAGAGTGAGGTGATGGTCCCTGGGCACAGCTGGGCAGCAGCTGCTCAGGTACGTTGGGTGATGCTGACCCACTGGGGGGCCAGCCTGATGGATAGGAATTTCTCCTTTTTTTTTGTTCTCGGGGCCATCATCCATTAGGGAGAGTTAAATTTAGGTTAAAGCTGATCCCTTATTACCTTGCTGCTAATCAGAGCGCGAGCAGATTATTAATAAGCACATTAAAATATTGGTGAAATGCTATTTTGGGGAGGTGAAGTCACAGTTTTAATCTGGTTAATTGATTGAGTCATTTCTCTTTCCCCTCTCTGGTGACCTGTCCTTGGTTAGCTCTCCAGGCACCCAACCTGGGACCCCCCGCCCCGGGGCGTGTCTGGTCAGGCACCCAGTGCCTTCTGCAGTGAGTTCCACAGGACCTCCTTCACCTATGCAGGGAGAACAGAGGGGCTCTTTGCCCCCCAAAAGGGGACAATGGGGTAAGATAGCAGTTGGACAGGGGACAGCATCCTGGTCACCCATGGACCGGAGCAGTGGCTGGGGAAGAGCGGATGCTGTGGAGTGGAGAAGGTTACGCAAGCCCCACATCCCACTCCCAACCCTGAGTTAGGGGGACATAGAGCTGCCTGGCTTTGGGTTTCACCCACCTTTGGCTTGTCTGAAAGTTTGGGAGGACATTGAGAAGAGGGCTCTCAGTTGTAGTCAGTGCTCCATGGCCAGCCATGCCCTCTGTTCCCATCCCTGTGCACACTCAGCAGGGCTTTAGGGACATCCCTTGGTGCCACTCAGTACCATACGTGGCCAGTCCAGAGACCCAGTGGTGGGGGACACCTGCTACAGCCCCGATGCCATAGTGCCCAGCTGCAAAGCCCAGGGCACTGGGATAAGGACCTGCAGGATGTTCTTGCAGGTGGTGGGGACGGAAGCATACCGAAGTCCCATCCCCACTTTACTCCATCACCTGCAGCTCAGCCCCTCAAGTCCAGGGCCAGACTCAGCTGACTCATCCTCTTCCTCCTTCACTCCGGACTAGTTGGCTGGTGCCCAATGGAGCCAACTAGCGGGGATGGACCTGCCACTGCCTGCGGCACACCCAGCCTCCACAGCCTGGCATACTGCTGGGCCTGGGGGACTGTCCCCTGCTGCAGGGGGACCCTCCATCCCAGGGCTCAGGTCCCTATGGGCAGGAAGGTAGCATGCCAGCTGGGCATGGCTCACAGGGTGGATACTGCTCCCATGTCCCAACCCCAGTGCTGTGCCAAGTGCATCTCCATGCTATCTCCGCCTTTCCCTGGCCCCAGGGATGAGCAAAGGCTGGGGAGACCCAGGGGTTTCCCCGGGCGAGGAGGGGCCAGAACTTGTGAGGAGTTTTCAGGCAGGCTGGGTCCTGGCAAAGGCAATGCAAGTCCCAGGCCTGCTCCAAGGCGTGACACTGTCACAGGTGCCCAACAAGGCCTTCCCCACACCCATGGGAGGAAGTGTATCCACCCCCCAGCACTGTTGTTGCTCAGAGGGGCAGCCCAGTGGTCCTCAGCAGGGCAAGGCCATAGGGATGGCAGCTTGCCCCCTGCAGAGGGGCACAAGGACAGGAGCAGGAGTGGCACAACGGGAGTCCCAGCACACACAGGCACATGATGACCTCCTCGGGATGTGCCCATTGGGTTTAGGAGGTGGTTCTGGGCTCACACTGGCTGGAGGGGGTCCTGGCCAACTGGCTGGTCTGTGCAGGGGCTGGCGTGGGGATGAGGGTCCTGCCACAGCTGTGACAGCAAACCAGGAGCACACAGCATGCAGTTCTATCCCCAGGACCAAGCATCCCAGGACACAAGCAGGTGCTGGCACTAGGGTGTGTCCCTGCCTTGGCTTGTGGGGCACACCCAGGGCTTTCCTGGCCAGATGGATGGAGGGCACAGCTGTAGCCCCAGAGGAGTCAGATTCCTTGATACAGCAGGGAAGGGTCCGACCAGCTGCCATGTATGTGCACAGTAGTTCTTTCACGCTCCACTCTGCACCAGTCCCCTCCCCAAATAAAACATTCCCATCACCCCAGGTAAACAGGGGACCTTTAGGGGCTCTCATTGCCTCCTGGAACGATCTTCAGCTTTGCTCCACACGGAGCTCAGTGCAACCCCTCTGTCAGGGGCTGAAGCGTTCAGCGGCTAAACAGCATTTCCCCCCTCCCCAAATAACCCCGCAGAACTCATCAGACAGAGACGCCTCCCTCAGAACGGAGACCCCGTGTCCTCCAGGGCGGCACCTACCTTGGGAGAGAGTGCCGGTGACAAACTGATAGAAGAAGCGGATCACCCGGCCCAGCTGCCTCTTGCAGCGCTGCTGGCAGTGGCTCATGGCTCCAGCTCACAGCGCTGGGGAGGGACCCAGCCGCACCCCCTCTCGGACTCCAAACAGCCCTCCAGCTCCTCCGAGCAGCAGGCGATGCCCGGGGGAGGACAGAGCCTTCCTGCCCGGAGCGAGCCTGCGGGCATGGGCGGCCGGAGCAGCCCGGTGGGGCGGGCAGCGGCAGCGCCGGCAGCGCGGCAGCCGCCGGCCCCGCTCCCCGGCGGCGGGCAGCGGCAACTTTTGCGCGGGGATGCTCCGGTTCAGGGGGCCGGCGTGACAGAGGGGCCGGCGACGATGCCCTCCCGGGACTCGGACTCACGAAAGCTGACCGCCGAGAGGGAGCGAGGTGCCCGGGCGAGCTCCCCCGTGCCGTGCCCTCCCGCTGGCCCCCTCCGTACCGCAAAGTTGCGGGGAGCGGTGGGAGCAGAGTCAGGGTGATGCGGAGGGCCGGGAAGCCCGGCGGTGCCAGCCAGCTCTCCGGCAGAGGCAGATGGACGCTTCCCTGGTTGGCAGCGCCTCGGGTTGCCCCTGGCTCCCGGTCCGCCCCTTGGCACCAGATCGACCCGGCACTTCACGTCCCGGCTGGCCGGGAACCAGAGGCAGGTTGGTATGGCAACCGGCAGACTCCACAGGTGCCGCTGACCAATGAGGCCCGGCTGCATCCCAGAGCCGCCTCTCTCCAAGAGCAGGGAAGGATGCTCCTTCCAGAGGGGAGCCGGCACGGAGAGCATCCTGCATCCTTGAGCATCAGCCATCCGTTCCCACTATGAAGTGCTGTGAGCATCCTGTATCCTTGGGCATGAATTATCTGCTCCAGCCAGCTGGTGCTGCAAGTATCCTGCATCCCCACATATCAACCATCCAGTGCTGCAAGTGTCCTGCATCCCTATTACCACAGCAATCCAGCACTGCAAGCATCCTACATTCCTGGGCATCAGCCTCCCCAGCACTGCAAGTGTCCTGCATCTCCAGGCATCCACTTCTGCTAGCTCCACACCAGGGAGGAGGCAAGGATGGGTGCAAGAGGAAAAGAAGTCAAACTCCAAGACCACCCAGGCTAAGAGCTGCTCGCTCCAACCTCAGCCTGGCAGCAAGTTGCTACCTTGCACAGTATGTCAGAGCCAGAAGGGAGGCTGGCATGTGGTGGCAATGGGATTTCCCTACTCCCAGAGCCAGCCTGAGATGCTCTGTGCAGACACAAGACAACATCTCTTCCCCTTGTTCCTTTTTCCCAGCTGTAGTTCCACCTCTACACTGCATTCACACCCCACACAAGCAGTATCTATCAGTTCTGAATCCATCCAGGCTCTATTATCTTGTAAGCTTCATCTCTTATTAATAGGGAAGGAAGTGAACAAAAAGGGACTTAATGGAAATTACAGCTTCTTCTCCCTCAGGGATGGAAAAGGAGGTGGAGCCATGATCCAGCCAGGAACAGCCCAGTCCCTACCAATACCTCAGGAAGAAGCCCGAAGGGAAGGTGCAGAAGCACCACCACCTCCCACCAACCCTATACGAGGCTTGCTATAGGGTAACCTCACCTCCTGCTCCCCAGAAGAAAGGCCATCCCCTTCAAACCAAGCTCTCCCTGTCTCTTTTTCAGGCCACGCCCCTGCAAAAGACAGGCAGCCCCGCAACAGAGTGTCTCCACACCACGGCAGGACAGTGTCCCAGGCTAGGGGGACCTGCACCAGGGGATGCTGCACTGGTCACTGCATAGCAAGTTTGGGGAGATCCTAAAAAAGGCACAACACACAGCATAGCAGGGACTTGCAACCCTACAATAGTACATCCACAAAGCCCCGGGCTGGGGAAGGGCTGCGAGGGACATTGATCTCACAAGGGGAAGGAGACAGCCAAGGCAGAGTGGGCAGCTTAGCAGACAGACACAGCTCTAGGGAGAGTTTGTGAATGCAACACACTGGCTGAATCTACTTCTGCGAACCACCCCCCCCACCTGAAAGCTCAGAAATTTGGGCTGCCAGCAGTGCCCAGTCTCCTTCTGCCACCTTCCAGGGACAGATCTGGCGTTTAGGTCCCTCATTCTTACCTACAGTATCCAGGAGCCCTGCTCCTGGCTTATCCTCACAACAAAAATACACTGGGACAGTTTCGTGCAACAGTCAGATCCCATGAGCTGTGTGATACAAGGCCAGATCCTGACAATGCACAGCTTCCCCCCAACTCTGAGGGAGAGGGGCAGCTCCCAGCATCACCGCGGGGACCAGCCAGCACAACTCAGATCAAGGCAGCTGCAGCATCCCAAAAGCCCACGGGATACAGGAGAGCAGAACAGCCACAGGAGGGTGCCAGAGCCCACAGGACGTGACAGCAAACAAAGTTTGCAGCTCGATCCCAAAAACCACCATCTGACTCCTTGGAAGCCAGGGTCCATTTGACAGAGAAAGTTGCTCCATCTCAGCATGTCCTGGACAAGTGAGAGATACAAGTGCCATCCTGCGCACCCTGGTTGTGATGGCCTTGTGGAACAGGTCACCTCTTGTCCACGCCCCCCCCCCAGGCAGAAGATGTAGACCACCCCACAGCAGCCTGCAGGAACATGGCAGCAGAGCAGAGCCCAGCACCAGTGTCACCCATTCCACCTCGAGGCTTGGCTGCTCACCAGCATCTCTGGGTGCTACAACCAGTTCAGAAGTGTAAAGTGATTTCCAAAGGAGCATCACGTTTCTGGGCTGACCCTTGGCTCTCCAGAAAGGCCCTTATGCACTGACACTGAGACAGAAGTTCATGAGAACCACATGAGCTGAGCCAGGGGACTGTCCTCTCCCCCTGCACCCAGCAATCCACAGCAGGTAGTTTGCAAGGATGATGCATTGCAGAGACACGAGCCAGCTTGCCCCCATCCCAGGGCTCCCTTTGAGCACACACTCTCCAGGTTGGCACCAGGGACTGTGTGTCTTGCCCTTGCAGAAAGGCAGCAAAGCCACTTGGTCACTGACTCTGCTCCTCCCTGACAAGATGAGCAGGCATTCAGCATAAATCAAAAGCAAGCCACAAGGCAGGGTGTTAAGCCCACCTTTACACACTCTTTCTTGCTGAAGACATCAACTGGGACACAGCCACCGGGGTGCCACTGCAGGGTGCATCCTGCCAGCTCCTGCCTCGAAACCCAGCCTGTGGTTCTCCCAAACCTGCTCCCCCCATCAGGAGGCCAATTGTTCCCCAGACCCTGCCCCAGCCCCAGAGGAACTCCATTCCCCACAGTGCCCCACAGGGCAAAGGACATCATTCCCCAAAATACATTTAGACCCAGCCTGTGTCCCCAAAGCACCTGCTGGGCTCCCAGAGAGGACATGTCATTGCTGGAGCTGCAGCAATAGGAAGGAAGAAGACTATGGTTCCAGGTTCTGTTTATGCCTCTGCTCCCCCATGTGCTTTGGCTCCGACAAGGGGGGTCACTGCCCTCCATCTCCCAGTGCCGAGCCTGCACTGGGGACCAGCCCAGCTCCCGCTGTAGGGGATAAAGGGTAAATTCAGGGAGACTGGAGACCAACATTGTCCCCCGCTTCCCTGCTCCAGTCCCCGTGCCTGCCTGCGGACTGTGTCGGGACACCTTCAGCTTGGAAGGACACAAGCCCGGGGCAGGACGTACAGGCCACGCGGCGCACCTGCGGTGTCACGCGTGGGGACGCAGCCTGCCCACGCTCCGTGTCCCCGCTTCGTGCCCCCCGCTCTGTGCCCCTGTTCCGTGCCCCATTCTCGGAGCCGCCGCGGAGTCGCTGCCGCCGCCTGACGCTGAGAGGAGCCCCGGTACAGCGCAGCAGAGCGGCAGGAGGTGAGCCGGGGACACGGATCGTTCAGACGGCTGTGGCGGCTGATGCACACGGGGGACAGGAGGGGACACGTGCTGTTGTGTCGGAGCGTGGCCCTGCACGCGTGTGAGAGGGGGCAAGGGAGCCGTGAAGGCCATCCCTGCACGGACACGTGGCCACCACGGTCTGCTGGGAGTTCCTTGGAGGCTGAAAGGGCATTGACAGCACCGCCGGGGATGGGACACCCAGAGCCATTGCGTCCTTCCCTACCCAGGCCTTCTCCTCCCGAGATGGCTTCTTGGCAGACACATGCTTCCTAAGACACCGACATCTGGGTTGGTACCTGTCGCAGGAGTGCAGGGAGCTGCCGGGGGAATTCGCGCTCGTTCCTGGCCATAAAATATTCATTAGCAGAGCCGCGGAGAGAAGGGGGGAAATAAAAGACAAACAGAACGGGGAAAGCAGACAGAATGCTTGCAGGCAGCTCAGCACGGCACAGACAAGCCCATGGGGTGGCTGAATCAAGGTCTTCATTCAAGGCATCACACCAGTATGTGGGTCCCCTGCTGTCCGTGCAAAGCCTGTCTCACTGTCACGGGTGTCGCGGGCACATGAACATCCCTAGAAAATGCAACCAGGAGACTGTGGTCCTTGCAGGACATACAGCATGAATAGGGATGGCCTGGGATGTGGACATCACCAAGGGGCATCATGCTGGGTTGGGGGTCAGGGGCCATTCCTGCCAGTCCTGGATAGTGCCTGGGCTTCAAAGTGTTTCAGCTTGGGCTACACACCCCAGGGATCAGATCAGTGCTCTAGCCCACAGCCACCTTGGCCAGGATATCTACGGGTTCTCTGGAGTCATCCCATGGCTGGCAGATACCTGTGACATCATCTGTCAACCTTTCTCTGAAGGAGGAAGAGCAGTCAGGGTGGTAGACACATTTCCAGTAATAAGGAAGGGCAATAAGGATGAGGAGGCAAATTTCCATTACCAAGGAAGGGCAGTCAGGGTGGGAGGAATGCAGGACACTCTGCAGCCCTGTCCAAGCCTCAAGACACCACTCAGACCCACAGAGACTGAGCAAATGCTCTGTTCTCTCTGTACTTTAATCCAGCGCTCACCTTTTTTGGGGATGGAGGGCATATGCATCCCAGCAATGCCAGACCCACAGCTGCTTGGAGGGGACAGAGCAGTTCCTGGCCAGAGGGAGAGCTCAGCAAGGCTCACCCCAGAGCCCGGACATGAAGAGGGAGGAGAAGGAGGTGGACATCCCAGCAGCAGGAATGACTGCAGGAAACGTGAGTTTCTGGTTCCAGACCCACTGCATCGGGGTGGGTGGCTCTGTGGGATCCCAACACCACTGCCACCAGCAGAGGAAAGCTCAGCCAAGCCAGCCCTGCGTGCTGCTGTTCTGCTCCTGTCTCCTCCCTGCCCGGGGATACCGCAGCCTCCGGGACTGGGGGAAGTGCTGAAAACGTGATGCCAGAGAAAATAAATAAGGCAACTAATGAGGTAATTTGCATAGCTATTAGCAGGCAGGATTTGCAGCGGGTCTGACATGGGATGTGCTGTCACAGCGAAGCACAGCCCGGGGGCTTTGCTGGTGCTTGCAGAGGGAAACACACAGCACAGCCGTGCTGCATGGGCACACCGCAGGCACCCACCACCCCACGACCGGGGAGGCAAAAGGGGCAGGAGCAAACCCAGAAAGGAGGTGGGAGAAAGGCTCAGAGTGGGAAGACAGTCTGGGAAAGGCTGACTGCTCAAACGTGAGTTCATATTGCCCTTGGCCACACATCCCGGGGCTTGGTCCTGTGATGTACAGAGCATGGGGTAGCACACAGCTCATACCTTGCCAAGGCACAGAGAGCATCCATGAAAGGACAAGCTTGCAAAGGCCAAGGGAAAGCTGCCAGCAGCCCAGCCTGCCTTGTGGGGCAGCCCTGCCATGTCAGAGCCAGCTGGCTCCACGTACTTTCCCATCCAGAGCTCCCTGCATCCCTTACTTCTGCTTGCTCCCTTGTGAACCTAGGCTAAACCACATCCAGGACAAGCAAAAACCCCAATCTTTGCTGCTAGCAAACCCAGCTCCCCCTGACTCCCAGCAGAAGGTGCAATTTTGGGATGTAGGACTATGCATGAAGCCTGATGGCAGCACCAGATCTGCATCACGGCTGCCCCCATCCTTAGATGTTTGAGTCAGGAATCATTACACCACAGCAGAAAGGAGGGCACTGGACATCCTGGTGCCTTTGGAGATGCAGGGGCAACACACCTGCAACCTGTGACACTGCTGGATCCCCAACCTGCTCTGCCTTGTAAATCAGCCGTGTGATGGAGAGGAGTGGCACACAGGGCCACCCTTCCCCGGGCTGCCAGGGCATGTCTGGCTTTGATCACAAACGTGCGACGACAGCTCAGCTCGTTCTCAGCCGGTGGATCTTGTTAAAAAATGCATGTGACGTGATCTGTCTGCTCAGGAAGGCGCTGCCAGGGAAAGAACCCAGCCCAACACCGTGCACCGGTCCCGCACCACCAACCTGCCAGCAGCTGGCACACAGCGAGCGGTGGGGCAGGAGCCTGGCTCTCTGGCACCAGGGACTAAGACATGCCAAAGCACCCCCACAGTGCAGGGAAAGGATGGGGACACTCCCACCATCTGATGACAGAGACAAGCAGAAAGACCCAATGGATGTGTGGTTGGACAGACAAATAGATGCAAACTCCACAAGCAACTTGGGTGGTGGGTGACAGTCCAAGATCAGGGTCAGAGCCCCACAGAGACCACCCTGGTGTGTTCATCCCCCCCAGCACCTCCGTGACAGCCCATCACCATCCAGGTTACACTGAGGCACTGACTGCTCCCAAGATGAATTTTTTTTGTCAGTTCTGCTGAATATTTTAGGGATTTACACAGAAAAGCTCTCTGTGCTCAGCAGCATGGCATCACAAAGGCAGTCACAGACACACCCCTGCCTGCCAGGACATGAATAATTCATTGTCCCTATGAATAGGGTACAAGCAGAGGGAAGAAGGTGACAAAACTGGGGGAACAGGTTTCATCACCCCCCCGGCCCAGGCTCCTGGGGTGCACCCCGAGATTCTCCATATCCTGCAACAGGAAGGCAAAGAACTGCACCAACAACTGCAGGGAAACAGAAGCATAGGGAAGGGAAAAGAGCCAAACCTGAACCCAGCCCTGATTATAGGGCTGACACATTAAGGCTGCAGCAGTAAGCCAGGACGCCACAGCCTACCTGGACCATCCAGGGCCATTTCAGAGCTTGCTGGGTGTGCAAAGCACAGCAGTGTTGGGGGTACCCAGGTTATATCAGGCAATGAGGCAGCACAGCCCTCAGGACCTCCAAAGAGCATGGCCTTCACGAGTGGGCACATCACTGGATGGGGGTGTATGGCTCACACTGGGGCACAACACAGCCACAGCATCTCCTTATCCTGAACTGGCATCATTTTGCCCCTCAGATGTCCACCTTGCTTCATGCACATGGCACCTGACAAGGACCACCAGGGGTTTCCATCCCCAGCCCTGTCCCTGTTCCTGCTCTAGTCTTCACCAGGGTCTCCTGAACTGCAAGGCTGGGAAAAATCTCAACCTGGCCACAAGTGATGTCAGCCCTGCTCCCAATTCTGTTCCAGGGGAGGGCATGGCCCTCAGCATCCCTCCAGATTCTCCCCCCTCACCACCCCACACCAAGCCATGGTGAGTTACATGCAGTCACACCCAGGTTGGGCTCCGATAAATGGGAGATGGCACCAGGCTCACTTCCTTGCAATCAGCTCTTGCTTGGCTGCCGACAGATCCAGCTCGGTGGGGTGATGGTGACAGTCAGGAGGAAGTGCAGTGGGGACAGGCTGGGACACGACCTCGGTTTCCACATGTGCAGGCAGCCTGGGGCTGCCTGTGGGCCAGGCATTGGGACACCCTCCATCACCCAGGCTGATGCTGCTGGGCTGAGTGACATGGGCTATTAGCACCACCGCTTATCCGGGGGCTCTGGCACACGCTGGCTGCACAGCTGGGAGAGGGAGATAAGACGCCCGAGGGATCCCAGGGAGGGGAAACATATTTCAAATGGCAGGAATCTCCCCCAGAATGGACTTGTCTCGAAGGCACTGAGAGTGTTTACTGCTATTAATAACTCCAGCGCTGCAACAAGGCGCGTGCCCTCTGCTCAGGGAGACACAGCAACAAGGCAGGTAGAAAGAACAAAGTGGTGCTGGAGATGGGGCTGACATCCTGACCCATGGCTTCTCACCTGTCCCCATGGCAACAGCACCCTGGCACTGGTCTGAAACTCCCGGATGTCTGGCTGGGTAGAATTGGGTGTCTATGGGCAGGGAGACACACAAGTACTATCCCTCTGACAGCCCACAGCTCACCTGCACTTTTCTCCAGCCTCAAGCCAAGACACTGCACAGCCCCACGGCTGGGCTGATGGCTCCCGACACCAGCACTCTCCCTTGCCCCATTTGAACACTGAGACATGGCTCAGCCCTCCAACCTCTTGCACTCACTGCTCCATGGGGCAGCAGGGCCACCCACTTGGTATCTCCAGGGCACCTATTAAGCCCACTGCCAGCCCAGGGGGGCCCCCAGAGACTGCCTTTTAAAAACTGACATTTTGGGGACAGGAAAGCTATTTTCAGTTGTTTCAGAGGCAGTGTTTCCATCGCAGTTTTTCTGCCTCCACTGGAGGGAGGGAAGCTCCCCCTGGGGGTGGCATGGCAGGCGGCTTTGTGATGGGCTGTGGTGCTCAGCACCAACTCCATGCCACCCCTTCATCTGCCTACCCAGTTCCTGGAGCCATTGTGCCAAGGGGCAGCCAGGAAAAGACATCTCCGGGTTCCCACCTGGTCATGAGGCTCAGGAGCACCCCATCTGGGAGAGAAGCTAGTGGGAAGCACAGAGCCCAGGGGCCTTTCTCCTGCCCGAGACCTTGCCAGCATCAGCAAGTTATCTTCCACACACCTTGATGAGACAACCCCAAAAATGAGCACACAGAGCAGAAGAGGCCCCCCTCCTTCTGGAGCCCCCAAGCACTCTTGATATGAATAAATGTGCCTAGCAATTATGGGGTGGGGGGGAATGCAGCCTCCCAGTGCAAGACCTGCTGAGAGGCTCAGAAATAAATATGTTAATAATCAAATATCCATCCTGTGCCTGAGCTCACGGGAGGACTTTCAAGTCTAATTAGCAGAAGATTTGTACCATTGCTGCCAGGGCTCGAGGGACAATTCACCGTGGTTCCCACAAAGCGAGAGGTTCTGCTATAATTAGTCAGCAGCATTCCGTCTGCAAGGATTACCTCCAAACCTCTCCCGCCTTCTGGGCTTGGGGCAGGCAGGACCCAGGTAAGCCAAGATGAGAGATGACCCCAGGCTTTGATCTGTGCAAATTGACTCTGGAACTGCAAATCCAGGGCAGGCAGGAGGACAGGCAGCAAGGAAGACAACACACTAGGAGGAGAGGTACACTGAGCCTGCAGGTAACCCCATATTCCCCTGCCTGTGTACAACCCCTACACAACTCCTCTTCCCACAACTCCTCTTCCCTACCACAAAGACTCAGAATGTTCCCAAAACCTCTCCATACCCAGACTGATCCTTTCCAAGCCAGGCCCCTGACACCAAGGGCTGCCCACAGTTAGTGGGGGGCATTTCCCAGTCTACCCCCATCACACATGTTGTACTTCTCATCACCAATGCAAAGACCTTTCCCCAGTCCATCACAGTGGGACAGGCAGTGCCCAGGGGAGCACTCCTACCACCCCTGCCCATGTGTTTTTTAACAGGGCCACATTATGTTCCTGAGGATGCCATAACAAACACTGTTCCCACTGTTACAGCACCTAGTGAGGTGGCTGCGATAGGGAGAAATGGGCACCCAGAGGAGCAAGACATGGGGGCAGCTCCTGGAGCTGCACTACTGGCAGTGCCCAAACTGGGACCAGCTTCCTGGCAAAGGTACAAAGGCAGACAGAGTAGAGGGAGCCATGTATGCATTGAGGACCAACTGCACGAGTGAGGATGCTCTTCTGAGAAGGGAGTGGGACCCATGCATCCGGTCCCACAGAGGGAGAGCCTGGCAGATACTCAACCAGAGCTCACTGACCCAGCAGCAGCTGCCAGGGATACTCATTAACACCAGCTAATTGCAGGCAGAGGTGGCTGGCCTGGTAGCAGACAGCCTGCCCACATACCGTCCCCAGCCTGGTAGCAGGCAAGGCTCCAAGCTGAGGGGAGAACTACAAACAGAGTGACCGCAGTCACATTCAGGGCACTTTCTCAGGTTTGGCCTGGAAACATCTGTGCCAGACATGCTGTGCACATGAACAAAAAAGTCAGCACCTCATCCCTCTCAAGGGCATGCGGGTACCCCATGTTCAGCTACGTTTCCCGGGCCAGGGCACAGCCATCCCCCATCCAAATCCTGTGCCATCCCCAAGAAACCTCCCCAGCACCACTGGGTTCCTGCTGGTTGTTCATGCTGGCAAACAAGGGGTTACTAGCCCCTCACTTCCCTACAGTTATTTAATTAAGCAGTGATAAAAGGAAAGACCTATTATCTGGAGAGTGACAGCAGGTTGTAATTACAGCAGGGCAGGCTGAGAAAACAAACAGTGCTGAGGGAGGCACAGGGTGGTGCAGCACACAGGGGAGACACCACATCCTCTGGGGACTCATGTCCCTGTCCTAGAACTGTGGTCCAGGGCAGAGGTGGGACCCTTGAGACTGCAACCAACGGAGTGGGGAAAAGGCTCCTTTGCTCTGATGAATGTGGTCCCAAAAGAACCTCTCCCTGCAGTTCACACGGGGCTGGGGTGTGATCCTGGCATCTTTCTGGGGATGCTGGGTCTGGACCAGCCCCAGGGAACAGCAGGTTTTTAGTGAGTCGCTTTGAAATATTAAACACTATCTCCTTTCTCTCCTTACTGCCTCAGGGCAGCCCTGTGCACCGAGGGGACACGCTGCCCAGCTGAGAAGAAGGGACAAAGTCACTGCTGGGACGTGGCACCCCAGAGGGGATCTGCCTGCCCCTCTCTGAGCTGGGCATGATGCTCTTCTGCTGGGTTACCCCAGGCTTGGGTTTGAAACTTCTGCCTCATGTCACATGCACAGCAAGGGGCAGGGGTGGAACATGGGGCATGGCCATGCTGCAGTTTACAGCCCCCTCCTTGCCCAGCCACCCAGCAGCAGTGCTCTCCTTGAGGAGGGGGAAAGCTTCACCCCCATGTTCCCTTCCAGGGGTTGGAGTGTACCACTGGGTACCATCACAGTTGCAGCTGGGACACATTGGTGTGCCTTGGCATTGAGGAGTGCACATCCTGCACCATCAGATGCCATTGTCCCCTGTGCAGCTCCCAGCTACTTCCCTTCCCTTCCTTAAATCCTCCTGCCCTCAGCCCAATCCTCTTACGCTCTCCCTCTCCCATTACAGCATCTTTAATGCCTGGCCAAGCGTGGGATAGAAGGAAATTAACCCTGGGCAGGGGGGCAGCCTCCACAATGACTCTTGTCAACTCAAGCACTATTCCCTGCCCTTCTCCCCCTCGACATGCAGGGGAGAGAACGGATCACAGCAAACTTCACTCAAGCATGAGATCTCAGCACCCACAGTCCTTAGCTGAGGTGACAAGTGTCCCCTCCAGCCAGCCCCCTGCTTGGGAGGCTGTAAGGTCCCTGGGAGAGACCCCCAGCTGTGTTTGGGTTTTCACCAGCAACAGCTGGCTGGGAACTCACTTGGAACAGTTCCAGAGCTGCCTGCAGCCCTGCCGGGGCACCTCTGGGCCCCCAGATCGGAAACAAGAAGCCAGGAGGGATTTGGCTGCTGGTGGGAAGCATTTGTGACCCCATGGCTTGGGAAGCTCAATAGGAGCTGGAATGGGTGAGAGGCAGAGACGTGGCCAGGACAAAGGCTGCCACAACACACACACCCTGATCAATGCAGGGAACACTTCTTGCCGTGGTGGGGCAGTTGGAACACGCCCCTTTCAGAGGATCTGTGTGAGGTTGAGCAGACAGTAAGGCCACGACAAACAGGTCCATCCCACCCAGCTGGGGTCAAACACGACTTGATGGTTTTTGGAAAAATGCCTCAGGCAGTCGATAGCATTGCTGGCAGCATGATGCAGATGTGGGACCAGCAAGACCTGGAACGCTCCCATCAAGCTGCTCTCTCCCAGGGTGGTGGTGGCCAGGGCCAGGAATCACTTGCCAGAGCAGCACTCCCGCTGATCCTCTCCGTTATGCAACAAATTATTCCACTCGCATTAATGACTTTGCGGCAAAGGGGGAAACGACATGAATGATTCCCAGTGCCTGGGAGTGACTCACTTCGTACGATGGAGGGGAGGTGAGCAGGGAGGGGGGGCTCCAGGGAAATTTGTTTGGGTCAGCATGGGGGCTGGGGCTGGGCTCGGAAGATGTGACTTCCAGAAGCAGAATAGGGGGAAAGAAAGAGGTACTTAAGGACAGATTCCACCACCCAGGAGAGGGCTGAGATGTCTCCAAGGGATGCTGGGATAAGTCATAACCACAGCATATTATAGCAACCCTCACTGTGCTGCCCAAGCCTCACGCCCATTTGCCAACCTGTTCTGCAACCCCAAAACCTCCCACCAGCTGCTGTCCCTCTCTGCTCTGGAGTCAGACAAGACCCCATGCAGGTACAACCAGAGCTAGGGGTGCTATGCCCCACCACTCAAACCCCCAACTCCAGCATGCCCCTAGGAGTGCAGCAGGATGGGCCGGTGGGCAGCTGCCCACCATGGCCCTCAGGGCAGCAGTAGGGGACAAAGGGGACCTGTCACATGGGCTGCAGCACAGAGCTTGGCATCTGACCTGCTCCCTTATCCATCACCTCTAGAGGCTTTGCTAAATCACACCAATAAAAATTAATGCGTATTCCCTCTTGGAATAAATCAAGAGCTGTCAAGGGCCAGCCCTGTCAGCCACCTCCTGGGGACACCAGAGACACGTGGAGACACACTGGGGACTTCAACAACCCACTGCCAAGTAGCCCCAGGGGGACCCTTGCAGTGACAGAGGGCTGGGTGGATTATTGCCTTTAAACCCATTCAGGGGCTTTCTGTAAGCAATGCAATTTAAAAAAATTCAATCTAGGAAGAAGCGATTAACCAAAGGGGCCAGGAGCAATGGCTCGCCTGTCTAATCTCGTTAGTGAGCAGGCCAGCTCTCATTTCACCCCAACGCAGCTGGATGGGCTGCAGAAACAGATGATGGCTCTTCCCTGGCTCCTGACCCATGGGTGTGTGAGTTTTCCGGTGCCTCCCTGCATCCCACAGCTTCCTCAGCTGGGCCAAAGGAAAAAAAAACCAGTGACTCAGATCCTGGCCAGACTATCACCAAGGCTCCATCCCTAAAAAGCACTTGTTTTGGTGTCCAGATGTGTGGTTGGTTATGAGAAGAGGGCAGGTAAGGGAGTTGGAGCATCCCAGCTCTGCTGCTTGGGTCAGTGCCTGAAGCCAGGAGCAAGGTCCCAGTTTCTACCCCATAGAGGCTCAGTGACAGGGTCCTGCCAGTCTCTCACGGTAGCATCTTGCCAAGAAAAATTCCTCTGCTTCAGACAGCCTAGCCCCTTCCCTGCAGGAATGTCACTGTCATGGGACAGCACATGTCTCACAGGCACAGCATGACAGCCCAGGGGTGGCCCTATCCTACCCAGTCAGTCCCTAAGCCTCTGCATCAGAGCTGTGGCAGCAGATTTGTGCCACCACTCCACCTGCTGAGTTAGTCTCTCCATCATTGTCCCTGATCTGCTCTGTGGAGGGGCCACAGGTGAAGTCATCCATCTCCACTGCCAGCCTGGCACCATCCCTCAGGACTCTGAGTATCCCCTGTCTACCTACAGGCACTGCTGCTACTGCAGTATGGTCCTTGACAGACGTCTCCACAGGTGCCACAAGACAAAGCCACCAGCTTGTCCCAGGTACAGCCCAGGGCTCTCTAAGAGGAGCATGGATCAGGTTTGTCTACATGTAGGGGTTACGCAGTATCCTTGCCTTGCACAGGGCACAGCCTCCAAAACACTTACTGCAGACGGAGCTGGTGCAGGAATCAGATGAGCACCAATGCTCAGAGCTGGGGCACCTGCTTGCATGTCCTGCAGACCTCAGCATCCCCAGGGCCCCATGTCCCCAGGTGGAGTGAGCAGGAGCAGCATGGATGGGACACTGACCCACATGTGGCACCCAGAGCCCCCAGCAGCAATGCCAACACCAGGTTGGGAGGGGTGCCAGCTGCCTAAACAGGAGGGAACCCCAACCCAGCAGGTTCAAATGCAGAGTGCCTCCTGCCAAAATGGGGCTGGAGTCACCTAGAACCAGAAGGAGCTGAGCCTTGGGGGCAGGAGAGGCATGAGAGGCGTGGACACAAACGTGCATGCCAACAGCATCCCTGCCCACAACTTTCTGTAGGTGACTTGCCCTGTCTGGACCAGAGGGGAAACGTTCAAGAAAGCCCAGATTCAGAAGCAGTGAAGGTGACACCCTCCTGCATACCCCATCCCCGTCAGCTCCTGTTGAAGGCGGCAGTATCCTGCCCCCAGCTCCCCTCCTGCAGGGCTCCCTCTCCAAACAAGCTAATTACTCTCACTGCTCCCCAGGGGCTGCACCACCCGTTTTCATTTGAAACGGGAGACAAATTTACCTAAAAGCCAGAAGCAGCCAGAGCCACAGCAGCTTGGGGACCCCAGTAAGAGCCTCCCACCCACCACAGCCCAACTGCCACGTACCATTTGCAAAGCACTCAGTGGGGTATCACTGGGAGCAGGGACACTCGTCCTCTGTATCCTGCCACTCACCACCATGGCATGGTACCCACTCAGCCCCAGCACTCTGGCAGGGATGGTGGGTTGAACAGGACCCACCCACAGCTCCTGCCCTATGGAAAGGGGCTCTTCTCCCCCTTGCTCCCAGGGAAGCCACTGGCAACAGCCCCAGCATTTCACTTGCTCAGCAGTAACCACCCTCAGGGCTCTGCAACCTTAGTGAAGGGTTTAGATTCTCTACCCCAAGCCAGAGCTCCTCACCATGGCATCAGCCCACCCAGTTCAGCCCCCCTGGCGAGGGACAGCAGGGAGATTTGTTTCACTAGAGGCTCATTCATCTGCGGCACGATTAAAGCTCAGGGCTGGGATCCATCCCGGCGGCAGGAGAGTGATTTGCCAGCAGATGGATTTATCATCTCCCAAGCACAGCAATTTGGCTTAAACAAAACCAAACCACTTCTCCTAATGAAAACATCACTAATGAGTAGAGACAGCAAGCGAGGTGGGGGCAGCTCCACCAATGGGGTCTCTCCTGTCCTCCAGGGCTGGCATGAGCCACTCACTGATGCCCTGGTGGTAAGGAGTGCAGCTCAGCTCCAGCTGGGACATATAGACCCAGTACAGCCCAGAGGAAAAGAGAGTTTGCTCCAGAGGCCAAACCTCCTCCTGTCCTGGCTCCCAAAGCTCTAGGGGCAACCGGTTCCAGCACAGCACACAGTACGAGAGCGGCACCACCAAGTCCGGGCTCCTCCAGCTGCAACACGGCCAACAGTGGGGAAAAACTCTATCCCCGTGGTGAAAGAGCCCATGCATGGCCAGCCCTGTGCAGCAGGAGTTGTACCCCTTGGACAAAATTGCAACGGTCCATGAATTATGCATCGGCATCTGCAGAAATCAGTTGTGCAACTGCCCCAACCAAACCCACAAGCTTCTTGTCAATTAATCCCTTGACACCAATTCCCTGTGGACTCCAACCTGCCTTTGCTTGCAGGGATGCAGCAGTGGCTGCCAAAACCTCAGCTCCAGCCTTTCCACCTGCAAAATCCAACCTGTCCACAGGCAGTGCTACCCAGCAGTATGACCCACATGCTCCTTGCCCCATGTGAGGCTTTTTCCCTGGCACAGGTTTCGAGCAGCATCCCCTCCATCAGGGACCCCCAGGATCTCAGCCTCTGGCCAGGGGAGGCCACAACACCCTGTCAGAGGGGATTCATCAGCATCAAAGGGTTGCAGACAAGCCAGGACAGCAAAGAGGGAAGAGAAAGAAGATACAGATGCCAGAAGGAGGAAGACAGCAGACAGAGATGAGGCAGAGTTAGGCAACAGTCCCATCACCCTAGGAAGGTGCAGCAGCACAATGAGGGCAAGGCGCTTTGGCATGAAGAGGACCCACAGGATCCCTCCGCCCTGGCACATGAGAGGGAGACCCTTCCCCACAGTGCCCCACTCTCAGGACATCCTGGGAGCTTGGGGACCTGGCTTGAGGGTCAGCCCAGCTTCCAGCCCAGCCTCACCACCAGGCTGCAGGAGCAGAAGTGGCAAGCGGAAGGGGGGTCGTGTGGGGCAACAGCAGCAGCACAGAGGAGGCAGGTTAGCAGGGGAGCAGAGGGATGGGCAACACACTCGGTTCCCATGGGCTGGAACCCCAGGGGAAGGACACTAGTATGTGCCACCCCTCCTGGGGGCTGCTTCTAGGAGGAGGGGACAACCCGTGCCTGACACTGAGCAGAGGGATGCAGGCAGCTGGCTCTGATAGACCCATGAGGGCAGGGCTGTGCAGCCAGTGGTGTTCCTGTGCTTCTCAAGGAAGCAACTGGGCAAGAGAAGGAGCTTTATTCTGGGCATGGGTGAAGTAGTCTTGGGCACAGTCCCCATTCCAGTCCCCCTCCCTGGGATCCACCCCAGCACACAGGCACACCACACAACCTGCCTTGCACAGTTGAAGACGGGCTCCCGGCCAGCCCCTGCCTGTCTTTTGCCCTGCTCCCACCCAATGGCCTTGCCACTCCAACCTCCAGTTGCAGATCCCAGTGCTTCCCCCTACACACACTATTATTTGGGACAGGCTAGCACTGACACCTCCTCCACACCCTGGGAAATAAATTATCCCCCTTGCAGATGGAAGTCCTACGCTACGGCAAGGCGGTGGAGATGTTCCCCCCACCCAGCTGATCACAGGCTGTGAGCAGCCACGATGGAGCTGCTGGGTTTGCCGGCAGCAGAACAAGTCCCTGGCGCAGCCCTAGATCTGCCCATCACCTGGGACCCGCCTGCGGCAGATGCGTTGCCAGGGCACAGCTCCGTGGCTTTATCCCATGCCAGGGACCAGAACCCTGCTCCCACCGTGCTCCCAGCAAAACGACCGGCCCGTCCTCCCTTTGGTGTGTCTATGGCAGACAGCTCAACCCCATCTCTCCTTTCTTACTGCCATGGGGAGAAATGCTTCTGAAACTCTCTCCCTCCAGGTAGGGAGGAGAGCTCAGTCAGATGCTGTGCTGCCACTACACTGGTGCCTAAGGCTTTCATCTCATGGAGCAGGTTGCTAAAAGTGCTAAGAGGTGGGGAGTCCCCATCCATCAGCCGTGCTTCCAGAAACAGGAGGATCCCAAAGCTCTGCAGATGATCACTATAGCAATTGCTCAACCCTGCAAATGCTGCGGCTGCCTTTGAGGTGGAGCAAAGTGGTTGTTCGAGTCCCCACATCATGACAACAGGAGGGAGAAAGCAGGGGTGAAAAAGTAAGGGTGAAAAGAGATCCTACTAACCCTTTTCTGGGGACCCAACATCCCTGGAGGTGAATCCCTCATCTTTCTAAAAGGCAGTTAGGGGGTTTGCCCCAGCCCAAAGATCCCAGGTATTGACCCCATGCTGGCATATGCCGTCCCTCTCACAGGACACAGCACAGCTGGGATGAGCTTGTCCCATGGTGTATGATGGGGTCCCAGGGCATCCACCCCTGCTCCCCATCTGGGGCTGGGGCAGCCTTGCTGTCCAACGCATTCCTGCAGAGTGTCAGGCAGGAGCAAAACCCCTCTCCAAGCCCACTCACTTCTCACACTGCCAGCATTTGGGGCCAGGGATGCAGTACCTGTGCTTCTCGGGACAAAGCGGCACTGGACTCCCATTTCTTCTGCATGGAGGGCCACGGCCAGAGCAGTCCTGAGACACTGGCTCTGGGCTCTGCTTGCACACTAATCACTCATGTCATTAGAGGCTGAAGGCATAATGTAATTTATGGAAGGCTTTTATTTCTCACTAGCGTCATCTAAATATCCCAGAAATGGACCAGTTTAATTTCCTAGTGGCATAACCTAAACATTTCTCTCCTTAACACCCAGGTGGGAGCCCAGCCACAGACTCAGCAGCCAGGCATGGCGGCTGCCTGCCTTTGCCCCCCACCGCCACACTGGGGCCAGCACAGGCAAGGCCCTTTCCAGCTCACCCCTGAGCAGCCGGCCCGTGTTCTCCCGGCACAGGAAGCAGTGCTGCTCTCCCTGCTGCTCACACACAGGCAGTTCTCATTCACTCAGGCCTCTCACACACACATCCAGGTGCCCGCACAGCCAGGGCAGCTGGGCACTGCTGGAGATGCCGCAGGGAGGGGGGGCTGTCACTGCACCCTCATTTTCAACAGCTTTTTTAATTTAAAAATGAATGTGCTGCTGGGGACAGTGTGGAGGGTTTCACTCCTGAGCATGGCTGGGGGCCCTGCTTCCCATTAGCCTCTCTACTTTTGGAAGTAAGTATTGCAAACCCTTCTACACATAGTTGGAATCACACTGCCCTCACTCCTGGTTTTGGGCAGTGATGGGAGGGAGCAGGACTGACTGCTGTCCCTACGCACAGCAGCAATTGCTGGAGCTGCAGTGGGGCTGTTGCATCACCTGACACCAAATCATCTCTCAGTTAACAGCTCTTGCATGGAAGATGTCCTCTAAACCCAGACACACCCTGATGGATGGATGGGGGTCTCCAAAGCTGCAGGAACATGCCAAACTGCTTGTACTTGTCCCCAAGCAGAGCTGTGCTACCAAACAGCAGGTGCCAGCAGGGACCCTCCCATCTGCAGGGAGAGACTAAGCCCACATCGGCACTGCCAGCTTCAAGCCAGGGCTTCGCTACAGCCCCACAGTGGTCCAGACTCCTCACTGCATCCCCAGGGTATCAGGAGAGCCTAGGCCAGTTAGAAGGCAGGGGCTCAAGCTAGTAAATCCTCCTTCTCCTGCCTGCATCACTTCCATACTTTCTGTGAGAAAGACAACTTTCTCTCCACAGGGGAGGATGGCTCCAAAGCATTCAGCCAATGCAGAGGAAATCAGTGCCACTGGGACCAGTTCCCTCTCCTCCCTGGTGTTACTGCAGGCTCTGCCCTCACAGTAACCTGCCAGCAATGGCAAATGAGTTACATGCCCTACCGGAGCCTGTTTCCCTCTCTGGGAAGTGAGGCAGATATTTCCAGCCTTGTTCCCCAGAGACTTCCCTGCAGCCCCATTCCTGTGGACAGGGGTTTATACGGTGGCACAGCTCCCCTCCACCCAGGCTCCTGCTGCACAGCTAGTTCAGAGCTAAGTCCAGGCATAAAAGGTCTCAGTCTCAGAGAGACTAGAATTTATTTTTAACTTTGATTTAGTTTAAATCCATATGGACATTTAAAGTTACCGGAGAAACCAAAAGTTGTGTGTGGGTTCCAATTTCCTACACAGCTCAAAAATATCTTCCCTGATGCACGTTTGGGCAGACAGTAAGCAGTGTTTCCCATGTGTGGGGCTGCTCAGGAAAGCAGAGCAGTGGTCCTGACCTGCTACTAGCACCTATTCGAAATTTCAGAGCAAAGCCTGAAATTCACTCCAGACTGTGGCAGGAAAAGCATCACCAGGAGTCAGATGTGTGCCTGTGCACACATCACAGTACCTGCGGCATGAGGGCATCCAACCCCACTGGCTATGGACAGGTTCAGCTCCGTCATGGGTCCCAGAAGGCAGGTGGGAACCGCTGCCCCATTGCACAGCTGCTGCAACAGGGGCCCTGACAGGGGACAGGATTTGGCCTGATCCGTGGAGAGCATGTGGGGAAGGAGGGAGGTTGTCAGCCCCAGCCCAGCTCCTTCCCTATCGGACAGTGGGGGATAAAGTGTGATGGATGGACGGATGTGGCGGAATGTGGGATGCCCAGGAACTCCCTGGGACAGAGGGGAATGCAATAGCATCACAGATAGGTCAACTT
>JAWWLV010000180.1:22077185-22103176 GCA_035041135.1 Platyrinchus mystaceus | reverse complement strand
TGTGTGCCTGTGCACACATCACAGTACCTGCGGCATGAGGGCATCCAACCCCACTGGCTATGGACAGGTTCAGCTCCATCATGGGTCCCAGAAGGCAGGCGGGAACCGCTGCCCCATTGCACAGCTGCTGCAACAGGGGCCCTGACAGGGGACAGGATTTGGCCTGATCTGTGGAGAGCATGTGGGGAAGGAGGGATGTTGTCAGCCCCAGCCCAGCTCCTTCCCTATCGGACAGTGGGGGATAAAGTGTGATGGATGAACAGATGTGGCGGAATGTGGGATGCCCAGGAACTCCCTGGGACAGAGGGGAATGCAATAGCATCACAGATAGGTCAACTTTGTCCTCCCCATCCTGCAGCCACCCCAATCATGGGCAGAATGTCTTTGGAGATGCTCTAGGGAACACCAGGTGATGGGTGAAGACACCAGGCTCTGTGGTGCTGCTGGGGTTTTCTGGGCAGAGTGAGTCTCTCCGGTCCTGGGGAACCTACTGCTGGGATGCTGCTGTGCCACCCCAGAGTGCAGTGGGGGCCCAAGACATGGTGGAGAGAGCACAACGCCAGACACTGGTGTCCCGAGGGGCTTGGGAGTAACAGTGATAGTGAGGGAGCGTGAGCTTGGGAGCGGCCAAAAGCGATCCAAGCATCCCACCTCCCGGCCGGGGCCTTTTCCTTGCCTCGGGTCAACCGCTGACCGGCTGGGACCAACCCTACTGCCCCTGCAGCATACCCCTGCGAGGCCGGGACTGTCCCCCTGCTCCAGCGCGGGGTCGCGGCCATTCTCCCTCTCCCCGAGCAAGGCGTGAGGCGAAGCGGAGCGGGCAGGGACCGGGGCTCAGCGGGGCTGGAAGCAGGTGCCCGGGGCCGCCCCGCGCCGTGGTCCCAGTGGCTGCTGCACCTTCCCCGGCGGCGGCACTCACCCGTCAGCTGGTCGTAGGAGCCGTCCAGGTCGCGAGAGTCGGACAGGCTCTCCTTCCTGCCCTTGCTCCGCATCTTCCCGCCGCGCCGAGCGGCGGGGGGAACGGCGACGGGGCGCACGGGCTGCGCCGCCGGGCAGGGGCTGCCCGCGGCCGCCGCCTCCCCCCGCCCCGCCGCCCGCGCCGCTCAGCGCGGCAGCGGCAAGGGGCCGGCGGTGCCGGGGAGCTCGGCGCGGCTCGGCACGGCTCGGCACGGCAGCAGGAGCGCGCAGCCGCCCCGGTCCCCGCCGCCGCCGCCGCCGCCGGGGCTGGGCACGGCCGCCCCCTCCCTCCCGTCCTTCCCCGCCTCCTCCCGGGAGCCGTCAGCCCGGCACTGCTGCCGCGGGGAAACTGAGGCACGGCCGGGGGGCGGAGAGCGGGAGCGCTCCCGTGAGGAGGCAGGGAGACAGCTGCTCCGGGCTGCACCGAGGTGCGGGCTCCGGCGGTTCGGGAGAGCCCCGGCAGGCAGGCACCGCGCAGAGACAGAGAAGGGGACAGAGATGAAACAAGCGTGGGGCAGGAGGGGCGCAGACGCCAGAGCCCACTGCGGGGGATTAAGGGACCCCTGAGCCCTGCGTGTCGGTGTCCCTGCACCACGGCTGCGCCCTTGGACCCACAGGAAGGGGAGACCCCAGTCCCACCCAGTCCCGCGCGGCTGTTGCATCCCCGCCTCGGGCGAGAAGATGAATGTAAAACCGGTCCGAGACGGAGGGAATGGGAAGGGGTC
The DNA here is from genome assembly GCA_035041135.1 of Platyrinchus mystaceus. Taxonomy (NCBI): domain Eukaryota; kingdom Metazoa; phylum Chordata; class Aves; order Passeriformes; family Tyrannidae; genus Platyrinchus; species Platyrinchus mystaceus. Next base: position 22,101,494 of record JAWWLV010000180.1, on the reverse strand, counting down.
AAGAGATGCAGAAGAGGCGTGGGGAGGGCGGCCAGGTTCCCCTCGCTGCAGCCAAGCGCAGAAGCAGGTCCCACAGCCGCCCCCATGCCGAGCATGGCTTTCGACGAGAGTTGGAGCCTTAAGCGGGATTTTACCCCCATCTCCTGCAGCCCCAGGGAAAGGGTGAAGAAGCAGCACATTTGAAGAGGCTTCCAGAGGCACGGTGCTGCCAAGAGAGGAGCTCACAGCCCACCGGTACATCTGGCACTGGGAACTTGATGTCCCGCTGCTGCCCCTGGTTATTTGTTGCCATCTGTGCAGGATGCCATCCCGGGGGATGCAGACTGTGCTGGAGAGTCCCTGCCATGGACAAAGCCAAGGGCTTTTATTATGCCACTGCCTGAGCACTGACTGCACCACAACATTGGTCCTGGGCACATCTCAGGGGCTGTGCAGCTCCCAGCGCTTCCCAGCATTTCCACCCTTCATTTTTTGATCCATGAAGAGAGACAGGGGGAAACAGGAGCTGGGGGAGGAGGCAAAGCATCCCGTCCTGATCCCTTCGCCCAGCCCAACCCACAGGAGCCGCAGGGCAGAAGGGAATCCGGAGCAGCAAGGAGGGAGGGCCATGCTCACGAGGCAGCGTGTTGTCAGCGTGCTTTGGTGTCAAGCCATGAAAGAAGCCGCCTTAGTGAGGCAGCGATGCTTAGCAACTGCCTGGATCTAAAAATAAGAGCCATTTAGCGAGCAAAATGCAGTGGAGAAATGCTTGGAGAACTAAACACATTCCCCCAGCCCTCCCTGTGGCCCGGCCACTGCACAGAGCCTGCATGCACTGACTGGCTGAAGAAAAACTCCTGGGATAGCTCTAGCGGTGCCTGCTCTGCTTAGCCTGACAAGCAAAGCTGGAGCCTGGCCAGCCCTCTGATCACCTGTGCTTCTGGGCTTGTCCATCCTACTGCTCCTCGGCCTTCTCAACCTCCCTCCTTCAACCTCTCCACCACATCCTCGGCCACATCTTCATGGTGGCTCTTGGGGAGCAGAAGTGTCCCAGGGAAGTAGTGGGAGGCAAGGCGGGGGTGATCCGTGCCCAAGCTCATCCACCCCGTCTTCAGCTTTCTGCAGGCCCATCCTGCTGTGGATGTGGCAAGCCCAACAGAGCTGCACAGGGAAGTTTTCACCTTCTGCCATCCCTGGTCCATTGGGAGGCAAACATGGCTATTTTTATCCCAGCTAAGTGCTCCTGTTCCTGCAGGCAAGCAAGAGATGCTTTGCCAGGCTGGGGAGAGGGGGAAAGTTGGAAGGTTTGGTGAGTAACACAGGGTAGGATGGGGCAGCCCCAGGGCCAGGCTGACACAGACTTCCCCCCCACAATGTAGAAAAAGGGGAACACAACTCACTTGCTCACTGGTTATGGCTCCTTTCTGAGCAAACATGAGAGCTGGGCATTCTGCCAGAAATCACAGCCTTTGAGCCTTTCTCTTCTTGGGAAAAACACAACATCCTCCCCTAAATGTTCCTCTGGGCACTGGAAACTGGGGGTCTGCCGGATGCTGGGGTAGGAGAAGCCCTTTGTGCTGCAGGAATGGGTCTGGTCTCTACCCTCCTGTCCAGACCCAGGCAGGGGTCCTGCTGTGGGTGCACTGGGTGAAGAAACACCTTGGTAAAAGTGTCTGGCTAGGGATGGGCACAGCGGCAAAGTCACCCCAGAGTGCTGAGCACCTTTTGCAGCATGTCTCACTGGGACATGCAGCAGATGCAAAAAGACGGGGCCAGGCTGAGAAAAATCACCTAAGTAGCATCCAAAGGCTTTAATCAAAGCGTACCTTGCACAGTCCTGCTGCTGCTGGCCTCATCCACCACAAAAGCAATCAGCAGGTCCAGGGTGGGCAGGAGCCATCCAAAGGCAGGGCTGGTGTTCTGTGCTGCTGCAGTTGACACTGGATTAACCGTTTCCAAAGGATGGGAAGAGCTCTGTTGGCTCCCGAGAGCCCAGATCCCAGTTACAAGGGGTAACCAGGAGGGAGGGCCATGCCCTAGATGGCCAAGACACAGCACAGGCTCCACAGGCACAGCTAACCATGAAACCCATATTCCAATGCCCAGGGCCAGGGAAGTGCGGAGGGCTGGCAGGTGGATGGACCCAGCCTGCTGGGGCAGGCAGGCATTCTGTAGAAACACCCTGGCCCCAAACTCATCTCTGGGACAGCAGCAGAGAGACATGACAGAAACAGTGCCATGTAAACTATCCCCAGATCTTGGCACAGCCAGCAGTGGTGGGGGGGATGGGGATAGAGAACAGGGGAACAGGTGGGAAATACAAGGAGGGAGACAAGCCAGGGGCACAAATGGTGTTGCCCCCTGAGGTGCACCCCAGGCTGCATGCCTCTCAGAGGCAGAGTGTCCCCAGGACCACCCATGCACCCTCATCATGATGGAATTCACCCATTTGCATCAGCTGGGGCATGAGGTACATTTCCTAAGTGGCCTGTCACTGTTGGGCAGCAGTGCTTTGGTAAGGGACATCTGCACAGGATTAATGCTGCTCCACAGGCAGTAGAGTGGCAGCCAGGAATGGCTCTGAGTCAGGGCAAGAGGAGCTGGGGAGTATGAACAAGGCAATTCTGTCCAAGGGCCTTGCTTGTCCTCAGCTAAGTGTGTGGCCAGTGCAGCCTTGTCATGAGTAACTGGGGAAGGAGACAGATTTGGGGATGCTCCAGTGTTGTCTGGGGCACTGGATGCAGAGCCTGGCTGCAGGCAGAGCAGTGCCAGCCTGCCACCAGCCTTGTCCAAACCCAGGCTGGACTGAGCTGGGCCCACCCACAACCAGGCCTGCTCCTCTCGAGGACACTCACCCTGAAATACGGGGCTGATCCCTTCAGTTCATCCATGCCTCTAGCTCCCTGTTGGCATTCCCTGGCTTTGGGGGCACATGCCCCCACACGCCACAACTTGTGAAAACACAAGTTTTCAGAGCCCTGCTGAAAATTTCAGGCTCAACACAAAGCCCATGACAGTCTCAAACTAGTCCCATCTACAGAAGCACAACCCTGGAGAGGAAGCAGGAGTGCTGAGGTCTGCAGCCCACCGGATTGGGATACAGGAACATAGGGACCTCTCCCCTAGACCCTCTCTCTTTGCAAATAGTCTTCTGTGGGTCTTATAGAGGGACAGGGAGAGGGGAAGACATAATTTAACAGTTCATTAGGTAACCACAAGGCATTGATCTGCCCTACCAGCCTGCACGTTCTATAATTGCATATCTCCATTCTTATTAGTTCTATCGGAAAAGCAGAGAGCAGGACTCGGGAGTCTGATCCTATCTTTAGGAAATTTCAAACAGAGATGTAATTGCTGAGTGCTTTAAATCATGGTGCTTTATCCACTGTTAACAGTATTTTAAAGCCACAGTCATCAACAGCAGTCCTCGGGATGTGCTCCCAGCAGATGCCATTAATCCTATTTTGGCTGCAGTCTCCTGGTGCCTCTGGGCTCAGATTTACACTCGAAGGTAAGGGACAGCTCTGCTTCCCCAGCAGAGAGGACTCCCAGGCAGCACCTGGCCTGGGATATGAGGCGCAGCACCCAGGCACTGGTCACAGGGGCAGAGGGCAGAAACAGTAGCTCCTTAAACCAGCTCCATCCCTTGCAAACATGCCAGCAAACAGCCACCTTAGATGGAGATGAGCAACTTGACACCAGAGGTTATTCCCCTTCCAGGGCCCATGCAGTCCCCCCAGTCTGGAGCAGGGATGTTCATGGCCATGCAAGTGTCTGGGGAGGGCTCCAGGCAGGGCTAAGAGCCTCACTCAGGAATGAACCACAATACTTACTACATCTGCAGAGAAATGGATCTGGGTGGCATTGGCCTCTGCAGCGTGACACGTCTGGGGTCTCTGGTGTCCTGAGGACTGGGGAAGCAGCTACGGCAGAGCAGCAGGTCCTGGGCAGGTGATGCCTGAGGGGGACATCACCCAGGACATACACAGGGCAAAGCTGCTCCCATCTCCATTAACCCACCCTGAAGAGATACAAGGGCAGATGGGACCCACGGTGAGATTCAAATTCGTGGGGAATTTCAGCTGCTGGAAATCTTGTGAGGCTGGAGGAGGAACAGATTATGCTGCAAGCTGCTGGGAGAGCCTTGAAAGCAGGAATGCTGCAGGAGGAAGGGAACCTCCTCTGTCAAATGCAAACCAGCAGGTGCGAGAAATCTGGGTGTGCAGGAGGGAGAAAAAACTTTGCATCACACTCTGTATCCTCGAAAGCCAGTCACCTGCCTCTGCCAATGCCTTCAGCTAGGAGGGATTCCCCAGCCTGGCCCCACTGCTGGGTGGGTTGTGTGGGGCTCTGTGCCCACCTAGAATATTTCTTTGTCACTTCTGCATAACAGATGCAAAATCTGTGCAAAGAAAAAACTTGGTTTAGGGAGTTGAGACTGAACTGGAGCATTTTCCGGCTCAGGATGTACCTCTAGTCTCATGAGCCCTCTCAGCATTACAAAACATGTCATGTTTGTGTGCTCAGTGCCTGTGGGCTCAGCTTTTATTTAAAGAGGAACCAGATACTATTTCCAACCTTCACTTGTGCCATGCTGGATGCCACACCAGGGGCTCTTTCAGCATCTCAGGTCTGCTATGAAACAGGTGTGCATCTCTGTCATGAGTCCACACTGCAGACACGCATCCTGTTCTGCCAAGGCCCTGTGCCCGAGCTCACCTCCATGTGAGGGCATGTCCTTGCTGTGACTGTGGTCTCAGCACTCTGCTGCCCATCTCATTCCATCCTATCCCATCCCACCGTCCTGGCAATGGTCGCAGCAGAGGGGTCAAAAGTGGGCATGGGGCTGGGGTGCCACAGATTGATGCTGCTGGAGCATCACTTGCTGTAGGGCTGGGAGAACAACCAGATCAGAGCTTCTGAACAGCCACAGGTCATAAAAGCATTCTTGCCCCAGGACACTGCCAGGAGAGCCCTGGTTGAACTCTGGAGCAGGGGAGCTCCAGCTAATTAGTCATTAGTTGCTTCAGAGGGGAAACGAGCCAACCCAACCTCTATATGCCTGTAGCAGAGTGACCTGTGGGCCTTGGGACACAGCCAGGCTGCTCATCACTGAGAAATGGCTGAGGGTTCATCTCCCACAGCAGAGCCGTAGAAGCAGCCCAGCACAGTGGGTGTCCACCTCCCCAGCCCCTTCCTGCCCCCACGGGACTACTGGGAGCTCCCAGCCTCTGGCAGCAGCCTGGCAAGGCTCTGAGCTGCCCTGCAGTGAGCGGCAAGCCCGGCTCATTTAATCTATTCAATTGGATTCAATTTCCAGCCACATGATTCAATTAGCCCTGGAGGGACAGCATGGAGAGCAGAGGCTGCAGAGCATGGCCCAGCCCATGCTCCAGCAGCTGCCGAGCTGGGAAAGGGCAGCGCAGTGTGGAGCCACAGCAGCAGGACCTTGTACTTGTCCTGGCCCTCTGGGGTGTGCTGAGGTGTTTGGGGCTGCAGGGGAACCCTCTTCTGTCCAGGAGAGGCAGGGGCTCGTCTGGGCATGAGCTGCTGGTCCTGAGTGAGCAGCTGTATGGCAAAGTCTGGTGGAGCCCTGTCCTGAGCATTTACCTTCGCAGTCAGTCAAAACCCGGAGAGGTGACAGCCACTCTGGATCAGATCTGAGGTCTGCATCCCTGAGCACCTGCCAGGGTGGCCTAAAGAAGCTTTAGAAAGACAACAGGAGCATTCAGCGATGCTCCCCCGAGGGTGCTGCCTGTCACATATATTTGGGATCACCCCTCTGCTTGATCAGTGTTGCACTGAGCTCAATCACACTGTGCTGTGATGGGGAGGACCAAGTCTCTGACTGGCAGAAGGATTCTCAGCAGCCCCAGGGCCCTCCAGGTCCCACAGGCCTTGCAACAGCCCTTCTCTGGACTCCTGGCCTAGACTTCCATTCATCACTTACTTCTCTATCTGCCCTCCTCCTGAAAGCATCAGCAAAGGCATTAATAAGTTCCCACTAGGGGAAAAACACATCTTATCCCAGTCCCTTTGGATTTCTATACCTCTCAAAGCTGAGCTTTACTTCTTTCCTTTCAGGTTACTGCAATAGCTCATCTGGCAAAAAAACCCATCACCTCCACAAGGACATACTCCCATCCAGCACAACCCTGCTAATCCCAACAAGTAACAAGACCAACAGGAGATGGGAACAGATATCCATAAGGCATTAGTGCTGACACCAAGATGGAGAGTTGCTTTCCAGTGCCAAGAGCCAGCTGTAAATCTTACCACAGACTGCTGGCCACACACCAGTCTCAACACATATGATGGCAGTTGTGACTTGGCAGGGGTAACAGCAACTCCCCCTGCCTGCCCCGTACAGAGCTGGGAAAGACAGCGGCTCCACCCTGGGAGAGAAGTGTGGGGAAGCAAGTGGAGCACACTGGGGCTGATCCCCTGTGCAAGTGCTGTCTAGGCAATAGCTCTCTCCAGGACTTTTCCTCCTGATATCGACCATGCAACAGTCTGGCAGGACCCCAGAGCAGGGAGTGTCCAATTCTTCAAATAGGGAGAGAAAAGCACCCCAACAGGCACCAGAACTCTCATGAAGGGCAGCTCAGTCCTGCAGAGGTATGGTCCCTGTGCCATGCAAAGGAAGACAAAGAGGTTTGCAAACCAAACAGAGTAGGTGGGTGAAGTTCCACCCTACCCTCTGGCTGCTGTGCACCGTCAGGGGTTTGGTACTACCTGCTCCTGGCACCTCCCAAGGAGCAGACGAAACATCTCATGGAGCTGACAGCCTATGCAGGGAAGACTCAGCTCCTGAGGAGCTGCCTCTCTCTTGAGTCTGCATGAAAAGTGGGACCTGTAAGAGCAAAGGAAAATGAGACCAAAAATCACAGTGGCATTTACAAAACAATTTTTAGTAACTCCCTCCAAAATTTAGCTCAAATTCAATTCTCTTCCAGAATTTGGTCATTATTTTGTGAATATTTGTCTCCCTGCAGCAGCTGCCTAATTTAAAGGCAGCAATCCCCACACTCCCTGAGTCTCAGAAACAGCTCTTCCAACAGCAGACTGAGTTATGAATTAGATACAACAAAATATACTCACCTGCTCAGATCAGATACAGGATGGTTTGAGACCATCAGACACATCCTGATGCTGAATGTTGGAGTTAAATGACTCTCTGCTCCGTTCAAGCTGGCCTCAAAACACAAGTAGCAGCAGGGTGTTTAACAAAGCAGGCAAATGTGCAGTAGAATCTGTGAGCAGGAGTTTGCTGACACCAGCAGCAGAGAGCATCACACTGTGCACAGACAGGTCCCTGCATCCCCCGCTCACAGGTTCTCAGCCTTGCTCATGTTTTCCTTACCAGCAGCCCCAGACACACCTAAGAGGAATAGGGATGCTGACCTGGGCTGGTACCTGCAGCCAGGACCAAGGATGCAGCATGGCTGTGCAGCACCACAACCTCCCTCTGCACAGGCAGGAAGAGCCCAAAGGCAGGCGACAGCCCTGCTGCAGCCAGTGTGCCACCAAATGGTGACAGGACCACCCCCATAAGCACCCCACTCTCCCCCCTGCGAAGGACAAACACTGCACACTCTGGACAGTCAGGACTCTGCTATTTATTGAGCTCTAGGTTTGTATGTACATCCATTTACAGTGCTTGGTTTGGTGACAGCATGACAAGAGGATGTGTGTCACAGTCTTCGCCAGCTCAGACTCGGATGAAGGCTGAGCTCAGGAGCAGATCTCAGTCACAGCCTGGGCTTCTATAATCATCCCAGCAAGGAAGTGTCCTGAGGGAGACGAGACTTTCAATAGCTGAGCCCAGATTGAGAAGCTGAAAATTCCAGAGGTTGCCAAGGCAAAAGCAGACTCATCCCAAACTCTCTCAAGTATCTGACTAGGCTCAGCCTAACTGGGATCAGAGAACAGGAGGCATGTAGACAGCTAGATGACTCAATGCTCCGACAGTCACAGTGCTGGGGCTGCACCTCCAGTCCCCTTGAGAAGGAACTCCCACCCTCAGAAGTGAGATCCCCCCCACACAGACAAATAAGCACCATGTGCTGCAAACATCTCTTACTCATTTTTCACTGGAGAAGTTGCCTCCTCTACATGCCCTGGCCTGTTCTCAAGCAGTGATTTTATGGAGCCTGCTTGCTCTCCCAAGCAAAGCCCCTCTGACATGTACACATTTCCACACACTCGCATGGCAGAAAGCAAATAAGTGTCTGGCTTAGCTGTTAAAAGCCAGACAATTCCCTGCTGAGGCACAGTATCTTCTGCTGAGAGAAGCCAGTGCTCCCAAGGAAAATATAGGGACTTCATCAGGTGTCATGCCCAGTGGGTGGCCAAGGACACAGCTTTCAGTTACCCATGCTCATAGCAGGTAAAGATGAAACATTAACAATTAACGCACGATAGTGTGAATAAGCCTTGCCTAAAAATGGTAGTAAATGAGCATGACATCCACATTACTCACACTAACCTACAAGGCTAAGAGCAGGACTAGGCACTTTTTAAAAAAACCTGTTTTCTAGAGAGGGAAAAAAAAAAAGTGGATCTGGGACGTAAATAACTTCTCTGCTTCAGTCCACCAGGTCAGGCCAGATCCTAACAGCACTGCCGGGAGCTGAAAATGCACGAGCAAGGAATGGGTGTTTGTGCTGTGTATTCCTGAGCTAGGAGCCTGACACAGCACTCTGAACAGGCTCTGCCAGGCCTAAGCACCTCTGGAGCAGAAAGGTCTGCCTGTGCCTCATAGCATCATCCCAGAGATCTTCCTTAGGAAGTCCTCAGCAGACCGTGGCTGTAAGTCGCTTGGTGAATACAGGAGGGCAAGTGAGAAAGCGAAGTTACTACTTCTCCAGCTGCATTTTAACTGTGTGCTACACACAAGGGATAAAATGGGGACTTCTTTGTTCATGAAGGTCACCAAGTACCTGCAAACATGTGCAAGGCAGACGTTCCTGTGAGGAAGAGGAGGATTGTCGCAGTGCTGTCTCTGATGGGCAATAAGGTGAGTGGGGAGAAGGAGTCAGTCTGTCCTCTGCCCCATGAAAACCAAGTATCTAAAAACGTCCCTCAACCTTAGAAACAGCAGATGAGCTGGGACTACTGGAAGCAACAGTGACCCCAAGCAGAGCTGGTTCCAGTAACAAAGTGCTCTGTTTGATGACACATGGTCTTGCATACTGGCTCAGACTGGACCCTGTAAGCCACCAGCCTTGGAGGCAAACTTTCTCCTTCTCCAGTAATCCAATGGCTTAGTTGAAGTGACACCTTCTGACATCAGGAGTCAGCAGTGAGAAGGGCCTGCTCCTTGGGGAAATTTTTACACTCCAAAGCCATTGCCAATGGGATGGCAGCAGATTTGACCTACGTTACAGGAGGGCAGTTCATTACATCATTACAGGCTGATGGAAATGAACAGCCCACACCTGGGATCAGAGAGCTTTCCCCATAGAGCAGGTGAGCAATATCAACCCAGAACAGTTTCACACAGCTGGGCAGGTTTTATTATTTTGGTTGTGAGCTCTCCCCAGCTCTGCTACAAAGGTTTCCAGTGCATCTTCCCTGAGCCTGTGGAGGGAATCTCCCATTGCTATGTCACAGGAACAGCTCCCCACTCCCATGGCACCTTAAAAAATTGCTTCCACCTCAACATGCCAATCACCACTCCTCAGCCCAAGTTCTGTTGAAACACATTCCATTGGGATCAAACACACAGCAGCAAGGCTTTCCCCTAAAAGAAACACAGTCCCTTCTGCAGGCGGAAGGCAGGGGGTGATGGGCTGCAGAGCTGTAGTGTCCCTGCCCACACAGGCCCGTCTCTGCTCAGCCCGGCGCAGCGGCAGCGTCCCCGCCTCAGGAGATCGTAGAGAATTCCTTCAGCAGCAGTTCCTGGCTCAGTGTGTTGAAAGCAAGGTTTTTCCTCACATTGATGCTGATGGACCGAACCTGACAGAAACAAAATAAAATGTTTTAGCCAAGGGACTCCTCCTGGCTCCTCATGAGCCTGGCAGTTTTGACACCACTGACCTCCATGCTCAGCATGAAACTGTTCTGCACAGTTACAGCTCCACAGAACTTGCTCTCACTGAGACTCCAGGTTAGCAAGAAAACACTGAGATTCAGCAGTTTCCTGTAGACAGGAATGTCTACAGTGGCATCCCAGAAAAAAGAGTAAATTCCCAATGAGACAGAGGTGGGAGAGGATGCTCTGTTTGGATGCACGGGTTATGATGTGTTTTCTGTTCTGGGGCAGAGATGAGGAAAGTGAGCACTTCCAGGTTGCAGCTGGAAGATCACATTGTATCAGTGCCCACTGGAGTGCCAGCCAGCATTTTCCTGGATTAATGCAGTGCCATGGCTTCTGTCCTGCTCCAGAATCCAGAGCAAAAGATGCAGGCTCAAGGAAAGTTCAGAGGCCATGCCACTAAGCTGAAAACACAGATTATCACCCAAGCTGGCAGAAAACCTTGGGTTCAGAGCCAGCTGTGTGTACTCTGAGTGAGTGCCTTACACTTGCAGCTGGTCACTGACTGTCTCTGAAGAAGAGACACCTCTATCCCTCAGTGACACCCACACTTCTGGTCACCCACAAAGCATGAAGAAGAGCTGGGCAGCCCTGTTGCGCAGCTGCTTCCCTTCCCCCTTCGTGCCTGCACACTCCTTGGCCGAGCACACAGGCCCCAGACTGGGCTCAGTCTCAGCTGCACTTGGCAACGAGAAAACAAAGTCAAACATCATCTGTGTCAGCAACTGTGCAGCAGTGACAGAAAGCAAAACTGACACAAGCTCATCCAAACAACGGGATTACAGTTCCCAGAGACTCGGAGCCTGTGATAATAAGGTTGTTGCTGACCTGGTTAGTGTTTTGTGCTTTTTAAAAGCACTGGGGGAAGAATTAAATAGAAGCAGAATGAGGAATCCAACACTGGGGATGGAAAAGCACATATATATACATATACGAATATATATATATACACACACACTGCTGAGGGTCCCACTTGCTACCCTGGTGAGAAAAAAAGAAGGGAAGGGCAGAAAGCTCCCCAAAAAGCAAATGTGTAAGACAGGGAAGGAAATCAAAACATGGAAGGTTAACAGGGAAAGCTTTAAATGAATGCCAGTGAGCCCCATTACACAGATCCTAATAACCTGAGCATGTTAGCAAAGATGTCTATGCTTAAAGACAGAGTATTTAAGTTTCATGTAATCTGCAGAAACCACAAACTCTCCTTCATCAGGATGCTTGGCACACCCCATTCTCATCTCTCTTCTCTACGTGCCTTTTGACTTACTCCATCCTGAAACAGTTTGGGATCACATCTCTCAAGATAACCACAGGTTATAGCCTGTGTTAACCAGAGCAAGTGGTCTCCAGAACACTGGAGCTGGGCTGTCCTGCTGCCAGGAGACAGGAGTCTCACTGACAGGATTTGGTCCCAGTCCTACCAAGTGCTCCCACCCCAGGGATCCAGTCAGTTCTCACCAGAAGGAAAGAACATGGCTAACCAGATTCAGAGAGTCTTCTGCCCTGGGGATCACGACTGCCTGCAGAAAAGGGGTAGATGCTACACTTAGTGTAATCCTTAGTCTGACTAGAAGCATTTCTATGGGTCCCAGCAACAGAAAGAAAAAGCAGGAATGTGACCCTGGCATCAGGAATTGCCAGGGGCAGGCACCAACAGCAGAAGATTCCCAGCTTGTATACACATCAAGTTCTCCAAGAAGGATGCGCAGAAATTTCTGCAAGCCCGGAAAGGGAGGCTGGAGTGGCACGATGAGAACACAGGGCTTAGCAGAAATTGTAGCTATGGAGTGGAGCACAAGAAATTAATTAGCCTGATTAGTTTGCAAAGAGAAGGAGGAATAGAGCAAACACTCTCCAGTATGTAAAATGAGGTCAAAAAGAGAACAGTGAGTAATATTTATCTGGCTCCCCAGGGATGGGGCAAGAAATACTTAGCCTAATTTAAGACAAAGAAGATTTACATAGGAAAAGAGGAAATACTTCTAAACCTACAGTTTGTGAAGCAGTGGAATAGCTCACTTGTGGCTACTGTGAAATTGTTTTCACTTAAAGACAGCTTTGGGTTTCAAGAGGAGTTTTAGACACAGAGTTTGGTCAAGAGCAGTCTAGCTGGACTTAGATCTGCTTTTACACAAGTTGGGGAGAAGAGTGGCCATTATAACAACACACAAGACTGATGTTTCTACAAATCTCTGTCCAGCATTTCTTCTGCTGTGAGAAATCAGGCAGCCCTGAGCCAACCCATTTGAAAGGTAAGAATAGCTCAAATCAGAGTTAAATCAAGTTATCTCCACCACCAGGGCTCAGCACAGGGAGCCAGAGCTCATCTCCCTTTTAGGGTTGGAAGACCAGACAGTGACATTGAGAGGTATCAGCCTGTAACAAGGATAAACTTTAGAAGCTTCCTGTAGTCTAGCTGAGATGTTTCATCCATGAGGCTACACACCAGGACTCCTCCTAGCCCACTGGAGCAGCAGGCAGTCCAGGCCTGGCTGCCAGACTGGAAGCTACCAGAGCTCTCCAGGGTAACTTACACAAGGGCCCCAAAACCACAGAAGGCAAGGTCAGATCTTCAACATGCATTCTGCAGGGAAGTAAAAGAAGATTACATGTCCTCTCTTGCTTCTGTATGGAGCACTAGGGTGAGAAGACCTTTTAAAATGCTTTTCTCCCTATTAGCCCACAACCTCTGAAGAAATGGGAAATGCATGAAATGCTGACATCATCTGGAAGATGATGAAGGAATGAAGGAATGGATGAAGCAATGGCATTAACCATGTGAGGAAAACATGATTCAGTTCTAGTTTTGTGTCATTATAGCTGGATGTGTGCAAAGCTGCATAGGCACTCCTATTTCGCAGCAAGTCTCATCAATTAAATCTGTTTCTAATCAACAAGCAGCTCTTAAGATATTTGTACAATGGGTGGAAGGTTTACACTGACTGCTACATCTAATTAAAAGTCAAATTAATGTAATTTCCCCTGCAGAATTCAATCCCTAATCAGACTATACTGAAGTGACAATGAGACTCTACTGAAATCTATCCAACTGCAAAGACAGGGAATGCTTTGGAAAGATGCTGAATCTCTTTCCACACATTTCTTCAGCTGCAATGCAAGGGTCCAAAAGCTCACATCCAAACTATCCATTCTATCAAAGCATCACAGACCTTAAATGACATCCCTGAGGCTTCAAAGGAAAAGATATAAAAAGTGTTAGAAAACTTCCTAACTTCCTTCCTTTAGCCCCTCAAAGGGAGCACAACAGGCCATAAAACCCAGTTGATAACACAATCTGCACATCACCTTCCACCACAATGTGGCTGCAGTATTGCAGCCTTTGAAAGCTTCTTTGTAAAGGGAATGGGAGAAGAAAGCAGATTTTTCTTTGGGATTAGCAAGAAAGAGCAGCACTGAGGCAAAGCCAGAGAAGCGAAGCAGTGCATTAGCAAAGCAGGTCAAAGGAGTGAGAACAAGATTTCTAAGCATAAAGGAGCCCAGAGAATGGCATGGGGAAGCTTCTGCTCACTCACTGAAAGGGAGCACACAGAGATGAAAAGGTGGCTGAAAAGGAAAATTACTCCTGTGTGTCATTCCCCACCCAAGAAGGGTTTGCTTTAATGCAATCACATAGATAGTCATAGTAAAACCATGTAGAATGTGGAAAGAATTATTTGCAAACAGATCCTGTTCAGGAAGACTTGATGGGACAAGTATGAGTTTGGAAACCATGCTGGAAACCTGTAGTTCACTATCAGCCTTGCTCATTTGGTCCATAAAGAGAACTGCAGCAACTTCTCTCTGCCCCCTCTACAAAATCATGCAAACCTCAGTAGTTAAAGACAAAGCATTGGGTAGCAGGGCATTATCCAACATCAGACCAGCCACAGAAGCCCAGGTAAAGACTCCGAAGCTTCATAAAAAGAAAGCAAAGTACCTGGTTTGAAGAAGTATGGGGAGGACAGGGCAAATTAGGACTTTCTGTTGAGTTATTTGAGCAATTAATAAGGCCATCAGTTACTGTGCACCTAGAGAAAAACAGAGCAAGGAGGCCGGGAGGCCAGCTGGGTTTGCTGAAGACAAATCATAACCTATCAGGTTGATTTCCCGCTGTGTTGAGGGAATGGCTTAATGGAATGCAGGGGATTTTCTGTAGCTGTGAGTAAAGAACATTTAATAGGGTCCCAATTCTCAGGGCATCTAGAGATGTGGATTAAACAGATTCACAACTGGGTCAAATCAGCACATTTATACAGTAATTATTCAGGTTTTAATATGCTCTTGAGGAGAGGGTCCCAGGGGTACCTGGATGGGCAATTTTCAGAAGAGAGTTGACAGGCTGGTTATGCTAAACATATTCTTAAATGATACAAAAGTGGGATTTCGAGAAAAAAAATCAGTCTAGGAAGAAAATAATTTTAGCTTAAGTGTTTTGTGGCTGTGATGATCATAGGACTGAGAATGTCATTTTAATCAATTGGCATGATCAGCCTGAGCTTCTGCCAGGCCAAGTGGAAAGTGGGGCATGCAGGAAGCAGAGCAGTCATGTGGCCAAGAGGCTGGGGAAGAATATGCTGGCTGAGGATGGGAGCCCTTGGGACAGAACAGATGACAACAGAAACAGGAATGTGCCTTATTTCCACGGTACAGTAATAGAGGAAGTCTGTGTCACAAGAAGGCTATGGCCAAATTTCTTTGCATGTGTTCCAGAAAAGGTATTAAACAGCAAGCTAAAGAGAAAAAAAACAGGCACAAAAGAACACAGAAGAATGGCACGGAAGTGATTGCAAGTGGTTTTGCCCATGTACTACCCAGTGTCTGGAATGACCCCAAAAGCATTCCATAAAAGGAAACAAAACCAATTCAGGTGCTTGCTCCGGAGCAGAGCAGACAGAGGGATGCAAAACATTCCCAAACTAATGAAGCCTCGTGATGGAGTGGGCAGGCATCAATTACTCATCAATCGGCAAGGACAGAGCTGGGAAAGAGAATCAGCTCTCAGACTGGTGGAGAAAGCTGCCACAGTTAGAGATCTCTCCCTTCGCTGAAGCTGTTATTCCAGAGTGAGGAAAAACAGGCTCCCCTCAGATACCAGACATTACAAAAACTCTGCCTCCCTGCTGATGTGCCTCTTGGACGAGAAAAGTTGCATCAGGGCTCTCTGGAGCAGGGGAAGCAAGCCAGCTGGCTGAAGAATATAACTACAAACCCAAATTATTTGGACACAGTTTTATCTTTGCTCTATTACTTTTGTGGGATTTCCTACCATCTCCTGCAGAAGGAGACATTTCTAGTGAACGCCTTCACTTTCTTTGCTTGGGAACCCCGTTTTGTGAATGATGGAGGAAAGAAACGAGCAGGAACAGGTTTCACCAGCATCACGTACTCTGCTCAGTCCCACACTTTGTGCTCCCCTTAACAATAGCAAAAAAGCAAACTTGCTCTGTGTGATAAACCCGAAGTGGGAGCAGTCAGCTTCTCCCCACGCAAATTTACCACTACAAACCACAGAGAATCGCCATGGCAAAAGGGACAGACACTGACCAACCAGTGCTGGCCTAAGCAGTCTGGAGGTTCCTCTTCAGCCACACAGGGAGCTCCAGGAAGCTCTCAGATCTGTCAAGACACACAGCATCTGTCCAGATCCTACTCCTGCCCTGTCTTTTAAGGCAGTCCAATGGAGTGAGAGGGCTGATCAGCTATACCCCATATGCCACTGCCCAGGCCATAAGCAAAGGGTCTGAAAGAGGGTTGTTGATTCTGCAGAGTCAAGTCAGCTTACCAGCTCTTTGAAGAAGGCAGCCTCTTTATGCTGCTCTGAGTAGCGCTCATACTGGTCCAGTCCGTCCTGCAGTTTCAGGGTCAGCGTGTCGTAGTTGGACCGTACCACTTCCAAAACCTGCCAAAGACAGCCAAACACAACAGAGGAGTCAACATCCACAGATACCTCACCACAGGAGGAGCAAGGCTGAGACAGATCACAGCTCTGGCACCTATGTTGGTTTTGCGCTATAGATGGCTTTAACAGCCAATATTTGTCTTGTAACTGACAACACAGAGATAAGCACTAAATGTTTCCTAATGCCAGTAAGGAAGAGTCCTCAAATTTATGGAATTTCTTCATTCATGAGAATAGTGGATGGAGCCTGTATGTGTGACAGCAGCAGTTTTCTGTCACCAGAAGTAGACACAATCTCAATAAATTATGCAGGTAATTACCATGCTTACACCCACATACAACACAGTAGGCACTATACACACAGGATCCCTTGACCCCACGGTCCTTCCAGGGCTAGTTTTGCCAGCACACCTCCCTCCTGGCTTGGGAATCACCATTCACCACCTACTAAACCACCAGCTTCTATGGCTGCTCAGGTCAGCTTCCATACAGAACACTGCACTTCTCTCCTGATAGGAACAAGCTTCTGACAGGCACTAAGAGAAGACCAACCCTGGTACAGACTCTGGTTTTAGAAAGAGATGAAGACACAAATTCTGGTCTTCCTGCCCAGGAGATACTTTACTATCTGCCTTCACTGCAACAAAAGCACTACAGCTTTTATTACTGCCCTACTCTGCTCCCAGCACTAGGCTATAGTTGCAAATTCATAGCTACATATCTCTGTCCTATTGAACTATTCATTTTCCTAGCTAGGGAACACCAAGAGGGACTCCCATGATGATTTTTAGCTTCAAAGCATTGCATGGACTAACATATTCCTCAAAGCATTTATGAGATGGTTGGTAACAATAATGTTCCTAGAAGGAACCATAGAGCTCAGCACTCCTGGGCAAACATGCTTGAAACAATTTTCTTAAAGACATGAACTTCTTTCTAAAGGCTGTTACTATTTGCTCTGAGAGCTAAACAGAATATCAGCATCTGAGGCTTGCACTACAGTAGCCCTCATTATGACAGGGCTCAGCCAGGAGGACACATAGCATAAGGTGCAAAGGAAAAGGACTCTGCTCCAAGGCACCACAAGTTAGAAAAGATCCTAAGAGGAGCATTGCAGAGGATTTAAGACAACAGTGACCAGAACAATGAAGAGCCCTTGTACTTTTCCCTTTGTCCTCCCAACAATGTAAATGCTACCCTCAACCCTCCCTTTAGGCAGCTGGCAGCTACTGCCCCTTTACAGGACTGAATCCTGTCCTTACATCCTTTATGACAGAAAACTTGGACTTGCTTAGGGTTCCTTCAAAAGCTTGTTTCCTCCAAACTCTGCATGTGGCAGTGGTCCACAGAGACACTCAAGCTAGAGCCTGAGGTGACAGAAGCCACAGGGCATCACCTAATCAAGGACTGGGGGCAAAGAAAGGGTCCCAAAAGTGGTTCCCAGCTGAGACAGTCATACAGCAGTCACTTCACAGCTCAGCTGTCCTCTAGCACTGCAGAGGCAAACTAGGGGTAGGAATAAGCATTTGGACTCAATCTCAGAGGTCTTTTCCAACCTAATTGATTTTAATTCTGATTCTAATTCTGCAGTGTTACTTCAGAACAGCCTGCCAGTGTCCTGCTGTTGTGAAAGCACACAGTCTCCTCTCCAGGACTCATTTCCTAATGCTGTTTGTCAGCTCCACTGGCAGAGAGAAAGAACCCTCTGCAATGACAGCCATCTCCAAATTCAGCCTGCCCTTCTTGTCCCTGTGAGCCAAAGCTGCAAGAAGTATCACAGAGCCAAGAGCAGTGATGAAAGAAAGCCACCAGGGCACAGCAATAACTATCCACTAGGGATAGAGCACAGTAGTATAATGCACCTTCTTCTAAGCAATAAAGAATCCAGCATCTTGCTCCTGTCAATTGGAGGAAGCCAAATTGACCAAGATTAATAAGCTGCAGGGGAAAAACCTTGTTTGAAAGGTGAGGAATTGAACAGGCTTCTCCAGCAGTAACTCAGGGTGAAGGCATTTTACTCAGGGCTACCCCACTCCCCAGGAACCTTCCCCTGGGCTCCTCTTCACTCTCCTTGTATCCCCTTATGTAGAGCCATGCACAATGCCATACAGGTGTGCCCAGACAATGGATGGACATGCTTCTCCACAAAGAATCGAGATTCCTCCTTGCTAGCTCTGATTAGAGATCTCTCAGATATTCAGGGGTATCCTCAACACATGGTAAAGAGAAGTAAACTCTGAGGGCAGCAGAAAGCTCTGTAACCAGTATCCTTTAAATCAGCCCTCCTGCATCCCCTTTGAAAGGCAGCTAAGAACTCAGTTTGATACCTTAAGAGGAGGACAGGAAAGGAACCAGAGGCCCCAAAGTCTCTACTGTGTTACCCACTACTTATCGTAGTCTCCGCAGTGAACTTGAGATCAGCTTATCCCTTTAGCTATATATTTCATTGGCTTCCACTCTTTAACTCCTTTAATTATGAAATAGAACTTAAAAAGAAAGAGTAAGTTAAAAATAAACAGCTTCTCCCCACTGCCTGATAATTTCCCTTTCTTGCTGCTGCTGAGGAAAAAATGCTACGTGGGATCTGAGATAAACCCACTCACAGATAATTTCACTTCATACCTGGTAATGGATAGAAACTGTTACTGAGATTAGGACCTGCCATCCTTGAGACAATTTCATCTACTCTTTAAGATGCAGCTGCTAGGCAGAGGACAGGTTAAAGAGCAGCAGAAGATACTAAGAGCATCTAGCATGAAGGTTTAAAAGGCATCAGCTTTCATCAGATGACAAGGAACTCAAATTCTCTGTGTAACAGAAGACTGTGTGTTAGCATCCTTCGCCCTCCTTACATGCTGCTTTGACTTTTGCTCAGGAAAACTACTGCAGGAAGAACAGCACTTTTCGTTAAACACACGAGATCTTTATCTGCACCTTTCCATCAAATACAAAGAACTAGAGGAATTTAATTTTGGGATTAAAGCATTTCTCCTTCAAGGTCTTGTCCAATCTGTTCTTCCTAGAAGTCTCTAAACTAGAAAACATGAATTCCAAGCTGGTGAAGTATGAATGACTTAAAAGAAGGGACTTTTAGTTGGACTCTTCCAAACAGATTTTAAACAGTCATTCAGATTTTTACAATCTCATGGGCATCTGGAAAAACACCAGTTCTAGTGTCAGGCAAGGACAGAGGAATTTGGACTGTAGATTATTTCAAAGGAGCTTGATGTGCCACTCCTCAGATTGCAAGGGTGAACATGCAGGGCAAGCTTTTTTCTTTTTTTTTAAATGTTTTACTGGATCTTTACAGTGGAAAAAAACCCTAATGGAGTCACAATCTAAAACTCTTTTTGTCGGTTACCTTAGGGGGATTGGAGTCTTAAAAAAGCAAAATGATGAAGCGAGCAACTCAGACACCATCAATACTAGAAGAGAGAAGGCTGCTGAATTCCTTTCCTGCAGTTACCTGTGTCAGCCCCAGAGGCTACATTCGCTCATTTACTCCACTGCAACCAACCTGAAGTCAGTGGAGCTGCACCATTGTAATTCAAAGATAATTTGCCATCAAATTAACCCTGCCCCATCACTCACTCACTGACTGCTTTCCAGAAATTCCAGGGAAACATTAGCGATTCAGGTCCCTGTATTTGTGTCCCCAAACCAACCTTTCAGGAGCTGCTCTCTGAGCAAGCACTTTCTGTGGCACTCAGATTTCAGCTTCCTCCAGCAGCTACAACTGCCCATGCCTCCTAACTATCCTTCCCCAGTAACATCTACAACTTCTGAGCAGAGGCACCCTCTGAGTAACACAGCAGGAGGGCTGGCTTCTGACAGAAGGGCTGATGTGGGGCTCAGCTCTCCACAGCATCCCACTGATGCCCTTCCCTGCCCTGCCATGGCACTGAACCCAGAGAAACAAGATTATTTTGCAGAGTTTTTGCCTCCTGACTTTGCTCCATCCTAGGTAGCTTATCGCTACCTTGCAAACTGGACGGACAACCTCCACTGTTTGGGTCAGTGGACTCTTGAGGACATGCTCTTAAACCAGTTCTCCCAGAACCAATTGCCCCTGCCTTGCAACTTTCAGCATTCAAAACAGACCATGATTTTGCTGTACCACTCACTACACACAGGCTCCTTCCTTACTGCACCAGAGCTGTTCCCTCTCCTCAAAAAGAGCCGACATACTACACTCTCCCAGGAGAGACCAATCTCCTATCCCTATCCTACCCAGCACACAGTCACTGTTAGCAGCAAGGCCAGAGAGGAAGCTGAACTGGCAATGAAATCTAACAGGCAACATGCAGCACTAGGGCCCATCTATCTGGAAGACACCATTTGCTTCACTGCTTAGTAACCTTTTAACCCGCAGAATCTTTCATCATCTGCAACTGCAGTCTCTGCTTTACTGGAACATAAAATTAGAGAGCACCAGCAATTCACAGCACCCAGCAAAGGACCCGGTGGTGGGTAGATTCTGGGAAGAATGGACAGGTAATGACAGAAAAATAAAAGGAAAAACAGAGGCTAGAAGAAATCAAGGTCTCTACACTGTCTTTTTAATCAGCACAGGAAAGGACAAGAATGCAATCAGTCAGCATCACCAGTACCTCGCTAGAGCCTCTCCATGCCCATAAGACAGTAATTAGATACCACGACACCAGAGCAGTTGGAACAGCACTGATTGAATGATCTCACATCAAGTAAAAGGCAAAAAAACACCCCAACAACCCCCAGTTTAAAATACACTTGCCCCACACACCAACTCCATGCTGCTCACATGGCAAGGATGGGGGGAGGCTCTCCAGATCAAGCCTAGCAAGCCCTCATAGGACGGAAAAGTCAGGTGCTCTGTCCCAGCTGTCCCATGCCGGAGGATGAAGCAGCCAGTCTATGGGGCATGTAATGCCAACCTCTCATCAGTGCTACTGCACAGACACGGCACAGGGGCAGAGGGCAGCCGGGGACAGACAAACAATCCTCCCTGCAGAGGTGTTGGGAGTGCCTGTCACTGCCTGAGTATCACATACAGAGGGAATTCTGGCAGTTCCACCTCCCAAACCCAGGCAAAGCCCAAAACATCACAAGCAAACTCAGCAGTCTGTCCCCTCAGCTCAGATGGTGGAGGCTGTAGGACATTATGGTTTTCCTATTCCAGTAGAATGCCCAATGTACATTTTTACACTGCAGTCCTCAAACTGCCTTGTTTATTCCATGTTTAGTACAAATCTTCCCCTTTTTCTCACTCACTGATCTCCACAACTCCTAGTCCCTGAGCATTTCTCCTCATGAATTCAACTGAAGAGCAACATTTCTCATTGTAATGAAAAGGCTGCTGACACCTGGACTACGAAGAGGCTATTGCCTCTCCATAATAAAGTGTCAGGTAATTGACATCAATTTTCCAGTAGTATTTTCTAATTAATATGGAAAATGTTTTTTTTTTTCCAAGTGCCATCACACTTCTCACAGAGCAACTTTAAAGTTGCTGATGCAGGCTGGAGTCTTTGCTGAAATTAATCCCCAGAAGCACCACAGACAAAGAACATAACTAAATAATTAGAAGTTAAATAAAAACACACACACACAGCTGCCACATTTCCCAAAAGACTCTGCACAAACCCCATCTGAATGCATCTCCTTCTCCCTTTTCTCTTCACAGTCTGCAGGAGCCAAGTTCAGAGACACTAAGGCTGCCAGTGCTACACACATGCTGGAAGCAGCTGCCATTCACACTGGCTTCCAAGAAAGCACCCACCCCAGGACTAGAAGCAGCACAGAGCTTTTGTCTGACCCAACACTACCTTACCTTTGCAGCTGTTCTGGAGCTAATGCAGTGCTGATGCTTTAACACCATTCCTCACCCCATAGGGATCAAGCCGTGACTATTAATTCCACGTTCACGAATGCTAAGAGGAAGAGGAGGAGGATGTCGCTAGGATAGTTTAACAACTCAGATTCCCAAGACATGCTTCGTGTACTGCACATATCTATGGATCCAGAGGATGTGGAGTGGGTCTGGTGGGAAAGACAAAGATCTGGGCTGGAGATCCAGTTGTAGTCAGGCCACATATGTGTCTTTCAAGACATGCAGCACACTGCCATTCCTGTTCTGGTGCCCCAGATCTCCTGCATCCAGCAGCTTGTACTACACGTAGTGAAGGACCTATGACTCTCTCTTGCTGTTGGATGAGAGCACAAGGCTGCTCAGACAGCCCCCACCATCTCACACATCTGTCACTCCCAGAGTAGGAAGCATCATCTTGTCTGCCCTGAGTACAGGAAGGGGTTTTTTTTCCAATAGAAAAAGTTCAGCCAGCCCAAAGGATTAAGTGAAAGTAAACAAGGGCAAATTTCTCCTCTGAGGTATGAAACAAGACACCACTCATGCAGGATGCACCAGCACTGCTGGGCAGCAAGACACAGGAGGTCTGTGCAGGTCACTGGGGGAAAGGATGGCCTGCAGAGGTGAGCACAGGTTCCCACGAGCCCCAGGGTGGCACTGGGCCATAAGTACATGCTCCAGTCCTGACTGTGGAGAACCAAAAGCTGATGGGACTCATGGGAGTCTTGTTCAGTGCCTAGAGCTGGACACATAGACAAGGCTGAGCAGAATATAGCAAAGACAAGTTAGCCAGGAGATAGGGAGAAGAGATGCCCCACCTTGCTTTCCACTGCTAAGGTTGGTGCAGGAACCCCTTGCATACAGTTCCCACCAGGTTTACTCTGACACTTGCTAATTTGTGTTTGCCAGTCTCCCTCTGCTCAACTCAGTGCGCATTAGCCAGGACTGAGAGTGAACAGTCTTTGCCCATTAGTTCGTCCTTTGTCCCTGCCAGTCACTCCTGGCAGTCCTGCTGTGCTCAGTGAATTACTCTGTGCCTAGCCAAACATGAGGTAAGTCTAACTCTCCATGTCCCAAATCCTTCCTGAGGATCGCTTTTATACACTTGCACTTGAGTGGTATTGAAATCCAGGCCTTCCCAGTTCTCTACACAAGGCAAAAGGTTTTGATCGTACATAAAAGATTATCATTATTATTATTTTACTTAACAACATCAAGGAGGGACATTTCACACCCCCTTTTCTTCACCTCAGCATAGAGCCATTCTGTCAGCCTCAGATGATATACAGTAGCTCAGATGTTTGTTCAATGATCTCACAGGGATCTGTGATCTTTAAAGGAACAAGCCTACAAAGGCGACAGTTCTATCCATGGAGTGGGAGGATTTGGTTACAGTCTTTCTACTCTGCCCACAGGTGCCTCTTCTAAAGATAAATAATTTACGAGCTCACACAGAAAATAACTGTTGTTCTCTGAACTCTGCTAGCAGAGATCACATCCTGTTTTGAGACAAGGTATCTGCTCCAGAAATGTTTTCAACCCATAATCCATTAGAAGCCTCAGGTGTTCGACTCTAATGTTGGAAAAGATTCATTGATCCAACCAATCTAGAACTCACACAGCTTTCAGGAACATCCCAAAGTCAAAAGTGTTATCCAGCTCCACCAAGAAGCTGTAAATGCACAAAACCAGTGCCCATTCCAAGCTCTCATTGGACAGGCATTTGCAAGAATCAACAGTTACTTCAAGAAACAGAAAGGCTGCAAACAAGGACAAAGGCAAAAAACAAGAAAGACTTATGGTCTCTCTGTGCACAGCTTTCAGGGGACTTAATTTGTAAGAGATATAGACAAACAGAAGAGATGAATATGGCTGATAACCCTGGACAACCCTGTAGCCATCACTAGGGCTAGAGAGTCTTGTGCAATGACACCCTCTTAGCTCCAGCATTCAGGCAGCTGACAGCCTGCCCACCTCAACAGAGCGCTTATGCCATGAACACTTTTGCTACATAGTAATTACAAGAAGTCATATCTACAGACACATGACAGCTCCCACACATGTTAAATGCACTTTGCTCAACCCATTCGGGTTTTCGAGCACAAGGAACAAAAATGCATGTAGCCCCACACTGCTTTTTCTCAAGACCAATCCACTTTCCCAATTTCAAAGATGGTCAGTGGGTTTATACTGATCTACATATCCCACTTGGCACAAAGAACCTGGCACTCACTGTGGGACCCTGGGCACCCTTTCCCAGACTGCAGGGACAGGCTCTCCAGAGGAAATACAGGGGGCAATTCTGCATCATTCAAGTAGGAAAACAAGTTCAAGGGTTTCTGCTGTTGCCTAAAAGGCTGTGGAGGAAAAAAAGACTCCAGGCCAAATTAGGTAGGAGGTAAGGTAAGGGTACACAAGGCTTTAATGAGTCCCCAGGCTTCCAGGAATACCACCACCGTGCGCCGAACACAGGTGTTTACCATTTTTATAATGATTTTCACCCAATCCCCGTCCGGCCACCACCCAGGTTCTGCCCCCGACACGCCT
>JAWWLV010000180.1:22050745-22077085 GCA_035041135.1 Platyrinchus mystaceus | reverse complement strand
TGCTATGTTAAAGGGTAAGGGATAAGGTGCTGCTACTTTAAAATCTACATTCACTATATAACTACTTCTAAAATCTACAGAATTAAAAAAGATTGAAACTCCAAGGCATCACTGCCAAGGGAACAAACATCTATGTACTGCACAACACTGGCACTTTCAAAACCCAGGCAGGGAAAAAAAAGTCAAAGATCCTGAAAGAAATTATCTTAAAAATTATCAGTTAATAAAATAAGCAGCCTCCAGAGCAGATATTTAGATCTGGAAGGGGAGATATGCCAGAGACTAAATGAAGCCCACTAAGCTTTCCTGATTTTAGAAATTTTGTGAGGAAGGCAGGCAGCAAAAGGAAGGCCAGGATGATGGCAGAAGCATAAAACCCTGAGATAGATAGATTTGCTATTTTGGAGTTACAGCCCATTTTGGAATTGTGAACCCTTATCTCCAGCTGGTGGCATTTATGAAAACATTTCTCACCGCTAGGTACGTAAGAGCACTTGCAATTCTGCCAAGGCTTGAAATGCACTGCAGATAGATATGGACTGGACCGTTAATTTTTTTATTTCCCTGTTGTGCTTACAATTAACTTAAGTGCTGAAATGCGATGGGCTGTTCCAGGAGAAGCTTTTTATCTACCAGCTGCATTCTAGCAGAGCAGTAAATCAACCGCTGTCACCAAAGTGTCAGACAAGAGGACAAGAGCATCCTTATGCTCACTGTTATCACACATATTACCCGTTCAGCCTAAGTGGCTAAACCAGCATTCAGCAAATGAATGCTGTGATTTGTGTGCAACCTTTGGTGCAGTTCTGTATTTACAGCAGACCTTGTTCTCCTGAACACAAAGGAAAAAAAATAAGCAGCAGCAGTTCTTTAGCACCATTTAACCGATCAAAGCAAGACCAGCAACCTTGATGCCCGAAACAAGATAAAAGAGTTTCAAGTCATGAACTGCTGCTCCAGCTGAACTGAGAAGCCAGGACATACAAAACTATTACAGAAATCAAAGACAGCTACAAGAACCTTAAAAACAGTAGCTGAAGATTTTAAGAAAAGGCTTGAAATAAAATCCTTCCAGGGCCAGTAGCCAGAAAACATCTTGACAAATGTTGGAACTCAAATACACAGCTTTCAGTTCAGATTGCCTTGATGAAGTGACAACAGGATACCTGATGTACACCAGAGGAAACTCATTCCTAGTAAAGAAATTCAAATTTGCCCAGAAGACAGTTGGCTCAGGAATAAGGCTGTCTAAAGAACAGATTAAGACAGGATATGCAACAAAATCCTTTCTATTCAATCAAACCTGGACAGGAGTGCACTGTTCCAGTTCGAAGGAACCAAAACCTAATTGTGCCCACGGGAAAAACAATGGGGAGGTTTATTCTGCTTATGATCTAATCAAACACCTGCAGTCACAGGAGGCTTCTGGAACTACATCATCTGGTCCAGTTCACAGAAATCAGTACAGCATCCGAGAGAGCTTGTGCCTCCCACACAGCCACCATGAACTTCTATGGGACATAATGATTACAGACTGACTTAGAAATAAAAACAAACCAGAACTCACCAGGACTCTGACTTGAAGATCAAGACAAATGAAAGGAGAACACAGACACTCCAAAAAGCTAGGGCGCTCGCCATGCATTTTGATTTTCTTTTTTGATCTTTTACAGCAACTGGCAAGCAAATGGCCTCTATGAATGTACAACCCTGGGTCTGATGCTTGCTGAGAAAAAGTTGATGCTAATCTACCTCATGACTTTTTTTTTTTTTAATGATCAGAAATCTTTTTAAACTTGGTTTGCACAGCATGAATAAATTTAATTAAAGGAAGCAGCAAAACTAAATATCAATATGCTAAAAAACTGGCCACAAACCAAGTGGATGCTGTGTATTTAAAGTAAGTCAAAACAACATAGGACATGCCAGAGAGACAACCAGCTAGGACTGGGGAAGGAAGGTACGAGCTTTGAGGGGCAAAGGTTAGAAAGATCAGTTCCATAGCTCCTACTTACATTTCAGCAATTAGTGGAAGTGATAAAAGGCAGTAATTCAGTGGCCTGACGAAATGCAATGAAAGTAAGAAAGAGGAAATGCAGAGCTCATCTGACTAACTGACCACAAGTGGAAAATGAACTCAAGTCTGTTCTAAGATGGGAAAACCAAGAACTTTTGAATACAAGCAAGAAGTCTGGATAGCCAAGAAACCCAATGAGCAAATAGCTGTTTGATCGTTTGCACTATTTTGTAGTTCTACAGTATCATTTATGAAATAAGGGCATTGGAATCAATATATAAGATTTAATATGGATTATCAGAGAACTTACACAGAGACAACACAGTACTCCTCCTTTATTTTTGTGTTCTCTCTAATAATTTCTAATTCTCTATTTGCCTTTATGACCACTGTTGAACCTTGAGACAACATTTCCAGGCTTATCACAATGACTCCGAGAGTCCTTTCCTGTGTGGCAATATCTAGCAGACTTTTCTACAGCTTAATGATTCTAAGAGACTTATAAATTCAATCTGCAAAAATGCCTTCTAAAGATAGAGCCCAAAAGAAATAGAAGATCTATAGTCACTTGGTTAGCTACAAATAGCTGTAGCTACAAATAGCTAGAAAGACTGTAGTAGCAGCATGCTAAGGTAGGTAGCTAATAAGGAAAGGTGGGCAGTGCTTAGAAGTTTATGTGACTCAACCCATATAAAAGTTCTAGCTCTTAAGGCTTTTGCAAATCTGGAGCTGGAATCAACAGCTATAAGCTGCTTGATGATCTTACAAATAGAAAATCCTGTAGTGAAAAGGGAACTTTAGCTGCAAAATGTCTGCTCTAAGGCTGCAGTTCCAAGTGTGGTTTAAGTCAATCTAAGTGCAGGTCACCTAAACTGCAATCCAAAGTCTGGAGTTCCTCCTTCAAAGGTACTTACAGCAGAATAAGACACTCTATCGGAAGTCTCTTCATTCTAGACACAAGCACTGAGGGTGCTGATGATCAAGCAGTATTGACATCAGGAGGGACCGAGAAGGTCAAGAAGGAGCAGAGATGACAGAGATAATGAGAATAAAGTTTGTAAGAATTATGACAGTGATGAAATTCTTAGCGGTACAATGGGATCAAAGCAAATCTCCCCAAACTAAGCGACTCCTCACAAACCCCAGACACACTTTTGGATCCTACAGTAATCTTCATGGCACAGCTGGAAGAAAAGGACAAAGTCTGTAACGAGACCAGAAATAAAGGAACCAAATAATTTCTGATACAACATGCCGAAGGAGTGAAGCTTGTTAACATTTTAATTTGTTGAATTATCCTCTTGTGCTGTTGGAATGTGTCATTCTTTTGGAACTTCATCTGGGCAATGACCAGAACCGGAACAGAATGAGACCATTCATGCTTGGAAGCGTTCATGGCCAGCATAAAAAACATTTTCTGCCTGCAAAATCAGAACTGCTTAAACTTGACTGCTAAGTTAATTTAAAAGGAACATTTAAATGACTATCAGGACAGATGGAAACACAGAGGCTGCTATCCAAGATAATCACTAACAAGGGCAGACCTGACGAGATGCTAATCATTGTGGGCTGAGACACTTTTTGACTGAAATAAAGATGTGCAGGATAGCTGGTCAGCAGTCAACAAGTTGAAGCTGATTGGGAGCAGAGGCTTGTGCATGGACCACACACAGAAAACAGCTCAGACATTTCTGAGAAATCAAATTATCTGCTGCTTATTACTGCCCTTCTCAGGGAAAGACAACCATGTGTGTTCTCTGAAATAAATACGAAGACACCAAAGATCACTGACATTCAGTTGTTTCTAGTCATTTCTTCTTATACATAACAGAAACTACCAGGGCCCATGAAAATAGTTATGCCTCTAGAGAAAGATTCTTGGAATGGTTAAATGGCATCTTGCAATCAAAACATATTTGGAGAACAAAAAGGGCTTGTGTGGAATGTAGCATTTATCCCTGCAATATTTCTTCCACTTATATCCTTAAAATATCAGACCTACCACCTCTTCAGTACCAGTGTTCTCACGATTCAGATGCTACCAGCAACAACCCCAGAACACCACAGGAGAGAAGTTCCTTCAGAACGTATGGCTGAGAGAGACTGAAAGGAGGCATCTTACCTCTGTGACAGTGACACTGTTATCTCCACTGAGGTTCAGATGCTGGATGGGCAGGAAGGACATGACACAAAGGGGAGGTTTATTGCTAAGAGGCCAGATAAGATTACAGTGTTGGCTGTATGGCCATTACTGACAATCAAGGAAAAGGCGACATGTGCTGGCACCTGTTCTCTCCAAAGGATGAGGAGAACAAAATAACAAAACTTATGCTTCCTTTCCAAAGCACCATTAGCTGTTGAATCCTCAAGTTGAGCTGATCAGTACGCAGAGCAGCAAGCTGGAGAACTACTTGCCCACAATGCCTGCCCTCTGAATCACAAACACGCAACCTCTGCTGTTGCAGCTCTAAGTGGAACCTGCTGGCTATAGAGATGGGATATATTAGACCTAGGCAAAAATGATGCTACACTCCTGGGGATATGGAGCTGATCATCAAGGCTTCCACTTTCTCTCTATATTTCTCTTTTGCCATATTCCTGGATCAGTACCTACAGGATCTGTAATGGAAACATCATCTCCACGGTAATTTCTGCAGTGCTCGGAGGACACCATTGTTCCACAATCTAAAAATCCCTCTGTGAGGATTTAGTGCTCCCAAGTGCCTCTTGGACATCAAACGTTTTCAAAACTATTAGCTCTGATGGGTTTTTGAATAAGCTCAGTGAAGTCACTCAGTATTTCTCATGAGAAAAAGGTAGTTCTGACCTGGTAGAATAAAAATTACTGAAAAGGATGAGGAGGAAGAAGAAAGTCCACATAGCCCACGCTGTCTGCAAGCAAGGAAATGAGATTTGATTTACTCCGTGATTCTGAGGTGTGTTCAATTTCAGCTTGAATTTTCACTGCATAAATTCAGCTTGGCCGAGCAATGTCCCCAATAGAAGCTGTCCAAAGCAATATAAAGTGATCCACAAATGATCTTTGAAGCTGAAGGTTCAAAGCCTTGGTGAGGTGGGGTTTTTTAGCATATTTTTGCATGTGTAACCCACAAACCCGTGTCTTCCAAGAAATTTGAGGACGACAATATAAAGAAAGCAATTAGATACAGTGCATACACAGCTCCTTATGGGTGCCAATTAATCAGTTTATTTATTTAGCTCACTGGTTAAATTTCCTCTTCCTGCACCACAGAGAACAACTCCAGGTCTGTTTTCTATGATACAAAGGGATTAGATGACAAGCAGAAGTCACTCAGTAAAAGGACTTAAGGGCTTCAGTTCAGGGATTAATAACTCAGCAGCTTTTTCTCCAGATTTTAAAACCACTAATTTGTACTGCATTGGCTGGTAGTTTTATTTGCACAACTATTTTTGTTTAAATGAGAATCTTAAACTCTTCCCAAAATGCTGCTGCATTGCCCTCTTGGTATGATTCTCACACCTGAATTTTTGACTATCTTTAATGAGGATTTCATGCTGGCTTAGCTAATTTCGTAAGAAATTGCACCCTGTACTAATACACAGAAGTTCAAGTTCTACTTGGCTTTTCCTAACTAACCAGGCATATCAGCTCAGCAGCCCCCTCAGGAACTCAAGAGCACTAGAAGGCAGCTTGGGTGGAAGCTTTGGACCAGGTCCCTCTGCATCATCGCAAGTCTCACATTTCAGAGAAGCTCCACAAAATATTTGCCTGCATTTGACACATAGTAACACACCTTTAAGGTAGGATAAACCACAGGGTCCACTCTCACCTGGGGTTAACAGAGAATAAATTGCTACCAAACTTATCCTGATGAGAAACCCAGTGGAAGAAGCTAAGTGGGACACAATTCTTCTTACTCTGTAGAGACTCTGATCTTACAGTTCTGAGAATCATTCACAGTTTCAGTGAAATTGTGCTACAATTAACCCCAACACTTCTACCACTTTGGACTGTATGAATAAAACCCAGAAACAAGTCTGCAGATTTAAAGTTCCTGAATTTTCAAGGTTTGTTCTAGCCTGAACTGGCCTGAGTCAGGAAAGACTAAATTTCTTCCATATGCCTTTTTAAGGACTGACTTGTGACTGTGCCTAGAGCTTTTATTTGGTGTATTTTCACAAATTGCAATAAGTAGAGCTGTTCACTTGGTTTACTGCTTCTAGACAACAACTGCCAGCTACAATCAACTCAGAAAGGACAGTAGGGAAGGGCTGGCAGCAGCCATAGGATGCATCATAGCAGCAAGCGATGGCTGTGCATTAGGAAAGGCTCATCTTTCTTCCTTCTCACCTCTCTAAAACATGGCAAGGTCACTAATTAACAGGCTACCCAAGGCATGCAAAGGCTACAAAGAAAGATGTCCCTAGTGTACTGTTAAGGCCCAATCCCAAGCTTTAGGAGCCTACTGAACTCTCCCAGTCACGAGTCTCCAAAACTGATATCAGAAAGAATTCAAATATCACAAGAACTGCAGAACTAAGAAAAGCAGAATAGAAACAAAGTGACCTACTTTATATTCTGTTATCACATGTTGAAAGAGACAGAATTGTAAAATGCCAGAAGAGGCACATGTAAAGGAATCCTCTCAAATGCGTGTGCTGTCAGCAGCGTGATGGCACGCAGCCACCCACAGAAAAAACAAGGGCAGGGAAAAAACTCAAGCCAAATACTGTGCCAAATCAACAATTCAGTATCCAGAGAGAAGGGAACACACAGTAGGAGCCATACAGAACAAGAGAAGCCTAGGATCTGAGATGCCATTTGCCCCTACCCTAGCAGGAATTAAAGTCTCTGCCAGGGAGGGGCACCCTCGCATCAGAACAATCCGATCACCTCTTCCAAGAGCACATGACAGAGTAGAGCTGTCTTAAATATTTTGTAGATATTTCTCCAGCATCTGTTCTTGACTTAGTAACAAGCAGCAGGGCAGAAGATTCTGCAGTGGTCTGAGGGCACCAAGGTACAACTATGTAAGATGACCGGAAATAGGTTTAACAAACAGTCCAGAGATTGGATTCACCTTTTAAACCACAATCCTATTGAGCACTGGAAAGTAAGGGGGTTTGGGAGAGTGCAGGTAGGGGATTTTTCCACCTCCTTTTTAAAGAGGAATTAAAATAAAAACCTCCCACTCTCCAGATTTGACTTCTGAGATTTTTGCATCATTCTTTTCTAAAACAAAGATCAGGATCAAACCAATTGGCTGTTTTTCTTCAAGCATCTTAACCTGACCTTTTCCAAACTCATCTCAGAAAAAGCTCTCCCTGACATATGTAAGCTGAGGTCACATTGAGTTATGATCTCATGTATGAAAAGCGTGGCAGCTTCAATCCATGTCTCACAACAGAACAGTTACCTCCACCTTCAAATTATGCTTCACTCAGCTGAAGGGTTGCTGGATGAGAATGAGGGACCAGGCTATGCCTTAAGCTAATAATGCAGCTGACAAGACCACAAGTTAACAACTGACTTCCTGATGAGCAACTGGGACAGGAGCGGTCAGTGACCAACTTCTTTATGCTAAAACATTTGGTACAACATTAATTGCCCAGCCCTAGTACCACTTTGTCCTAGTTCAGAAGCATCAACATACTAAATAGCAACAGAAGCACTTTAGAACTCAAGCAGCCCTGGAATATTATCCCTCTGGGCACTAGTGAGGGTGGAAAGCTCAGCAAAAACTGGATGATGTGGGAAACTGTCATCAGACAGAAGAAATTAAGTTCAGATCATGTTAATATTCTCCCCTGCAAAAACTGTGTCATGCTCAGGTGTCTGCAAAGAGGCTGAGATGAGGCATTACAGCAGCTTTCCTTTTATTCTTCTGAGAAGGGGAGTTTAGCCCAGCAACAGACCTAACTTTCCTTTCTATGTCTATAAAGAAACTTGTAGGTGGTACTGTAATTAAATAGGTCCATTACTTAAAATAGAAAATCAAATCTTTATAGCTGAGGTGAGAATTAAGACTCTGTAGTGAAATGCATCCATCAAGTCACTGGCTTTCAGGAGCATTAACGACAGAGTAAAAAATTCCCAGCAAAGCAGCCTGGATGCGAAAAAACAAAGGAGACAATCAGAAAGTCTAAGTTCCAGCATGCCTATCCTCACAAATCCACATTTCTGTTTTCATCAGCTGGAAGACTGTTCCTGTTCCAGCGTTTCAAGATGTTCGACAAAGAGAGCACTTACTGCTAACAAAACACAGCCTTAAAAGGTCTATACTGTAGCTCACAGCTACCTTTTTGAAGAAATTAAAGGGACAAAAATACCTGCAGATAGTCACGTGAAGCTCCATCTAGATCCATGTTCTGTATTACATCCTGCTGTACAAAATCACTGATAAACCTTGGGGTGACAGAAACAGCTAATGTTTCCTGCAAGAAGGACAGGTGCCTGACTCCAGCAAATCTTCAATATGACACAATGTCTAGGTTTGGAGAGGGGTATACTTATTTCTAGTGCAGAAGAGTACTGGAAAGGGAGACTCAGTCATTAGCCAGCTAAGCAAACTCTTCCTTTAAACATTTGGAAAGAGAACTGCTGACAGAATGAGAGACACCTCAGGATAGGCTCTGTTTAACCTCCAGATTCACATATGGATTGATTCATCCTAGGTTTGGCACATTAATTATCACCAAACTAGGAGAAGGCTGCAAAGGACAATGCAATACTTAAGTGAAAAGACTGGTGTCTTACTTGCAGGAAGAGCAATGGTTTGATTCACAATGTGCTGAAGAAATATAACCAGTGGGGAGTTGATAACAATGCCCAGAGAAACAAATTTTCACAGTATCACCATAATACTGTTATTTCTAGCTTTCCATTGTGTTAAACACATTCATGGAGCTCCAGGGCAGCTCAGTTTGCTCTGCAAAAGATATTAGAGACCTCCCTAAAGCCAAAGCACCCCAAGAAGAGTTAGCTAGCCATATGCCTGATGTTAGCATCTTATTGCCAGAATGACGTCTTGTCTCTCCCCATTATTATATTTCACTGCAAGCAGCTGTCACTGTCTCAGAGTGACATCAGAATGTCATCAGTCCATTAATGGACAGGAGCTTTCTCATGCCACTGCAAGTGGGAGAAGCACTCATAAGAACTTCTCCACCTCTACGGCTTTTACATAGGACCCCAAGCCAGCATTTTCTGAGAAGTCAGGAAGCCTTACAGAAAGATTTCAACTGCATTTTGTGTGTGTTTTTACATCCAACTCAAAAGCAAATGCAGTCTGCTGAATTACAGCTGCTGAGGGAAATACACTTGGGAAACCGCGATGGGGTTTGTACACAAATAAGCCTCCAGTGCAATATTTCATTAGTGGGGCTCTGCACACAGTGACACTTATTGGCAAAGTTTCCAACTAGGAGGCTAAAGCATATGGCAGGGGTCACTGGAAACAATGTTATTAGGTGCCAGTCTGCAAGAAATCACCCCGTACTCCAAATGTTGAGGATATACCAGCAGATTTTCCATATACATCCTCCTACTGCCAGAGTTATCCTAACTAACATCTGTTTTCATGGAAGAGAAAAGCTTCTAAGTTTAACACTGATACAACTGTGACACACCAATTAACACTGATGCAAGTGATAGTTTCTGGGTCCCATCATCTTCTTCCAGAAAACCTAGGTACTGTCAGACAATGCTCCAGGACAATTTACCAATGCTCCAGACAATTTGTCTGGGAGGCCAGAAAACACTTTCCTTGTCAGAAATTCTTGCTGTGAAGCAGATATTGGTGGAGAACATAAATCCATGGATTGGAAAAAGTGAAATAGGAACTCCTCCAAACAGGTGCTCAGGTGAAAGCAAACACAGGGCTATGAACTAATATCCTTCGACTTCTGCCAGCTATGAGGCAGATGCTGGTGCTCAAACAGCACGTGCTGCTAGCAGTACTTAGCTCCCCAGGAGCTTATCTGTGCCTTAACTGAGCCATGGGGGAATCCAAGCGCCCTCTGACTAAGGCAGTGGAATTGATTTATAGCCTCTGGCACTTGGCTGATGCAGAACCACCTTCCCCAGTTCCATCTCTCTGGGCATCCATCCCCCAAGCTTGTTGTCCTTGAGTGACAGCTCCCTGAGCAATCCCATTGCCTGCCTCAGATCTCCCATGAAGACAGGACGAGTATCAAGAAGACACACCAGGGATGCTGTCTTCTCCACTATTAAAAGGTTTGCCTTTGAGATCCCTACTGTGGACAATAAATTTGAACTTAATGTCTTAGCATACAAATGCCAAATGTCAGAGAGCCAAAAAAAATAATCTTCCAGCTGAGTGGAGCTCTGCTCAGGTGTGGCATCTTTTGGCTCAGTAGCATTTACTCCCCTGCTCTGGGAGGGATGGAGACCACAAAGCTCCATTTGTTTCCCACTTAGAAATCAGAGCGATGACCCAGTTTGTCACTTCTGGGAAACAGCTGCAGCTCCAGTTAGAGGATCCAGAGAAGGAAGGCAGAAAAATATCATCTGTTACAGCAAGATACTACCAGAGAGAAGGAAGAGTAGCAGTCTCTGAAGGCAGGAGTTTTAGTCTAAAGAAGTCCCAGAATGAGCAGGGCTAGCAGTCACTGCAAAACCTGCCCCCCTTTTGTTAGAGGAGAAAGTAACTCCAGGAGTGGTTTCTAACTGCCACATCGCTGTCTGTAGCTGGCACAGCAGGCTGCAGCCTGTCTGCCTTTAGGACTCCTGAACAGAGAGATGACTGAGCGTAAGGAAGCTTAGGGTGAGCTCAGGCCTAGAGCAACAAAGTGTAGTGCTATAAATCCAGCTTTACAGAGGATGACCAAAGAAGTTTGCACAGTATCTATATGCTTATGGCAACAGCCAGCATCCATTCCTGTTTCACAAGGGATTAAAAAACCTTCTCAATCTGAAGTTTCACAAAATGCAAATTGAATTGTGCGTTCACACAAGCCAGCCGTTGACAGCTCCTGCTTTAATCGCAGATGTGCAAAGTTGTAATTTAATCTTATAAATGCAGACTGTTTTGATCATTCTGTTGCAATTCTCTGTGGAGCCTTCCCTGCCCTATACAAGTGCTTAGCAGTGATGGGAATCCGTAACACTGCTTTGCACTTCCCCAGCAGATCACACAGCACTTCAAATGCTGCCTGACTCCCAACGGGCTCCCCACCGGCTGCCCTCTCACTCAGGAGGACACAGGGCTCCAGGTTTGCTCAAGGCAGCACAGTGACAGCCAGTTCAGACCCCAGTCTTCAGCCCCTTCCTCTAGCTACCCACAGCCTCTTTTCTGGGATTAGTTAAGTACCACATAAAAAGCAAACCTGCCAGGCATCTGAGAAGTGTTTTCTGAAACACACTCACTGGGAAGGAGGACAAACCCTAGGAACTATAGCAACATCAGCTTGTCTCCACAGTATGGACTGGGAGCTTATTACAGAGTTAAACCTATGGCTCTTGCTCAGCACACTCTCAGCTGTGAATCAGGCTGGGGTCATAACTCACACCCCGAGTATTGCTTCTGCAGCCCCAGCATAGAAACTTATCTTGCTCCAGGAGACTTTACCCAGCTGCAGCCAGCTGCCAGTAGCAGCTCCAGAAGACAGCTCCTGGCAAACCAAATCCCCAGCATTCAGTGGTCACCTGCACTGTCTTCAGGCCTTTATCAGTCCCTGCGATAGAGACAACAGCCAGGCAAGGATGTGAAAACAGCCGTAGGAATTGAAGGCGAGCCTTGCTTTGAAGTTTAATGGACTTACTTTGTTACCAGTTTGTACTTCGAGGCAGTCCCTAATATGCCCACCAGGACAGCTCACAGAAGTGGTGGAAGCAAGACAGCCTCAGTATTTGCATTGCACAAAGGGTGGAAAGACTCCTCTGCTCTGGGAGCAACTGAGGTGTTCCAGGGTAACTTTGCCTCCAAGAGGCACAGAGCAGCTAAGTGCCACCCCGGGGTCATGGGCAGGATGCTGGGTAACCTTTGTGTCAAGCCTGAAGAAAGGGAATTGCAGGGTTTCTCCCATTTGTTACTGGAGTTTCTGGGATTGAAACAGGAATAGGGTTGTATCTCTCCAGCAGCAGCTGTTTTTAAAATCAAAGTCCTTCTTTTGTCCCTCTAAGGGCTTGCCACAGTTGTTCCCCCTCCTCCAATGACGCACAGTTTATTGTATTCTGCATGTTAATAAAAGGCACTACACAGCACAAAGTCACTGCTCCAAAGCTCACCTCCAGCTTCAAATCTCCTTGCTGCAAAGCTGATCAGACCTTGAAGCCTGCTCAGCTCCATTCAGTCTGGCACACTGCATAATGCAGTCTGAGGCATTTAGTAAATTGCGGGGATATTTCTCTTATAAAACAAAAAGAAAAAAAAGAGAGGAAGATATCTAAACCAGAGAAAACCCCCATCAGCTAAGCAAACCAGCAATTTGCCAACTCCAGAAGACTTTTTATATAGATCTTTTCCAGTTTCACCTGGTGCAGCTCAGCTCTTTCTATTTAAACAATAAAATCTGTTTCAAGCCATTAGTCATGAGTAGGTGTCTGCAATGAGACCATGAAAGCCAACATCCCTGCCTCATTTGCAAAGATGCTCTGACTTTAAATTAAGGCCTTGCCTTGGTGATCCCTTTGCTTGAGTTTCACATTCCCACTACTGTGTGCAACAGGGCACTAGCAGGCTTGAGACTTTCTACCCCAAAGCTCACTGCATTTCAGAAGTGAAGTAGCCAAAACCATTTTAAAGTATTTCTCAAGCCCTCACAACACGTTATACTAATGTAAGAGATTAGGGGGATTTATTGTAGTAGTACCTAGCATTGATGGTACTCAGCATTTTAGAAATATCAAATGTGCACATGCCAAGAGCCTTTTAACAGCACTGCCAGCAGTGCTAAAAAAAGACAAAGCATTTGCTATTTGCCACTGGTTTTGGTGCTAGTTATGGAAACCAGAACAAGTTGAATAAACTGTGACATCAATGGCTCAGAATTAAAACACTTGAGGATATCAAAACCAACTACACCCTTTTGCGTCCTTCTGTGCAAGTCACTTGTGGACAGTCCCTGAGATGCACTTCAGCTTAGTCCCTCAAAGCCCAACCAGGTAACAGGTAAACCATGAGGACTGGGGTGGCATGGAGGACCATTCAACAGTTGAAGTATGACCAATGAAAGGGAAATGGCTTTGTAAGACTGCCTGACCAAATCGGATTGCAGCTACTGGCAATGCTGAGTTAATGATTGGACTTGATGACTTTAAAGGTCTTTTCTGACCTAAAACAATTCTATGATTCTACCGGAGTTATAAAGGTGTTACAGTGTGAAACAACCCATGTATTACATTCATTTGTCACAATTTCAAAAGTGATACAGTTGTCCTGTTTTTCCATCACAATCTATTCTGGCTCGCAGCACTTTCCATCTGCAGTTATCAGACACAAAACAGGTGTTCACAGCAGTCTCTCACAGTGAACTTTACCTCCGTTTTGGAGGTGGCATAATGTCCCCACTGCAGCTGGGAAGAAAGAGGGGCTTCTATTAGAAAAAGCAAATAAATGTTACTGACTAGCAAGCATCATCAGTCCCACATGTCTGCCATCTCGATTTTAAGACCCTTAGAGAGGAAATCATTGAGAGAAAAAGTGCCAACGAGAAAATGAGACCTTAGTGAGCAATTTTCTAACTGGCACAACACTTGCTTGGCATGCAAGGCACCACAAGACATTCCTGCTCAGAGGAGATTTCACCAAAACTACTGGGTTCCTCTCACTTTACCCTCTCTTGCAAACTGTACTACATTGACATCAGGCAGAGAGCTGCCTTCTTACAAGCAGGTGCTCTTTCACATCCAGAAAAGGCAGATTTGAGACCCCATCCAGATCATTCATGCTGTGTTTTCATTCTTTCTGTTTGTCTGCATCTGCCCTCTCATGTTGCTGTTCCCTCTCTGCTTTGACCCTGTTCTCTACAACTTCTTCTGCTAGAAAACATGTTGGGAGCTTCTCAGATCAGATATGGCACAGAGAAAGTCTACTGCCTCCAATGCATTAAGTAGAAGGCAGTCCAGTCATCTAGAAAGTACAGATAAGCCCATGAATTCATTTCATAAAAGGCTATTTTGCCCTTTGACACAAGAAAGGACCAAAATCTCTTTGAAGACATGGTAATAATCACTTTCATGGAAGAGCCAAAACTACACTGGTAAATGTAATGGCCAAGCCTACCTTTTTGACTATGCAACATCTTTCAATCCGTTAAAGGATGTGCAGGCAGGAGCCAAATGTGTTGAGAGGGAGAATACCACAAAACCACAAATTAACACTAAAGTCAGGTTTAACAAATTAGCAAGTGAGGGAAGATGCAAATAACTGGCTAAGACACTCCCTGTTTCATGGTGAAGAACTCCAGCAAGGTTTGTAAAACAGCTAATGACTAGGAAGGATTCTGAGTTTGCCTTGGCAAGTAGATGCTTTGCAGAACTGCACTGACAAGGATGCCATGGTGTTGATAGACTGAAGTGGCTCATCATCAGATCCCTGGTATTTGCTTGCCTCTGGGAATCTCCCACTCTTCGCTCAAGAGAACATGAAACAAAAAAGTCCCTTCCCAGTATTTCTGATCTGAATATTGGACAACCCCCACAACAGCCAGCAAAGCAGTACCGTGAAGTCTTACAAATATACCTGTCTAGAGCAGAGATCTGTATATTTAAACTATGGTTCCTGGAGATCTTTAGGGCTGAGGATGTACAGTGGTATTAACAGTCTATGCTTAAAACAATCCCATGTCCATCATTTTCAAGGGCCTATAAATCCCCTCAGCATGTAATATTGTTAAAATTAATGCTTGTAAATAAAAAAAGGAGAAAGGACTGAAATGACAGACTTAGAATGGTAATAAATGGACATTAGTGATTAACAAGGTAATAAAGGCTTCAATAGGATTAGGAAAAGAAAAAGACAGCAAAACCTCTTTCAGATGATTAATTAGCTTTTTTTAAGGATATTAAAAATACAAAAATAAATAAATAAATAAAAACATAATCTAACTCACATGAACAGGGCATCAGAACTTGGGTTCAAGTGAATTGGACCCAAATCAGAGCAGTTGGAAATTCCCCTTCAGAACAGGGAAATGTCAAAGCCACGCCTGCCCGATTAACAGGATATTCTCAGATACCACAGAGGAGTATAAGCAGAGAGTATATGAGAATCTGGCCAAAGAAAAGTATCTGAGAAGGAAATCCTCATTAAGAGAAAAGTCTGATCTTTAAAATTGTAAAAACAAATGTTTCCAATTGAGAAATACCAGTCTCCAGAAACTATTGGAATAACTCAAAGGAAAGAATAACCAGTCCCAAATGTAGTATCTATGTATGGACACACAAGCTAAATGTCAACATTAAATATTTCAATGTGGTACACTTCAAAAAACAGGGTTATAAAGGATAGTGGATTCTGTGCAGAAAATATTTATAGGGAGCAGAGAGACGGTGAATTAAGCGAATACACGAATAAAAGCAAAAGATACAGCTGGTAGGAAAAGCAACAAAGGAAAGAGACTGCAGCAGCCAAAAGGCAAGCCTGATCCCCCTCAAATCCCCCTCCACATACACTGAACAGCTAACACAATGAAAACAACAAATTCTGTTACTCCACAAAAGCCAGACCCTGGGCTTGATCTGGGCCATCTACCATTAACATAAGGGACAGGTACTGACAGAGGAAAAACCACAGTCCAGCACACAGATCTGAGCTCGCTGGCATAATTAAAAGTTGAGGCAAGAAGTCTCCATCCCTCTCCCCCTTGTCACAGAGAATTGCAGAACACTGATCAAACACCCTCACTGAGACCACACAGTCCCTCAACACAGTGACATCTCCTTTATTTCTCTGCAGTTCACCAGGGCCTATTATTGCTTTACTTTGTTTGATGTTCTCCCTATGTTGAGAGAAAGCATGGAGGGAGAAAAGAAAAAAGAAAAATCTGTCTGTCTTTCAACTTCCTAATCATCTTCCTCAAAATGCTCTATGCATCAGCACTGATTTCATTATCTGCCTGCTGCTAGAGATTTTATTTAAAGAATAACACACAAGGAAGAAAGGATTTAACCTGACCTCCCTGAACTGCTGGGGGATGAATACTACACAGAGCTGACAGTGAAAAGCTCATTTCCTTTCTCAGACTAACTCAAAGACTATGCAAAATTCCCCTCTATCCAAGCCTCCAGTTTTAAATTGGGCTATCAAAGGATTTTTTTTTTTTAGGGGCCTGGGTTGATGCGATCAGTGTATCATCAATGAATGAGGATTGATAACATGAACCATCACAAAGCATAGCTGTGGATACAGTGACTCTCAGAGGCAGAACAATAAGGTGAATTGAGTAAATTAAAACCAGTGTTCTTCTACACAGCTATACCAAGAAGACGATAAAAAGCAGTAAGGTCCACCTTTTTTCCTGCACTGCACCAGGACAGCATTCAGCCTGAGTCTTTAGGGTGTTGCATACTACAGATCAAGTAGGTTAATAAATGAAAAGCTTAGTGGGAATAATCAAGAAATAGTAAAAATATCATGGACAGAATGAAAAATTAATTGCAGAGCAGGTTACAGTCAAGATCTTTTAACAAGCACAAGCATGGGATTCAGTGGAAGGAGCAATCCAAGGTGACTCCAATGAGGTCTGTCCTAGACTACATAAACCAATTCTTCTCCAGAAAGTCCAGAAGTGTTGATGCAGCTGCGTCTGGAATGATTCCCCCAGCTCACATGGCAGCTCTGCATTTTGTCCACCACCTGCTCCTGATGACTCCTCCAGAGTCATTTACCTCTCCAAGAATGATTAATGCATAATCCCAATATTTTATTTTGGGAAATAGGCCAGCTCTTCCCTTCCTGAGACCATACACAGTAGCCTATTTTCAAAAAGCCACATTTACACATTAATGCAATACAAGCAGGATGCTAAGAGACCAAACCAGGCCAAATTAAGGAAGGGAAACCTAACCCTACCACCCTCCTTATGAAAAACCTTCTCTTTTCAAGATCTAAACCAACTGAACACAATTACCCTAGAAAATTTCCATCAACTGTTGCCAGAGTTCCTTGATATCACCAAGAAAAAGAAAAAAAGAAAAAAAATCAAGCTATGCCCAGCAGTTCCCCTATGACTAAATTTGCTGCTAAAAATTTCCTGTCCCATTCTAAATGCCAGCATCCTCAGTCTCCAATCACACTTGCAGTCAATGCTGCATATTTTCCTTGTTCATACCCATCCTTCTGCATTTGCAGGACCAAAATCTCTGCATCTGATGGTAAAACTGGCTAGAGCAAGCCTTGCTTTTCTTTCACCCACATCTGAACAAGGAACATGAGAGTTCCACTTCCACCC
This sequence comes from Platyrinchus mystaceus, assembly GCA_035041135.1. Taxonomy (NCBI): domain Eukaryota; kingdom Metazoa; phylum Chordata; class Aves; order Passeriformes; family Tyrannidae; genus Platyrinchus; species Platyrinchus mystaceus. The sequence continues at coordinate 22,059,672 of JAWWLV010000180.1, read as the reverse complement.
CTCATACTGCTGCCACATCATCAATCCCAGCGAGCACAAGGTGCTCCTAAACACCCATATTCCAGAGATCAACATGAAAAAAGGTCATCACACGCCTGGCTTACCTGATCCTCGGAGAGCTGTGATATGTGATTCACTGCAGCGTAAGACTCGATCTTCGGGTTGAAGTGATTGATGATGGCTCTGAAAAAAAAGGAGGGAAATTTTCAGAGGTCTCAGCAACAGCTCAGGGATGCAGCAGAAATTCCCTGCCAGTCTGAGTAGGTCCATGTAGAACCACCGCCCTGCAAGAAGTGGTTCCTCCCTCACTACACAGTGTTGCTTGCTCTGCCAAAGGCACACTGCCTGCTGAGGCCAATGCAGGTTCAGACACAGGCTGGCTGGAAATCACAAGCACAGGCACTGCCCTACACATGGGTGCATTTGTCCCAGCAGATGCTGGGCTGTCCTTGCTGCTCTGAAAGAGAAAATTGCTGCCTTGCTGGGAACAGGCTGCAAATTGTCCTGTGTCCCAGTGGAGAGACAGCAAACATGGCTATCAGTGTCCCATCCTCCTCAGGAACTGCAGCTCCTCATCCCTTCCAAAATCAGTACTGCTTGACATTGTGCTCTATGGAACTTTAGTTGCCTGACATGATAAAGCTGATGGTTTATTGCTTTGAATTTCCACTATGTTTAAAATGCTGTAGCTGGCTCTTACTTGTAGTCATCCATCACTAGAGTCACTACACTTTGACTTCTTACCATAATGACTTTAGTCCTTAGCCCCAGTTTAGACTGTTAGAGATAACTTATGTCAGTATCCCAAACATAGCAGCAAACACTGGTCACTTCTGCTTCTCTGCCTCATTTCTCTCAGTACCTGCACCAACATACTCCCCTTCCCTTCTAGGTAGTTCTAGAGGCAGATGTGAGAAATCTAAAACTGAAAGTAAAATAACAATTGGGGAAAAAATTCCAGCTGCAGTTTGGTCGTTATATCCTCAGCCTCCCCTCTGCTTGTCAGGTGCAGCTGAGAAGACAAATGGCAAGACAGAAAAGACTCCCTAAAATAGAGTTTGCAACTGCTCTAGTTGGGATATTACTCATGAGACCCACTGCTGAGGTAACTGCTCATCATAGGAACAGGCCATGTCAGTGCTCGGCACAGATGCATGCTGACTGTGCCTGGAGAACACTTGCTCAGCCCGATTACACTGCAGCAGCAGTCAGGGCTTCCACTCTCATATTCATCAGCATGAAAATTCACTCCAGCTCTCTCTTTTATACTCTAATGGATTCCCTCCTCCCCACACCTCCCCCTGCAGAAGGGCTTTCAGCTGTGTCTCCAGACCTCATCACAGCTAAGAGCTTGTGCACCAGTCTAGGAATAAGTGATATTCAGAGGTGCCAATCAGAGCCCATGGACAGAAAACCTGCCTGGAAGCATCCTTACTTCTTTAAGTAAACAGATAAAGAAAAACAGTGTGGAAGGGGTGGGGAGTGGGAGCAAAAAAGAAAATAAAACAACTAAACCCCCCTCCCCCAAACAGAATTTGCACACCATAGACTTATAGCATGGTTTAAGTTGCAGAGGGACCTTTAAAGGCCACATAGTCCAACCCCCCTGCAACAAGCAGAGACATCTTCAACAAGATCAGATTGATCAGGACCCTGCCCAACCTGACCTTGAATGTCTCTGGGGATGGTGCATCCACCACCTCTCTAGGCAACCTGTTACAAAGCCTCCCCACCCTCATTGTTTAAAACTTCTTCCTCATATATATAATCTAAATCCCTGTTAGTTTAAAACCATCATCCCTTGTCCTGTCACAACAGGATCTGCTAAAACGTTTTTCCTCAGCTTTCTTAAAAGTCTCCTTTAAGTACTAAAAGGGCTGCACTAAGGTCACCCCAGAGCCTACTCTTCTCCAGGTGAATGATTCCAGCACTCCCAACCTGTCTTCAGAGGAGACGTGTTCATCCCTCTGATGACTTTCATGGCCTCCCCTGCACTTGCTCCAACAAGTCTATGTCTTTCTTGTGCTGAGGACCCCAAAGCTGGAGGCAATATTCCAGATGGGGCCTCACGAGAGTGGAGCAGAGGGGCAGAATCACCTTCCTCAACCTGGCTGGTAGATTAACTAAACATTCCCAGCCATACACCTTTCCAACACACCAGATGCAGTCCTTGCACAGGGCCACTCCAGCAGCTTCCCCTATAGCATCAGTACACGCTTAGCACAGAGGGGCTTCTGCAGTCTCACCAACCTTGCCAGTTACATCCATAAAACAAATTCAGCAGGGTGCCTATCAGGCTTCCCAGAACACTATTCCCTCTGAGAAGAGCAAATAGGCAGGTAGAGACATGCCCAGACTCTTCCCATTTCAATCTGACCAGAGAAGCAGCTCCTGTGAGTCACAATCACACTCTCCATTACTCAGGCTCTCCAACACTGTGGCTTTTGAGTTGCATGTTTCATGCCTGGATGGAATCATACTTATAATCCTGCAGGACACACTACAAGTTATTGAAATAAAAGGGAGCACAGACTTACAACAACTTAAGTTCTGGCTTGACAGAAGGTTTGGCAGCTCAGAGGGGTTCACTGCACTCACATGGTTCCAACATTTACCAGGGAACAGATTTGGCATTCATTTGTACCTACTGCTGTGAAGCATTTCAACATGGGCCGCCTGCTCACAAGTCCCTGCTTGGATCTGAGCTAGTGGAGCGGCACCTGCAATCACAGCTGGGATTCACCCAGAGAAAGCAAAACCACCAACCAGCTGCCACTGCAGTAAGAACCAACAGACATTAAGGAAAGGAATGAATTCAAGTCTCCTTCCTCATTTCAGTAAAGGTGAACTGAGAGCTCCTCAGTGACTAGAGGAAGAAGTTCAGCTGTTTAATTTGTTTTAACTACAAAGAATTCCTTCCCAAACTGATCTGCAGAGCTGTTTTCCTGAACCTGCAGGCAGGCTGGGGCAGAGGAGCATGAAGAGCTTGGATTCAATCCTGGCTTTGTGTAGCCAGGTTCTTACTATCCAGCATACCCACCAAGGCCAAGCTTTGCACATGGTACAGCTCTTCCTCACACATCTGCTACGAAAAATTCCACTGCTACTCAGCCCAACCTGCTGTGCAATAGCAGTGCCTTTCTGCATCAGCTACTCTGATATGCCTCTGCTATTCTTCCATCTCTCAAAATATATCTGTCCCCGAGACATACTTTAAAGCAACTGGCCTCCTGGGCTACTCAACTGAGTAACAGCCAGAATTTCCCTTCACAAAGCTGACACTTCACCGGCACTTGATCTGGAGGCAACAGGAGAACAGCACTTTTAAGCAGAGTCTCCCCCCTATGGACAACAGGCCAGCTGTTTTGCCACCATTTGTTCACACACCCGCACGTAACAGCTGAGCCTTGGCAATGGTTTCTTTTTACACTGTGATTGCCTCATGGGTCAGTAGCTTTGGGGAGGGGGAAGGGAACAGTAAAAGTGATTAGAAAAGATTAGTGATGTACTGTTCTCTACTGAGATCTTCATATCGGTCATTGGGGGGGGGGAATAAAACCCTTGTGTTTGGTATTCATGAAGCATGAGCATCTTCAATGCATTTGTAAAGCAAGGAAATGGTGAAGTGTCAACTGAAAGACTAAATGCTTAAGTTCCTCACCTTCCTCAGCCTTCCATAGTGTGTGCATTTAGATATTTCCACACTGCCAAGTCCCTCGGTGGGACTGGCTGCCATTCGCCATATAAATTTCAGAGCACTTTTGGAACACAATTCTCCAGGGACTGAGAGATGTCTGGAGAGATGTCACTTCAGCAACACTGCCTCCTGACAGACTCACAGTTCAGCAGTGAACTGGCAAGAGGAGACTGTGGCTGGACAAAGGAAGAATTCTGCTGAATAGGCAGAAGGTTCAGGAACTAAAAAACTGGCTCCTCAAACCTCTCTTTTTGAGGTTAATGCTTTGTCCTCTAAGGCAGATCATAAGTGATCTCCACATTCTTTATTCCTCAATCTCTCAGTGAGAGATCTTGATCTCCCAGTAAATACACAACAGCCATATCAGTGGTCTCTGAAAAACACACATCTCACATTACTTCTTCACAAAGCTCTTCAAAAAGCAAGCTACCTATTCTTATGAGTATTATCACAGAACATTCTGATTTGGAAGGGACCTACAAGGACCATCCAGATGAACTCTTAAGTGACTGGCCCATGCAGGGATTAAACCCACGACCTTGGTGTTATTACCACCATGCTCTAACCAACTGAGCTAATTTCTACCTGGACACCATGATGCCAGAAGCCATGTAGAGACACATATAAATGAACCTACATATTCCTCGGGATGAACAACCTTTATGTAAGTTTGCACTCATTGCATATTTATTGCATTTAGTTCATTCTTTGTGAAGAAGGGAATGATTGCAGGAAAAAAGTGTTATCACCCTGATTTAAGAACCTAAAAGTGCCAATGAATCATTTATTTGTACAAGCTGTATTAATCATGTTATTAGACAGTAAAAGTGGGTCCCACTGTAACAGATATTGTACCAATCCAGAGGGGTGCAAAAGGGCTAAGGATCTCAAATGTAAGAGAACAGGGAAAGCATAGAAAAGTGTATCAGCAACAAAGGACATAACAGTGCTGCTACTCACTAAGCATCATGAAAGACTTCAGTTAGAGATAAACCATGGATAGAAAAAAATACAGATAAAGAATACTGAAGGAAGAAATAGAGAGATAGGAAAAAGGAGACAGAAGGGCAGACAGGATCAAGAAAAACAGAGGTGAAAAACTGCAGAACAGAGAAACAGCAAATCAATGCCAGGGCAGTCTGTCCTCTACAAACTGCAAAGCTGCGACTGGTGGAAAGTTTCTGCTTTGGCTGTTCTTGAGGCTGCAACAACTGGCCAATCCTGAGGTGACTGTTACTAGCCCTCTGACCCTCAAACACACACTGGAAGGTGAGAAGCAGAAGAATCTCCATGTGAGCCCTGTTAGTGTTTTTTATTCCCCAAATGGGGACAATCCCACTGTGGCTCTCACCTAGAGCTAAGGTGAGAGAAGGAATACCTCCAGGTGAGTTGCATTCTGCTCCCCTCATTGTGTTCACTGCAACAGGGTTTGCTTCTGCAGTGGCTGCAGTAGCTCTGCAGACAGTAACATGCAAAAACGTGATTTTATAGTCTTTAAAAACTGCCTAGAGTTCCTCCTTGACAAACAGAAACAACAAGTGCTACCCTGCAGAGAGGCCCAAAGTAAAAGAACTTCTGAGAACTCAGAGTCTGCTGACAGGGAAGGGCTTCTGTGAAAAACGATATGTCATTAATGGAAAGATTTAAGAAATTCCTCAGTTTATTTTGCCAATAGTTGTAATATCAGATGTGAGAAATGCATCAGCAACATAAAGGTACCCGTCCCTTAATTCCTAGCATCTTCCAGCCCATGTATCTACTGTGGCAAGGAATGCACCTTGCCCTCCTTAACCGCACAATAAGCTGGTCTGGGTCCAATGTGCAGGGAAAGCAAAATCACTATGCTTCGGCAGGCAGCACTTCTTCAGCACGTTTTCTTTGACCTCCAGACTCTCCCCATCAAGTTATTGCAGATGAGCTGTCTAATACCCACTCTTGCCTGACAGCAGCTACATTTCCAGAGTCCCATAAGACAACACTGTCCTCTTGTCCTGAGCAGTGAAATGGAGACTGTGGAGATGCTGAAAGTAGGCTAAGGAAAGAACAGAAAGGCTGCAAAGTTTGTTGTAGAGATGGTAATGCTGAGCCATCATTTGCTGCACGAACCTGGCCTTTGCACTACTTCATAGGTCCAGTGTGCAGTGCCTGGCATAAAACATTCTTGTGGATACTCAAACATTGCTTGTACAATAAAACAGCACCACAAGTTCACTTCTTCCTACATCCTGTTACAGTGGAACAGAGAAGCAGCAAAACCTGGCTGGTATTTATCCCTTCACAGGAAACCAAAGGTGACTTTATACTCACTACAGACATTCACACTGTCATCTGCTCATGGCAGCACAGGGCACAGGGCATCAGTGAACGCGTCTCAGCTTTCACTGAATAAAGCCAAATGCATGGCAAAGGCAGCCAAATTCACTTTCCCTCTTCAATAAAAACTGACACTACCTGAGATGGACAAATACTTCAGCATGCACTAAACTTGTAGTATCATGATGAAGCCTAAGAACAGACAATCAGGAAAGGGCACAGTTGTCTTTCATCACACTCCGTAAAGCTGCTTTACTACAAAAAGGAGACCTGAGATAAAGTGGTTCTTGTTCAGGAACGGGAATCAATAAGTGACCAATTTCTCCCTGATTTGCTACAGCAGTTCACTCTCCCTCTCACACACCTTAGTTTCTCCCTTTATGAAATCGAAATAAGAGCAATCACCTCCACAAAGTGTTTTAACCCAACAAGGTGATAAGAGATCAGAGTGTTTTACTATGTAGTATGTTGGAAAATGCTCAAGCACACGGTAGCAAGTAAATTATACATAACATAGAGACTAAAGTGAACACAAATCCCCTGTCCTCTTCCCTTGTGCATGCCATCACAATCATGGTTGCTGGAAACCTGTGTAAAACTTCCTGCCACAAGCCCGCCTTCCTGCAGCAAGCTGTGTCTCAGCAAGTGCTGCTTGGGGCAAGGAACCTGCTGACATGGCTCTCATAGGCACTCCCAGCACTCCAGACAATAAAACCCCATCTGTTCCATGCCTGCAACAATTAGATTGAGTTACTCCGTATGTACAGCCCCACCTGGAAGGAGGTGAGAGAGTTTAGATTATTTTAACACACGTCCATGAAGCTTTGCTATAAAGTATACATACCTACCATACCTAAGCTGTGTGCATCAATTAAAAGCAAGCAAACTCCCTGAAATGGTGCACTAAATTCTTTCTTCTATTGTGGTTTAACTCCAGTCTGTTAAATTTCTTCTGCTCCTACAATTTAATGAGTACTGACATTAAGCTGAAAGTCCAAAACTCACAGTGGGAAGCATCTTCCAGACACAATAATAAACTGCAGGGAAGAATCCAAGACAAAAGGATATTTTAGTCAAAAGTACTTGCTTTACAGCTCACAGAAAATATCCGAGTCAGCACTGCAGCAATTTCACAGAAGAAATAAGGCCGCTACACCTGTTCAATTCTGCCATACTGAAACCTATTGATTGCCATGACAGGCTCCATGGCAGAGGGAGATACATGGTCTATTTATTTAATAAGGAGGGGACAAAAGAGTGCACAGACAGCAACTGAGCTTCTCACAATTCTTGGCATGGTCTTACCAAGCCCCACTCTGCAAGGGCAGAAGCAGAGGATGAGCTTTCTGAACCACCACGAAGCTCTGCAGTGCATCTTACCACCTCGCTATTTGCTGGATACTAACCTGGTGTCATCATGGCTTGCAGGATATGCTGATTTTCTTTTCTTACAGATCATGTTCACACATTTAAGTCAAGCAAACCAAATAGCTCCATCCTCACACTTATACAACTTCTGTTTGGCTTCTTAACTAAGGAAATGCTCCTGGGTGAGCAGTTAACTCTTTTGGGACAGCTGTACAACAACCTCACTGGAGACTACAACTCAGGTTATTTGTCCACTCATCTATTTTCATGCAGCCAGTGCACCACTGGAAACTAAACTAGATCTATTTCTGCTCCCTTTTCTCAATAACTAGGCATCAAAATTCTTAAGTACCAGTGGCACTGATAATTTAACTGATATGAATGACAAAGTAGAAAATACTGCCTAGGCATTAGGAGAGAAAATATCTATTGAAGCACAGGACACCAGCCTGCTCTGTGTTCCAGCTCTTCTGCCAATCTGTAATTGACTGTTGTACAACAAAGCTATCACCTGATAACAAATACATCTCTCATCTCAAACATGTTATTTATGAGATCAAATGACATTTTATGGCACATTTCATGGCACATTTCATTGCTCTGAAACAGCTGGCTAGTACTGGTCAGTGTGGCAAGACTTTACTTTTACCAAAGTGAAACATTAAAAAGCCAGCCCTCCGTTACACCTCAACTCCAGAGAGAAGCAGTAACTACACCTGCTTACCTCTAACTACAACCAGAGCTGGTGCTGTGTGACAATACAGAGACACCACAGATAGGAAGTCTGCCCTCTGGCCTTGGGCTGTCAGGCATCAAAACCTGCAACCCAGTCTAGTATGTTCAAGATGTGAGTGCCAACCATGGTACACCATATGGGATTTTAGGCACAATGTCTACGCTTCTTCCACAGCTATGTTACTAGTTTTGATTCAGACTTTTAAAACAAGAAGCCTTTCTTGTAAAGTTCCTTAATATATGCTTTTAGTAAGTACTGCCCTAGGGTTGTGGTCCTGGCTCAATATCTGCACAGAGCCATAACAAATAATATTAATATGGAAGTATCTTTTTCAGAGCCTTACCAACCTTTTCTGCAGCACAATTTCCCAGTCCTCTTACCTCATATACGTTCCTTTGTCTGAAGTTCTTCAGATGTACCAAACAAGCAGAAAACACAGGGAGCAGACAGGCTACAGTTAAGTATGTAAGCACCCTGTGATGCAAAAAGCACAATATTCTCTAGTAGCCAAGTGATTCAGAGCAGTGAAATGGGTTATAGACACTGCCTAACACCAACTACAGCCCTTTGCTACAACTGCTTTTAACTACCATGTACAGGGCAACCTGCTCTCTAAAACAAACAGCAAGGTATGAAGAAACAACTAACCCAGAATGTGAGAGGGAAAAAAAAACAAGAAGGAAAAAAAGTGAAAACAATGCATTTGACAGTGGTTTAGGCCTAGCGGTTAAGACAGTGGTCTCTCAGCGCCAAGACCGCAGGTTCGAATCCCGGGTCCCCCAGGCAGATGGAGCTCGTCAGCCCCTAAGGCCA
>JAWWLV010000180.1:21969179-22050645 GCA_035041135.1 Platyrinchus mystaceus | reverse complement strand
AAAATCCATTGCGCAGGCTTGAAAGGTAAAAACACCTTTCCCAGATCTTCGTTCGCGAAGACTGGCCACTTATTATACCATACAGGTTTGTATGGCCACCCTCCCTGGTTAAGACCTGAAGGAAAAAATTGTTGAAATATTTATTCTCTGCAAGTGCTATAAGTGGGTCAGCATCTACCCTTTGCTAATAATTCACATTACAGGCTGCTATCCAAGCTTCCTGAGACACAAGACACATTGCAAAACCTCAAACAGGATCAAAACCTGAAGTATTTTAAATTACTTTTAGTATCTTCATTAGTATTTAATTACGGGATGTTTAAGGAAAGCAGAAAGCTGAGTTTACTGGATGCCACATCAAGTGCAGAACACTGTATGGACTGTGCACACCAGCTTCCAAACATACCAAGCGAGTGAAACTTAAAAAGTTTATAAACCATCCCACTGGGACCTTTTAAATCTCTCTGAGAAAGGCAATGAGTAGGCTGTTAGTCTAATTAACTTAGTGAAAACTTGCCATCAACCCCATATGATCTAGAGTGCACTGGAAATTACTCTTACTACATCATTTTGTTGGGTGTGAGTTGGCAGGTGTTGCATGAGGCCCTGAACACCCTGTTTGTAGACTGTGGCTGCAAGACAGAAACCTCTCTCTTTAGGTCATGTAACACAATCTTATTCTACCTACACACAGTAAATCCTGTGCCATTAACAGAAGTCCCAGAGGGAAAGGAAGGCACTGAAACATCAGCATTTGTCTGTATTGAGTGAGTAAAGGATTAGAATAATGCAATCTAGTCATGAAGTAGCTGGATATTAAATGACACAGAGAGAGGGGGGAAGGAACACTGTCTAAGCAAGAATCAGCTACAGTCAAACTTAGTTTGCAAAGGAAATTAAGATGAGTCCCACAATGATATTTAATTAACTTACACCAAATTTCTGCTATGGCTCTATTTGCACAGCCATGTAAATCCAAAAGAGTTCACAATATCAACCTTTCAGACACAATATCTTCCTTTTCAGACACTACCAGCTACAATACTGACCAAAGCCCATTATTTAAAGTCCAATCCTCTGAAGATACAAGATGCTGCAACCTCGCAATATTTTCTCGTCAGACAGGTGCAAATGAGAACCACATTTATTGAAAAATGCCTGATGGAAGTCAGGTCCTTCCAAAACCCAGGATCAAGACTGAAGCACAGACTCTGATCACACACACACACACACACACACTGAGTGTATACCACATCCTCAATAAAGATGTCATCACACACCACTTGGGACAAGGTGAAGTTGGTTTTCAATGCCAGGGAGAGGTAGAGCCAAACAGCATTACAGCTGAATGAATGGTTCTCTTTCATGATATTTATTTCACACCTGAAAGGCTGGAGGATCTGTAGTTGATTAAGATTCTGTTTTCCTGAGACAGGGTGCCTGGTTTATGGACCAGTGGAGAGCTTCATCTCATCTCCTCTGCTGTATTTCATGTGTACCCATCTTCCCCATTTAACTCCCTTAATCTGACCTGTCTCCCTGAAAGCCAAGCTCCCTCCATCCCAATATCTGCACATCTCACAAACATCTACTCTGTTGAGATCTCTGCTCTTATTATCTAAGGGGTGATGATGCGAAGGAAGTGATTTATTGAAGTTGATAAAGTTATCAGCCGAGTTACCTACAATAAGCATGTAGTAAATCCATTGTGACTGCAGAGTAAAATGCTGTACATAAACTGGCCTGTGCTCGTACACTCACAGTTCACCGGACAGAAGGAGGATTGGGGTCAACTCATCACAGCCCAACTGACAAGTGGTAACTTTTTTCAATCATCTATCTCACCAAGGGCTTCCAGAATCCCTTCAATAGTGTTGGGGTTTTGGGGGTTTTGCTTTTATTTTGCACATCCTTATCCTGACCCAAATTTCAGGCAGATGTTGACAAAACCCGTCAAAAGCTGAATCTGCCATTGAAGTGCAAATCTCTGGGAACAGACTTTCCCATGTCATGGAAGAGGAGAAATTTATTTTCTTTTCAAATAACCACATTCCCCTCTCACTCACCCATCATCCCTGACATACAAGCCCACGCTCACCTCTCCCTCAAAGGTTTAGTTTTTGTAATTTAGACATACACTTTTTCTCTGCTCTGTTCTTTGTATGGGTGTCAGTGAAAGCAAGGCCAGTAAAGTGTATTTTCTATTTCAAAAGTGAAGTATGGTTCTCCAGTATTAGGAACAGCACTGCACCAAACATTTCAAAGTTAACTGCTGATGTTTTCCTACCTACCAAGTCAAACAAAAAGCCCAACTCCTACAGTGTTCTGCTACTGATACGTCTTTCACGCTTTAGAAGCTTTTGAAGTGTTTTTCAAGGCTCTTAAAACATAATGCAAAAAAAGCCATATTTTTTAATCAGTTACATGTAATATAACACAGGTGGCAGAGGATCTGCAAGCAGTAAAGAAGAAGCCTTGGACTTTTCTCTGTGGAAAGAGAGCTAAAGCTTTGCCTCTGCTTTTTCCTTTTAATAGCTAATACACAACTACACCCGAGAGATACATCAGTTCTAAACAGGGCAGTAGCTTTAGATAGCTCAAGCTAGTTTCTTTGCAAAGCTTAAGCTGCACAATTCTTACACCAACAGTTATAATTCAATATTTCAGACCTTGGGCCATCCTATGAGTTGTGCAACCCAAGACTGTTTTATCTCCTCCCTTTCTTTTCTTTTTGAAACACAAAGCAACCATATTCAGTTGTTGCTGACAAGGTCTGTAGGCACTCAGCAGAGGGGGAAGACCACACAACTTACCAATTGAGCAACCACAACTGGGGTCACATTAATAAATGTTACCCATAATCAAATGAAAATACAGGAAAAAAAACAAGCAAACTTGAGGAAAAGAGACAAATGTGTTATAATTATTTACAAAATAATTTAAGATCAAAAAGGCAGTCACCACACTTGGTTGCATCCATTTCTCTAAGGAGTATTTCATTCAGAATTGCTCTATTGAACACCAAAACAACCTAAGCATTAGAAGGCTGTTGAAATCTTGATTTGTCATTTTGCATTGGCAAAAATTGCACGTGTACTCAGCTATTTGATTTTTCCTCATTTCCTTTTAGCTCTTCCATTCAAAGACTTAAGGCAACACTTCTTTCATCATCCACTCACCGAGGCAGGTTGATTTCTACTCCTGCACCACCTCACCACTCTTCCATCCGCACACAAGGGGTCAGGATCTTTCTCCTGGTGTTGCTTGTGAACCAGCGTGAGCAGTATCAGCTCAGCACTAGAAACATTTGAGATAAGAGGGCTGCCATATGCTACAAAGGGAAAGCTGCCCAATTTAAGCATTTTGGGAAACACAGAGGAGCAGGCATATCTTATAAAAAAGGTATTCAGCACATATACAGGTCACTATTACAAAGTTTTAAACTGTCAGTGAGTACTGCATGTTTCTGTGACAGTGCAGATTCCACCACATTTAAAGAGTAAAAAAATTTGCATGGCTTCTTTTCCCTTGGCTAGCATTCCTTCTGAGCATATGCATAATTACTTACTATTGATAGGCACACACTCAGAACTTTCTGACAACTTAACCCAGATCCAACACTGCTCTAGCCTGACTGATACAGCATTTACTGCCTGGTAAAACAGTGTAAAAATCTTGCTCCAAAAACACTAGTCAAACTTGCAGCAAAAAACATGTTAGCGCAACAGAAAGCAATCAGGCTGCTTACTGTTCACCTACCAAATCATGTTTTCCCTTCACCCACAGTGCTCTTGCTTAAGACATCATTTTCCTGGGTGTATTTAAAAAGCATTCTCTGCCAGCAGCTCTCCAGCACTGTGTAAGTTAGCTTGCATGGCAAAATTTCCTCATCTGTTGCAAGACTCCTAAAGGAATTAAATCATGCAAGTCATTACAGAACTTTGATTATTTTAAGTAATAGGTCAGATGATTACAGAACCCATTCAGTATCAAAGGGATTAATTGCTGCTTAACTGCTCGGGTGGGTTATCCCTGGATGATTAGCAGGTGCCCACCAAAGCTGCTCTGTCATCTCCCTTCTCAGCTGGACAGGGGAGAGAAAACATAATCAAAGGCTTGTAGATTGGGATAAGGGCAGGGAAAGATCACTCACCAGCTACCAACATTGGCAAAACAGGCTCAACTTGGGGAAATTAGTTTAATTCATTACCAATCAAATCAGAGAATGGTACTGAGACTCCTCACACTCTTCCCCTGCTCCAGCATGCAGTCCCTCCCATGAGAGACAGTTCTCCACAAACTTCTGCAACGTGAATCCTTCCTATGGGCTGCAGTTCTTCACAAACTGCACCAGTATGGCTCCCTTCCACAGGGTACAGTCCTTCAGGAACAGACTGGTCCACTTTGGGTCCCTTCTACAGGATCATGATTCCTGCCAGTAAAGCTGCTCCAGCATGGGCTACTCTCTCCAGGGGCCATATGTACTGCCAGGAATCTGCTCCAGAGCAGGCTTCTCATGGGGTCACAGACTCCCTTGGGCTTCCACCTGCTCTGGTGTCAGGCCCTCCACAGGCTGCAGGTGGATCTCTGCTCCACTGTGAACTTCCACAGGCTAAAGGAGCACAGCCTGCCTTATCATGGGTTGCAGGGGAATCTCTGCTCTGGCTCCTGAAGCACCTCCTTCCCCTCTGGCCTGGGTGTCTGCAGAGTTGTTCCTCTCATACGTTCTCTCTTCTCTCTCCAGCTGCTGCTGGTGGTGTGCAGCAACTTTTTCCCCTTCTTAAAGAAGTTATCTCAGAGGCGCTACCACTGTCACTGATGGGCTCAGCCTTGGCCAGCAGCAGATCTGTCTTGGAGCTGGCTGGCATTGACTCCATTGGACATAGGAGAAGCTTCTGGCAGCTCCTCACAGAAGCCACCCCTGTAGCCCTCCACTACCAAACCCTTGCCACTCAAACCTAATACAACAGCCGACATGTGCTAGCTAAGCAACACAACGAAAATGATACAAGCTGTGGCATTTGATGCTAATGAGCACCAGCATTTATCAGTTTGCAAGAGCCAAGGCTTGGCAGCGTACTTGTTTGAGAAAGCTAAAACTGCATAAACCTCTTTCTGAAAAAAAAATAAAATGTGAAAAGCGAAAAAGGATAAAAACCCAAATAGATGAAACAAAAACATGAATACTATCTAAAGGGCAGAAGTGTATTTGGATTTACAGACAAGTCACATAGGGATAACTCAACAAGAAGTTGACCAAAATTTAGAGGTCTTTTTTTTTCCCCCCCATACTTGTTCTTAATTTGAGTTGATCAAAAACTTTGTTTGGACAAAATTCAAGATTTCGTTTCAACTTTGAGATACAAGGTTTGTGATAAAAATCATTACAAACTTACACGTTGAAAGCATCCAGCTACTAAAGAAAATGAGGTGATGATATTTCAAAATAAGAACTGGCAAATATTGACAAGTGTTTTGATTTCAGCCTTCCACTGGAAAAATTACTACATCCAAGTTCTTTCCAAGCTATCTCTAAAATAAACTCGCTGGGTCCAGCACAGAGTATTTCCTCACACGGGGCACATATACACACAACAGACCCATCAGGACTAATGGTTTACCTCCTGTTTCTGGCAGAGCTCCTCTTGCCACAGAGCAGGAAGCTCATCTCAAGATCTATGCATCTCTAAGCCTTCAGATACAACATCCCGCATTTGGAGATGTACAACTGCTCTGTACAAGTCACTTCAAGGCTCCTGGCAGGAGGCCAGAGGTGCTGGCAGCAGGACTAAGTTTGGGGTGTATTATCCTGGGCTGGGATGCCTGTTCATTGTTCAGCATGTTCATCATTCTGTGTTAATAAGAGCCAATATATTTTCCCCGACTTCTATTCCCACAATTCTCAGAAAGCCCGAAAAATTAATATTCAGGCGACTTCTAAGGTTTCATTCTGCATAGCAATGAACAGGGAGAGACAGCAGAGAAACAAAGAACCTGCTTCAATGCAGGTGGCACAGGAGGGCAAGAGTAAGCAGAGTGCTCGACCTTCTGAACTGCAATGGCAAACCTGAGTGTCAACAAACCATAATGAGTTAGTGCCCCAAAACACCTCTGCCATTATTCAGCAGACAGAATTAGGAGATGACATGAAAAGACAGACGTGTAGACCTTGCAGATTCTCTGCAGTTACACACTGGGGCAGCTAATGAAAGCTCCAAAACAGGCTGTCCCAGGCTTTTTCAGATTCTCCCTCAGACCAGCTCTTCATGACACAGCAATAGATCTGCATCAAGTATTGACTACCTTTCCTGTTTCCTTAAATGGCTTTTATCGTATTATCAATCACACCATCACTTTTAAGTGTTTTCAACCATTCCAGGAAAACTGCAGTCAGACAGCTGCTAAAGATAGAGTTCACTTCCAGCTCTAACAGGAGTTGGGATTCACTACAATTCACTGCGGCACAGTTTGGCACAGTTGACCTTCTCCTGATGGTTGGGCATCATTAAGATTCAGTTCCTGAGCTACCTTTACACACAAAGCATTGCTATAGGATGTGCCAGTTGTGTTCAAATCACAGTGTCTGGATGCATTGAGATGGAGGCCTGAGTGCCAGGCTGCAGATCCTGAAGCTGATAAGTGGGTCCTCTTGTGTCAAAGGCTGTCTTGACATCCTGACCTAAAGACCCCAGCATCCTCAAGATCAGAGCATCTAAGAACACCAACACTACACTAAAGCTTACTCTAGATGTGTGCACTTCAAAAAAAAGAAAAAGACTGCTGAATAATCAGCATACTTAACCCTTCCAATTCCCAGCACGATTTACCGCTCCTGTCCATTAATTCCACAGCTAAACATGGAATATTGAGCAAAACTCATTAAGTAAAATCTTACTTTTTAAATAAGAAATTGACTCTCTGAAATCTCAAGCACTCTAGCTGTCTTTTGATATTACAACCGAATACAATACTCTTGCCATTCTGAAACACAATGGGCAAAATCCCTGCTCCCATAAAAAACCTGAAACATGTACTGCTGCAAATACAAATTACAGATGTGACATTTTTACACAGAGATTAAGCTAGTAAATAATTTCTCCACACTTCCTTGCAGCACAAGTCCTCCATCCTGGCCCACAGTCACTGAGCACAGCAGTCAGGGTGACTGCAAACTGCAGAAGAACAAAAAGCTTGTGGCCCACTGACATCTTCTAGAATCTCACCCCTGTTTTGTGACCTTAAGAGCAACAATGCCTCAAAATAATTCTCAGGGCAGCCTTTCTATTTAATTGCTCCATGGATAAACTTCAGTATGTCTAAGGCTGATGCACAGGAGAATTCTCTCAATGCAAAAATAAAAGCCCAAAGCACAGGAATCCAGAGTGAATTTGTTAACTTTTAAATGCTAAATGAGATCTTTGATCCAGTCTGCCTGATCCATAACACTACAAGTCAGCAGATCAGCTTATCTGAACTTCAGCATATCACAGCCTGTTGCATTTTTCAATATTACCTTTGCACTATGTAGTCTCATGTCAGTAGCTTGCTAGAGTACCTCTCACCATGGTATTCTGTTCAGATAGAAACAGGAGAAGAAAACCCATTCCTTCAATCACTTACTACAGTGGCTAATTACCTATTAAAAATGGGTACTAATTTGTAGTTTCAATTTGGTTTCAGTGTTTGCCTTACATTCCTTTTCTGTTGTGGTATTTTATCTTCTCAAAGATGCTTGAACTCTACACTCTAAAGAGCACACCTCGGGTTTTGTTTCAAAGAGATTAAAGTCTTGAAAGCCTTCTTACTAGCTTCTCATAACTGAGGCTTCTCTGTCCTTTCTCCAACTGTTTAATATACTTTTTGAAACAGACATCAGAAAAAGTTGCAAAATATATACGACCATAAAATCACTTTCCGTCTCCTGCTAATATTTTATGGGTTCAATAAACCTTTTTAGCTGAACATTTTGCAAGAGACCTAAAGTTGCCAGTCAGTGCTTTTTGAGTCACTGCTTTTCAAGATACAGTCCCTTTTTGAAAACTGGCACTTGCTTTTTCATCAAACACACTGCCTTACGGGTTAAAAAGCAACTCAGATCACACCGCCTCATCTACTTCATGATTTAACCTTCTGCCAGTCTTCCAGTAACTTGCAATATCAATCAGAAATTCTTATGTCCTTTCCAATCACTGAAAAACTTATCATGTAGCCCTATTTTCATGCTTAGCACCTGAGAAGTGCACCTTCAACATCCTTGTCTTCCGGGGATGCTCCACGACAAGGGATTTGTTACATCACTTACTCATAGAATCTCCAGCATTGTTATTGGTGCCCACTGCCAGATTCAAAAGCAACACTAAGAGCTGTCCCTAGAGCTTCAGTAATCTCTGCTATGACACAGACGTACAAAGGCTCTTAAATACTTCTCTCCCTTTCACGAGTTTTCCATGGTGCAGATGAGGTACAATGTATGCAAGTCAGAAAACAATACCTGGAGAGCCAACATCAAACCAAGTCTGACCAGCAGCAATCTCAATGACTTCTGAAGTCTCTCTCTGTGCTGACATTCAAGAGCTCTCCAAGTTCCTTTAGGCACGTGGTGTTCCTTTGGTGATGAAGGCTGACATACGATCCCAAATTCCTAAAATCTCTCAGCCAGCGGACAACAATGTGTATGGTTTGTCTGCTTTAGCCAAGACAAAGTGCTTGATGCCAAACAATTCAAAGCAGAGTTAGTGAGTTCTGAACTTGTCTTATCGCTGTCGTCTGCAATGTGCTATTCGATCACATCAGCAGTTTTGGGGCCATCAAGTGCGGAAAAGTGACAGGAAGACAAGTGTCAGCTCTGACAATAGACTGCATCCATGTTTCCTCTCAATTAACAATGCTAATAGCACATAGACGCATTCTTCATCTTGCAACTGTGGTAACTGTCAGGGAAACATTGATTAGAATGAATTTATGAGCACACAAACACATTCTCTCTCCTCCACAGGAATCTCTGTCCATAAGTTGATCTCTCCAATGCAGAGAAGAACTCAAGCTGCCATTACCACAGACCATTTCAAAGAAAAATCAGCCTTGATATGATGAATATTTCCAACAGAACAATCTAACAAATACCACATCCCTCCACCTTTTTGCTTTCTTTACACATAACTGCATAGAACAAAAATCCAATTAAATTTCTAAAATAAGGTCACCTCTCAAACTCACATACACTTTCTACAAGACTGCCAAGGAGTTCTCATACAGATCTGGACCTAGGCCAACCTGAAATACATTTTGGTGCCCTAAAGCCCATGGAATTTCAAAAGGACAAATTATTCATCAATGTCCTCTGCTACTAAAATGCATTCTGCAATGTTGCTGGCACAGAATGGCTGTTTGCTCTGAGTGGGCAAAATGATTTATTTGTTATATATACATATAGCCTCTGAAGCACTGCAGTCCTTGTGACAAAGAGGCATACAAATGTGAGGATTATGCAGATAAATCACAGGCGCAGAACTGGACTCTACTGTACTTCCACTGTGTGTGTATATATATGATCTACAAACACTTTCAGATGAAGTTTTGTAATGTTTTAACATTGAAAACTATTGTTTTTATAAAAGTTGATTACTATTTCCAAATACCTATCTTCCTGCCCCTGTGTATTGACTAATACATTAAGCTAGAATAAGACAATACACTTTTTGCTTCATAGCTATTGAGAAGCTCCTAAGCATAATTAGATTATCTCAGTTCAACCCAGACCAAAATCGTTTCTGGGATGTTCCTACAGCACATTTCATCTAGTACATCTGCATTATTTATGGCATTTACACAAGGTGAATTGAAGGCTTTTATAAACTAAGACACAAATCAATACAAGCTCTTAGCAGATGGGGCCTTAGTAGGGTTCTACAGCAGCATCATTCAACACTGAGCCAACTCTTTCAACTGAGTAACTGGTAACACAGAAGAAAGGTTTGCTCAGGAAGTCAGGAATTAGAGACACCCTCAGCACCCATCCTTTCCAGGAGAACTGCACCTGCCTCATCCAGAGCCGGAACAGGCAGGGTTAGGTTTGAATGCAGTAAGAGCGCTTCGCAACATCAGTCCACAAGCATTATGATGGCTCTGTTTCATTTCCCTCCCCAAGCTAACATAAAAAGGCTGTAACACAGATGGCTTTCCCTGTCAGAGGTACCATGGGCTGGGAAGGAACGGATGGGAGGCAAATTCAGTTTGGCACTCAGTCACGTCAGCAGTGTGCTCCAAAGGAGACCCTTCTCAGCTTCCACTGTGTTGGTGCTTGTTGTAGGCAATACAGGTGGAGGAGCAGAACTGGCCTGAGAGATCAGCGCTGGGCAGGAGAACTAGCTGGAGCCACAAAGCCTTAGTTCCTCAGAGAGGGAAAACCCTCCCCACCCTCCATTTAGAAATGGCCAGCTGGGCCAACATGGGAGAGCAGATGACAGTAAGATACATGTGGCTTTACAAGTGCCTGTTTTTCAGATAATGTTCTTTTAATTCACCTTGGCTGGTCTTCATTGACAAATGCTCATCACAAAGAACAGATCATTATTTGAGGCACTTACCACAGAGATCAGATCACCCTGATCCTTCTGTTTTCCTAATGCATCTACTTGTACACTGAAAATTCACAAGAGTTTTTCTTCTTTGGATTTAGTGAAATTGAAAGTTGTCTTCAGAGATTTTGGCAAAAGAACCTTTTAACCATCTATTTATAGAGCAGTGCATTGGGATCTGCAGTAGCCAGAAGGAAAAAGGAATGAATGATAAATTATCCAACACAAACTTCCTTTAGAACAGTAACCTGAACAGAAAAAAGCTGATTTATGTTCCTGTTCAATTCCTTGCTCTAAAAATGCTCAGTAAAGGGATTTGGCCCCTTAACCGAATTTAAAAACCTTAGGGCCTTGAATTTTTTTTTTTTATTTTTTTTTTAGATCAAAGAAGTCTCAAAAGGTCCCATCAACTCAGCCTTTAGCTGAAAAACAATAGGCTACTGAACTTATGAAGAGATTTATATATGTGTTGGGGATGAAAAAATCCTGTTAGTCTTAATTAAAATCATGCCTTGCTCAGCTGACACGGGTTTTACTTTCATGAGATTTATGAATACATGATCCTGACAGCTCTCCATGAGGTCCTTCTGGAGAAAAAAGGAACAGTGGAGATAATGACTGAAATTCTCAAGTAAAATCACATGGGAAGAAAAATCTTCCATGGTTAATCATTCTACTCTTCACCAGTCCTTCAGAAATCACACACTTCTCTGCCACTCCCAGAAAAGAGCAAAAGGCTGCTAGGCAGGAGACCAGCTCATCATATTCTTCCTCAGACATCTCTATTCTAAATTACCACAGACAGTACTTCCTGTGCACACACAAGCAGCAGCAGAAAGCCACAGGAAGGCTTGGAGGCCTCTCTTCTGTATACAATGAGGGTGCGGGTCAAAATGAAGTTGAGACTCCTTCATATAACAATGAACCCTTACAGACACCTAACATGGGAATTCAGCCTTCTCAACTTGAAAGCAGTGACAGATTGAACAAATCACATGTATAACCTAAATGGGTGATTGTAAGTAAACTGCAATCCTTCCATCCTGAAAGCAGTGGGATGGGGAATGTTTGGCATGTTGCCTTACCCTTGGGTAAAGGCTTTGTAGCAAATAAGTTATTCCTGAGAAATTGCTGACAGATAAAATTTATGTAAACATTAAAAACTGCCATATTGAGTAAGGTAACAAAGGCCAGCTCTATGTCCCTACTTCAAAACTGTCCAGAAATGGGAGCTCAGGTAACAGCATAAAAGTAGACAAGAATAAAATGATACTGCCCCAGAAAGAACCCTTACTTCCAGCCACATGCAGTTCAAGATAATATGAGAAGTAGAGGTGACATCTGCATGATTCAGTAACCCATGATGAAATTCTCTTCAATTAATTAGTATAATCCTTGCTTTAAATTCACATAACCTTTTAGGTATTTCACTGCTTTAAAAAGTATTGCATGAAGCAGTATCTCTTTGGTTTGAGCTCATCTGATCTTCTGATACACCCTCTTCTTACAGCACCTCTTCATCTTCTCTGACATTTGATTTTTTTTTGCTAAGTCTTTTACGTATTCTCTGCCATCTTTTCCAGCCTGAAGACTTGTCATGTATATAAATGTTCTTCATGGTTCCATACATTCAGAACATCCATAAATGTTCATCTGGTTCCATACATTCAGTCATTCTTGCTGCCCCTTTATGAAACTTTCCTAGTTCTGCTACACTCTTTTGAATTTCCTAAGCTCTGGATACACATGAAAGACTAGGTTAATCAATACAAAAATTTGCCTTGACTTTGGGAATCAATTCTAATAAAAGATACACTATTTTCTGAGGGAGAGGGGTTAAAATGAGAAGTAAATTTTAAAAAAAGTTATTATAGCCAGGTAAGAGAGAAGCTCCATTTTAGACCAGGAGATCTGAATGATTTTAAACACCACAGCTAACAGTTTAGTTAATGCACATTAAATATTTTATCTAGAGTGGTATAGCAAAATAAACAGTAAACAAAATAACAAAAATAAAGAAAACCAATAGCTTTTCAACAGAGCCACTGTATGCTGCTGTGGGAACATGAGGTTATATGCAAAACCCAGGCTTAGCATTGCAAAAGCATAGGGGTTATTGTGTGTGTGTGTGTGTGTGGCAGGTAGTTCCACATGCAGACAGGTCCCTGACTGATGAAGGGAGCATGAACCAATATCCTAAAGGGAGGGGCAAGTGTTGTAGTGAGAACTTAAAATAATTTTTTCTTAAATCATCCTTATTTTTTTTACTGCTGGCCTCCTTCAGTAATTGTAGGCTGTTATCACAATCCCATGCTGTTCAGATTCTTATGTTTCTATTTTGTAGGTTTTCAGAAAAAAAAAGTGTCTTGGATATGGTCACTGATTACAGAAAAGTCCTTCAAGAGCAAGGAAAGCACACATGGTTCTTTCCTTCAAATTTGCCCCAAAACATTAACATCATAGAGAATACTGAACTGTTCTGGCAATGATTTTCCAGGTAAGACAAAAAGCAAACATCCTGACTGCTCAGTGAGCTTTACTCTTCTCAACAGAAGCAGAAAGCTAAGCTTCAGAGCCCAGATAAATTCCTGTTTGGGTAGCAACTCTGGAAATATGCCTCTACAGCTTCAGTTCAGATGTTCCTCATTCTTCACCCTAGATGAAGATGATGAACCTGTGCAAGGTTAGCACCACTTCTATGTTTCAGCAGCACACCAGAAAAACCACAGAAAAGTCTCAGAACTCATCCTTTACAGTGTGTGATACTTCTCTAAAGGAAACCCAGAATATTTCTGGAAAAAGGGCAGTACGATTATAAAACAGTGGTCAAGAGAAAAATACAGACATCTTTCTTGAGGCTAGAGAAAGAATGCTGTGCTAAACAATTTAATAATTAAATTGAAGAGGAAAATACCACTGTAATTAACATACAAAGAATCAGCATGGCCTAGCTAATCTCATCATGATGAGATCGAATAAAGTAGCATGCGTTTTATGGAGCAATTTAATCTGGCAAGCAATTAATCGTAAGAGCACTAAGTCAAACGAACAGATTTCCCTTTAAGGAGATCACATTCATCATCTGTAATGTATTCTAAAGTGCAATTTGTTAGCCAGCCCCTGAATTTTACCGAAGACATTTACTGTCTTCCTTTAGTGGAAAAGTGATTCCTGACTGACAGGAGGGAGTGGCATCAGTCTTTTTGAACTGGCCACCCTATTAACACTAACATGTTCTCAATCATTGATGCAGGAAGCAAATAACTTACAAAAAGTAGCTTCAAGTTTCTACAAGCTTTATATTGTAGAAAACAGTACATGCTATTTGAATCATGTCGTAAGCTGCAGACCAGCATGATCTGACCCATCTCTGTAACAGCCTGGAACTGATAACATAACTGATGCAGGAAGGGGGAAATAAAATAAATAAATAAATAAACAAACAAGCAAACCCATTAAAAACACCCCACATGTTCCTTTCTCATTGAGAACATCAGTAGGCATCTTTCACCTGTGCTCCTCCTGGTGCAAGTCTGGGATTCTGGCTCTCCCCATCCTCTGATATTCTGAACTACAAAATAATCCTTCCCTGTTTAGATTGCATCATTTTAACTGATTACAAGACTGCCCCAAACTCCCAGTGCTTTGAATGTTAGAAAACCTTTCACTTCCAACTTTTATTTATTTATGATACTCCCTGTCCATTTGTTCCCTTTACAAACTACCTTTCAGCTTCAGAAGCTGCTCTACATCACTTCTGTTTCCCACCGCATTAGCAGTATCCATTAGTTTTCACTTTGCTGGATTGGGCAAAGCACGAGCCAAGTGTCCTTGGGAAGGAAATAGTGATTCTTGATGCTTGCCTGCACCTGTCCCCATCCAAGTTTATCCTTCTACAAGACGAATTTGAAGGGCTCCTCTCTTCCTAGGAAAAGACCTTCTGTTGAGTATTTTCCTATCTTGCTGAGTAGATGGCATTATTTTAGTTCTGCCTGAGTGCACAGTTCGGATCATGAAGATTAGCAGGCTGAAAGCAATCAGAGCTCACATCCTCTAAGTGTCCTTGGGTCCAAATTGATTCCACTTGGAACACAGAAAATGCTTTAAAAACTAAAAACGTGTTAGCAGACAAAAAAAAGGGCCCTAAAACCATTCAGTAAAGCTAAGTCTTAACAGGGACCACTAAACTTTACCAAAAAACATGTGGCAACATTTCATCTAAAAAGCACACAAAATTCACTCAAATGAGGCTATTGGCCATGTGAGAACAAAAGCTTGCAAGAGACATACAGCTTCTGCCAGTGCCTTCCTGCGCCACTGTCACTCCGAATCAATTCAAAAGACAGATTTCTTCACAGTAATGACAGGATGAGACCTATGCCTGGCTGCTTTCACTCCTCTTCCAGCCTGATAATTTCCCTTATGCTCCACTCAGACTGAAGGCATGAATATAAAGTAGCCCCATGCCAAATCAAAGTTAAATAAGTAGTACTGGAGATGGAGTACAATAAAAAAAAAATAAAAATCCCTGAGCTATGCTCAGACCAAGTTCAGTTAGTATCATCTACTTTCAGAAACAGTTAAAACAAAGCTCATATTAAACTGATTATGAAAAAATACTTCTTTACTGCACTGCCAAAGCAGCATGGGCAAAAAACTGTAAAATATAAAATTAATCAAAATAAAGATTTTTGTGCTCTCAAAGGGGAAGAAAAAGTCCCCACACTGCAAAAAGATGGCTACACTAAAGATGCCTAAGATGGCTAAGCCTTTAAACTCCTCTAACCTGAACTTAAGTGCTCAGTATTGTTTCCTGATGCCTTCCTGCTACATAACATCATACTTAGACCGATACCACATTAAAACGACAGCAAGTGCAGGCACAATTCATTTAACAATTAATCTACCCTAGTTATCATTTTCACTTGTCATTAACTGCCTCTTAAATGCCCTCAATCTCATATAACCACAGACTCTTCCTTTAAACACACACACGGGGGAATATGCCATTATAGGCATTATTCAAAGCAGCGCTTTCTGTCCCTGTCATCAACCACAGCATTAATCATACTCAGAATAGTTTCTCCTCACAAGTGACTGAGTTGCATAGTTGGATCTCACCGGCAGGATCCAATTTAATGGTAAGATCACAGACAGCAGACAATACTGGGCATCTGCAACGACATGTACTGTGAGTTCTTCCGATTTTATCCTTTAGTGATCTTTCAGGGAAAGAAACTAGATGCCAAGCACCACAAGCTCCTTCTCATTTAAATAAGTGCTCTACTCTGCATCTCTAGCAGATGGCCCAGAGTCAACATATAGCACAACACCCTCCAGGAAAACAGGCTTTCTTGCTTGTTTTACTATCTGACCATGCAGTGAAGAGACTGCTCCCTAAAATCAAATGGGTTAGGTTGGAAAGGGCTTTAGGAGGTGACACGGTCCAACTCTGCACTCAGCTTAGGGCCATTTAACTCACAGCTATGTTCAGGCAAGATAGGAATAGATTGCAATAGCAATAGATTGCAGGCAAGATTGCACTGAGCTATTTGTTCCAGTATTGGATCACTTATGTTGAGAAGAACCTCCCTCACTGCAATCTGACTTACTTTATTTCCCAGCCAAACTTCAGATCCTGACAGTCTTGTTTTGTGACTCTTCATTTCTGACATTAGTTTATGCTTAGAGTGAAAGTCACCAAACAAGGAAGAAAAACACAGGCTACTCAGTGAAAATTGCAGTCTGGTCCTTCAGCATGGCTCAAGATATCACACATGGACTAACTCAGTAAAGAATCAAGAACCTGATGGCAGACCTATTGCTTTCTAAGTCTACAAGGGAAGTCTGCCTCAGACGACCTCATCTCAAATGTCCATAAAAAGTTAACTCAGATTCCAAAGCAAACAAATAGTATTGCAAAATTGTAAGGAGGACATTAAATAATTACAAAAAAAGTATAAGTAAAAGCAATCAGCCTTTGTTCACATATACTGCCCTGCTTAACAATCTCCCTGTAAAGTCCTTTCAAATGCCTCATGAAGGACATTATATAAAGTACATCATATTCACACCCTGCTGTCAGCAGCAAGAGCTTTACATTAATTAACACAACACTCAACCTTCTGGAAGAAGGATCCAGTTTAAAATTCCTCATCCAAACTGTGGGCAACATCCCAAGTTTGTTTAGAATAAAAGGATTTATCCTGCCCTCAAAGCACTTACCAGCCACATTTTCTATATTGGGTAGAAACAATTTTTTTACAGTACCCAAAGCCATCTTTGAAATTTAGTGTTATAAAGTTTGAAATCATCCTTCCCTCGGCCACATAGGTTGCATTACTTCCCATCCCACACAGACTCAAAAACCTTCCATAATCCAACTAATGAGAAGAAAAATGTCACTGTAATTAACACAAAAAGTGATGACCTAATTAATCACTAAAGCAGCAACATGAAAAAGCTTTAGGCTTTCAAAGTCTTCTAGCAAAGTCAGGCAAAAAGATTGCCAGGGAGCTTTTAAGGTCATTCCAGTTTTGGTCACCCTCAAAATAAGGCACGTTTGAGACCATGCTTTTTTATCCTATCAAACAGGACTCCACTGTAGTGAGATGCCTTCGATGTGTCAGAGATCTCCTACTTCAGACTTCCAGCCAAGTAACGCTCAAGTTTTCATTTTTTGGGCTCACAGTAGTATTGTCTCAAGCCCAATACCTAAGGCAATATTGATACTAACAGCAAGAACAGTTTCCAAAAACCACCCTGCACTGTATCAGCACAAGAAAGAGAACATGTGCTGACCCCTGCAAAGAGTCACACCAGTGTCCACTGATGGTGCTGGACATAACCAGGGAAACACTTTGCAGTATTTTAATTTAAAACTGGTTTAACAGGTCAATGCTGCTAAGAGAGACTGTCCTGTTGTCCCTGACACTAAGTTGTTTGTGCCCACATCCTCTACAGTCTGGCACAACCAGTCACATATCTGTACGCAACAAAGGCTGGAGAACTGACCCACGCTAAAAACACATTGTTCTTTTTTTTTTCCTGCCTAGAGAGTTTTATCCTGGGTCAGGTCCCCAAGTCTCCTCCTTTACATGCAGCTGCACGATGCAGGCTGCTCCCCACAGAGGAGATAGCAGGAACACACGGCAGATGAACCCTCCTGCTCAGCCGCACTGTCAGTTTGTACCTGCTCCAAGTGATCACAGCACAAGCTGAAGAACCACACTGGGGCAGTTTTGTCAGAGGAACATCCTTTAACTAAACCCTTTCCAACAAGAGATATTAGAACCTGGTACCCATCAGATTTGAATTCTTCATGAGATCACTGTTACCTTAACATGGTTGACTTGGGTTGCTAAGAAGCAGGCAAGCACATGGGCATCTGCAACTGCCAAACCTTCACAGTCAGCATCCCCTGAGAAAGGCAACAGAAATCTGACCTCAAAGCTAAGGGAGAAATTGCTACTTCTGAAGCATTATGCCATCATTTTCTGAATTTTCTTCTAGCTACAAGGGTCAGAAAAAAAATTTAAAGACTAAATAGGGTAATAACAAAAGGTTCTGGGATTCCCAGTCAATTTAATTCAGGCCACCTGAAACTCCGATGTATCTTATGGCCTCTGTCTGGACTCAGAGATATCAGAGTCCAAAATACTCTGACATTTTGAAAGGGGAAAAAAAAAAAAAAAAAATCACCCTCATTCAAGCTCTCTTCCCCCCACCCCCAGCTCCAAGCAGCATTTTACTTTCACCTTAGCCTTGGCTATACCAACTGGTATTTACTGGCAGTTGCACAGTTAGCCCCTGTGCTGGTAGAGTGAGACAACTTTCTCTGTCTTTGGTGGGTAAAGCTCCTAAGAAAACGCATCTTAACTTTAAAAGCTAGGATTTTAATTTTTTAATTAACAAAGTCTTACAAACAAGTGTCTTCCTCTCACAGTTCCCTGAGAACTGAGCTACAGATTCTGGTGCAATCTTCAGACTGCAGTTCTGCAGTCATGCTAACAATGTATTATCCTTGCTTTCAGTTCAAAATAAGGTAGGTACTTCATTACCTTAATGAGCAGATGTACTTAATGAGCAGGTACTTTGTCAATTTAGTCCTAAAGGAAGAATTAAGAGAACAAGGCATTTACATTTCTAGAGCAAAACCAAACTTTTGACCCCCCCACTATTATAAGATAATAAGAAATACATTGTACTGACTTTTGAAAAGCTTTTTTTCCAAGTACACATCCCACAGCCCAGATTTTCAGAGGGAATAATAATTCTGACTGCTGCTGTGAGCAACAGATTTCTTTTAAACAGAAAGAGCAAAACAGCTTTATATTACATCATTTTTCAAGGGAAAAAGGTGCTACTTAAGCTCACAATGATTTTTACATTGTTTGGGTTATGAAGAAAGTTGCTTAATGTTCTTTCTCCATTAAAGCAAATCTTGAAAGCTATACTTGAGACCAGTGGAGATCACAGTCCCTTATATTTACCCAAAGAATTAAACCAGCATGCGCAAAGTTTCGACAAGCTATAAACAGCTGTTTCAAACTGTGCTTCAGTCATGTTCCAGTAGAGCCAGTTCTTGGGGCCAAGAGAATCTGGTTGCTTCCTGGCTGCATTAGAGCTACCAACAAAGACACTGACTGTAAGGTTGAAATCTATCAATTAGGAACTGAACTCATGCCAGCTGCAGTACCAGAGAAATAATTAAGATTGTTCTCGTAAACAGGATGAAACAATAGAGCCACTGAAAGCCAGAAACAGCAGACCTCTCTGAATTTTGAGCTGCAAGAAAAAACTCAAGATGTTTACAAGTCTGCATTCTAGCTGTGCAGTACATGCTTTAATGTATTTCTCAGCTCATCCACAACTTGACTGTTTCCAGCAACAGGATTCAAGACCAAAATATCTGCAAATGAGACAGAAAAATAACTTCTAACCAATAAATATTTTATCCACTTCTGAAATAAACCAGAACTACTCCCCATGCAGACATATATTCTCCAGTATTTTTATGTTTTTAGAGAGAAAAGTATTTGGCAAGCAAAACAAGAAAGAATTTCTTGCCCAGTGCCACACTGCTTCAGACCAGGCGGTGCACAGTCACTCACATAAATCAAACACAATTGCACCAAGAAGTCTCACTTCTCTTTCTCTTCTCACAAAGCTCCAGACCCCAAGCTCACTAGCACAAAAGCTGAAATTATGTGCCAACATTACACTTCCAAAGCTGAATACACAGAAAAAAACCTGCTTGCAGCTTGACTAATTCCACATTATAAGCCCACGGTCTGCACCCATGAATCCAGTAAACAAGATCCACAGACAAGAACTGCCTAGGCAGCTGTATTTGACACAGAGCATACGAAATCTGGATTGCCATACCTCAGTAATGGAGGTAATATCTCTCAGCAAACTTTACTAAGTAGCCTACAGATCCTGGCTAACTTTCCAAAACTTTCAGAACTCAAGGAAGAAACGTTTCCAATATCCAGAAAGATAAAGTTTCACAAGTGGGCAAACTGCAGTGCAACATTCACCTTACAGGAATCACATGAACTAAGATACTTGCTGAACTTCAGAAGAGACTGCTAAGCAGTGGCTGTGCTGCAGAAAAGTTTCCTTTTGGCCCAGCAAACAATCCTCTCTTGTACAGGTGCCTCACCTCCATCGCAAACCTTACAGAGCAGCTGAAATACACAGGGGGATCCTGCTGCCAGTCCCCTCTTAAAGGCCAGCCTGTTGCCTTTGTGACTTAAGGAAATGAAAGTGGCTGATAAAAATTGCAGACATTGAAAAGAAGCAAAGAAAGTCAGTTAAGTGAGGCTGCCATCCCAGGAACAAATCACTTCAAGACTGTTCCCACCCCAATCCAAAAAAGTTTTGCTTACTCTGAGGATGAAATTTTAGAGCAAAAGTGATCCCTGTAGAATGACATTCAAGTGCACTGAAGAAACTAAGCTGTGGCTATGGCATCTCAGATAGAGGCATTTCTTTGCCATCCAACAGCTTTGCTCAAAATCAGCATCAGCTCTAGAAACCTTAACTTATAACAAAAAAAAAAAAAAGGCAAAGAAATCAATCCTTTCAAAAACCTACTGGGAAAAAATAAAGTTCACTGAAGAGAAAACAGGCCTGACATTGTCAGTCCCTTCCCAGGCAGCAATGACTGAAATGGAAGTAAATGGCAGAAAGAAGGAAGGTGACTAGGGATGTGCCTGACTTGCTGAACCACGCTGCTGTGTTCATGGAACTGCTCCATACAACGCCACTCAACCAACAGATCTGCTATCTGGATTCAGGCCAGTGGTAGAGACAACATTTAATTGAGCCACTGCATGAATGAGAAAGAATGAAAGAAAATTATAGCAGAATGAAATTGGCTATGGCTCTGTAAGAGAAACACACTGAGATGAATCAGCTTGTAAATAAAGAGCAATAACTGAAAACTAACAACACTGTCTCAAGAAGAAATCAGATAATGTACAAGAAATGAAATGCTGAAGTTACAGAACTAGACTAAATGCCAATTAAAATAATGGAAACACGGGTAGACTGCCATGAAAAGACAAAACATTGCAACCAAAGATAGGAGTGCTTCTTTCCTTCTTTTTGATTCTTCTGTTAATATGTTGCTGGTCATTAGTTTTTTTTCCCTTTCAATCCACCTGCTTCCTTTATTTAGGTGCCAGCTAATGCCAGAATCTGTTCACATCAAGATCTGTTGCTCCTAGCAAAGTAACTTTCCTTACCAGAATACTGCAAGATCAAGTGAAAAACAAGCAGAGTTAGCAGGTGAACTCTGAGTAACCCAGCTGTTATAACCACTGTGGCATTTCAGAACTGTTCTGCTGTGCCAGAATCTCTATGCAACTAGAAAAGCATGCAATAAGAAACACATGAAATGACAGGAAGAGTCTGTTAGTTTTCCTCGTGCAATGAGGATTGATCACAGGTCACTAAAAAAGAACTAGAACAAATCCAGAATCCCCATCTAGAATCCACTTTCAGTTTTTCAGCATCATCATTTTTTCAGGCTACCACCCAAAAACTGCAATGAACTAATTCTTCAAATAGCTGGGATACATAAAGCTCAGAAGTTTTCATACAGCATTTTAGCAACAATTTGATCCTTAATCTTACCAAACTTACTTTAGACTTTAAAAGTACCAATAAAATACATTTCTGCCTTTCTTTTTGCATTTTGTTGCTTTCTTCTTCTTAAGTAATTGTTGACTGTCTTGTACTATCCTGTGATCTGAGCTCAGTCAGGCTGATTAGCAGTGACAGCATGTCAGAGGTCATTACCATTAAGCACACCTCAGTGAACAATTCAATGGAGTTGTTATTCCACCAGCGGTAGCCCTCACAAGTGGGTTTAAGAATCCCAGGGAATGAACTCCAGATCACTCTGGGCTAACCTGCATGTCTGAGCACCCTCTGCTGCTCAGCACTGGCTGGAACCAGCAGTTCCACATGGTCCCCCAAGTCCTGGGGGAACACAGTACACACCCAGTGCAATGGTGCAGCTGGAAGGAGCACAACCTGAGCATCCTTAGCCCACAGCTGTGGTTCATCTTGGAGAATTTGGAAAGAAGCAGGTGCTTGGTATTTTCAGCTTGGAGATTATGGCCTTAGATTAGCACATTGCCAAAGGCAGCATGTTTCTGTGTGTGTTCTACATATAAATATACATATTTGTAAGTGTATAAAAAGACCTTTCCCAGATCTTTGTTCGCGAAGACTGGCCACACACACACACATGTGAGTATGTCAGTATATGTTTCTATATATACACAGATATCCATATATGGATATACACATTCATATATGTGCATATATCTATAATGTACACACAGATATCCATATTTTATATATGTGCATATAGATTTTCTTGACCATTTCTTTTCATAAACAGGCTTTAAGGTTGCCCTCCCTTTTTCACTCTCTTACTCATATTGGCAAGAAATGTGCGTGTCCATTTTGTCTTTACAGAGAGGGAAGGAAGAAAGTGCATGTGTGTACATATATAAATACATATCTTATACACAGTTTCAGCTGACTAATCCACAGGTCATCACTCCATACTGAAGCCCTTCTCTACCAGCAGGTCCCCATTCATGTATCCTGCATAAATGCTAGAGCCATCCATTGCAGCACGACTAGCTTAGCAGCATTTGGTTCTTCCCTCCCCATAAATAGATGTTCAATTCCTTGCAGTTTGGTGGAACAATGAAGGTACTACATGGACTGCTTGCAGCTGCTCACTTTCTAACAAATATCTGAATGGAGCCTCCTCCTCTGTCAAGGTTTTCAATAAGTGCAGTTCTGTGGAGTGCTGGTAATTTATCATAAGCCATAGCTTCAGGGCCGGGATGTCTGTTGTCCTACAACAAACAAGCACAGCCTGATTTGGCTTTCTTTCACCTAGGTAAAATTGCAAGGCTTCCTTCAGAATGCTCCTGCCTAGATTGGCAGCAAGCATAACCCTTTTTTTACATATCCATGTGATGCTTTAAATGCTCCTCCCAAATCCCCTGTCTCTCCTTTACAATCCCAAAAGCAGCCCTGGGAGAAGCAGCACCTCCTGTTCAAAGAAAGAGCATCACACAGTGTCTCAAGTGGAACAAGAGCAGCTGCAAGATCGAAGACTGAATGAAAGCACCCAAGCAAGGATTGCAGCATATGCTACAACAGCACATAAAACACCTTAAAAAAATAACCCTATATAGTTCCATACTACAAACTTACTCTCTGCTTATTAAAAATGTTTCAGTGAGAAAAATAAAGTACTTTAAAAATTATGATGGGACTGAATTTCAGACAATGGAGAAATTCAGTCAAGTAATCATTGAGCTAACCTATTTATTCACCGTGGAAAAATCCTGATCAGGAAAAAGTCTGTTAAGAGAACACAGGGATTCAGCTGCTACCCTTCTCACTGAATAGACAATCAGAAGATGCCCCTTTGAACCTTGCGTTAATAAAATTCTCATTAAATGCAAACCTGCACAATGTTATCTTGAAGAGGCTCATTAGCTTCATAAAAAATAACTTGTCTCAAAATGTGTTTATTTCCTCACGGGTGAGAAGGTGAGTTTTCAAACCACCAACTGCTGCACCTTCCTATTTCAACCCCACCAGTGCTGCAGCTATATCCTGCAGTCTATCACATCTCAATTATCTATGAAAACCCCAGAGACATATCCACAGACAGAAGTTATAATGACTATTGTGAGATAGGACAGCAATCCAAATCACTCATTCCGGTGCGGTATGTAAGATTTTCAGACAGATAAGGCTATTATTATTCTGTCTTCTTCAAATTTTCATTTTCTTTAGGTTGGACAGAAATTATGAATTATCTGTAAAAAAGAGAAGGCAGGAATAGCCTCCCCATCTCTCAATACTAAAAAAGAATATTCGTGACTGCTCTTTTCACTGGAGAAATCAAAGAACACAAGGACAAGAAAAATCAAATAATCAGCAACAACAAAACTGCCTAGTGGAGAATAAGGTCCAAGAGTAGTGTTCATACCATAATAGGAGACACAAAGCGAGATCTCTCTCTGTGGCTGAGTTTAAACAAGAACGTGTCAAAGATTCTCTAAGTATTACTCATCCCGACTCTCTATTACAGCAATTTATCAGCTGAGCTCACCAGTTCAGCACTATGGGTGCAAGCAGGACTGTTTTATGTGTCTCCTCAACAGTTACTCCTGTAACACAAATGCATTGCAGCCACACATCACTCTTCTCCTGGTAGAAATACACATAAAATTGTACACTAGGATTTAAGGCACTTGTTAAAGCCCACCACATGCATGCACAGGCAGATGCTTTTACATTTATAAAACCCACTAAAAGCCTTAGGATAAGGAAATGACAATGTTTATTTATTTTTAAATAGCTTGTATAATGTGATGAGATATAAACCAAAGCATGACTTTGCACTGTAGAGTTACAGCAAAAAGCAGGTAATCATTGCTCATAAAAACTTTCCAGAATGATGGAGCAAGGTGAGGGAAAAATCCAATGTGAAGCGGATTTCTCTAAATTCATTCTCTTCATGGCAAAGGTATCCAAATAAGACACAGTATGCTAAGACCATTCTAAGGGGAAACCGAAGGGGCATAAACAAACAAACATAACAAGAAGCTAAACCAGGTTCTAGTCCCAGTCACCATCTTGAAACATCACACTGTCATTCACCTTCACAAAAGAACAGTACCTTTGGATTTTTCTGGCTGCTCTGAAATTATTCAGTTAAAGAATCCTTCAAATGTACTATTTTTAGCATCAGAAGAAAACAAACCAGAAGACAAAATTCTTCCCCACCCCCTTTTTTTTTTTTTTTTTTGAGAGAGCAAAGAAAATGGGATAAACCAAACAGACTGACTCTCAATTCTAATCCCTCCCTAGGCCTTGAATCAACTCTAATTTAGACCTTTTCAAATTTCAGTGAATGAAAAGCAGCCATTCACAACATTTCAACACAGATGAGCAGTTGGGTGGAGCAAGGGAAATCTACCAAAAGTCCATCAGAGAAATATGTTAGAGACTTCACTGGTTCCAGACAGAACCGTGATCCGGACACGTCTGATACAGGCTGTCCAGGGTGGGGTACCACAGTGACAGTTTTCTGGTTGTTTCTTGTCTCACAAACTTCATAAAAGCAGTTGTTAAGCCAAAAGGAAATAAGCCCGCACAAAATCTTAGTTTCACAAACCAGGAGTGAGCACAAACCCTCTGTGACCACTTATTGTTTTAATCTCTTCCCAGTTCAGGTTTCTCTCCCTGGGTATACAGAGAATTCTCAAGGCAGACATTTTGTGTCACATTAAGTGACGTTCATTTGCCAACAGCTACCTGTTCTGTTGCTTCACTTCAAGTGCATTATCTACCCACAAGAGTTCATTTACAACTGTTAAAAAAAGATAAGGATAGTACTAAAATAAATCTGGAATCATATGTGATTGTCAACAAGCTTACAGACTTACTAAGGGAACCTTTAAGGTGGTTTACAAACATGTAAGATGTACACTGTTTTCAAAGATGCCCTCAGAGAGTTTGTCCTACACAATGTCTTCTTTAGTGAGGGAAATGACAAGCACTAGCAATGCAACAGTACTGAGCTACTTGGTGTTGCAGACACTGAGTGTCTTGGGTGACCAGGACGGACAGATATTTTTTCCGTATAAATACTTACATCTTTTATGGTTTGTTTAAAGGCCAGAGCTAAGCAGTAAATATTCTCCCTCAACATTCTTTCATTTTCCAATTAATCAGATCCATGTTCCTCTTGCTCAGTACCCAGCTTGGTCAGTACTAGCTGCTTCAGGTGCCAGGAAAATAAATTATTGCCATTGTGAAAGAGTACACACCTAGATTTACACTCTTTAGCCTTACAAGTAAAGCATAACTTCTGCCCTTGAACGGGAAGAAGAGGCTTAAGAGAACACTGCAATGTCCTTAAATAATCAGTTTTAAACACACACAAAATCCTGCAATGTTAACAGGCCTCATATCTGCTTATTAGCGCTGGCTTATAGTCCCCTCCATAGCTTCACGGAATCGCAATAGAATCACGCAACAGAAATCCATTAGGTCCACAACTGTTCTTCCAGCACAGCATTGTTCCCTACTGTACAATTTCTCACAAGAATGCTGTGAGGATTAATTCATTACAATTTGTGCCATGCTTTAAAAGCATTCAGTCAACAGAAGAGCCGAGAGAATTATCAGGGAGAGGACAATCAAACCCTGGTGATCCTCTCTTTATCCCAGTAGTCCGTTTAGAGCAACAGTTTAGATCAACAAAGAGAACAAATTCAACCCCAAATTTATTAAAACAAACGTGAAAGAATCATGATAAAAATCTAGTTGCACAGGACACAATCTTCAAAATGGTTACTAATTGTACTCCTTACCTAATATTCACTAATGCATGGGTCACCTTGCTTGCAGGCTCTTTCCACTGACCAGCATTGGTAGACAGCCTTAGAACTGAAAGGAGAAGACAATTAACAGTGCTAGCACAAAACTGGCAATTTTCTAATTTAAAACAGAAAAAAAATAAATCTGCTTTGGCAAGATGGAAGTCCAGGAATCACATGAAAACAAAGGTCTTCTTTGAGAAGACCTGTGATCCAGGGCATATACTCCCTTCAAGGCCCATCTAAGAAACCCAGGGAACACGGAAGAGGTGAACAGAAAAAAATAATGACTCTAAGACAGGAAGCAGAGGGGACAGAAGAACCAGGTCCTGCTTTCATCACTGGAATGGACTACATCCTGAAGACTAAACTCTCTCCAGCAATGATGGATTCTTTACACCTCCATTTATCCAGACTTGTAGAGAGGAATTACACACTAGCCTAGGAGAAAACACTCCCTGTAGGAACTAGGGTGCTGTTCTGTTGCACAGATGGTCTCTGACAGACTTAAGAGCAGATCTGAAAACATTCTGCAACAGGAAGAACTTCTAGGGAATCCAATTCTTTTCTGCCAGAGTACCAAAAATATTTATTTAGGTCAAAATACGTAGTGTTTCTATGGTGGTAGTTACCTGCACATCTCTTGGTATGCATCAAAACAATAACAGATCTTGTAGCAGATTAATTTCCATATCGCCTGAATAAAAG
Source organism: Platyrinchus mystaceus (assembly GCA_035041135.1). NCBI lineage: Eukaryota > Metazoa > Chordata > Aves > Passeriformes > Tyrannidae > Platyrinchus > Platyrinchus mystaceus. Next base: position 22,023,422 of record JAWWLV010000180.1, on the reverse strand, counting down.
GGAATTTTCTATGAAGTTGTACATACAGGGTTTTCTGGATATTAGATTTCACAAAAAAGGTTCACCGTCAACTTAGAAGTGAAGGAACAACTCATCATCTGAATTTAGGATCATCTAGAAACATGGATGCTACAATCCATAAGCACAGTGGCTGCATACTCATGCCTATAATTGCAGTACAGAAGCTTCCAGTCTGGCAGATCTGGATAACATTCAGTTTCAAAACAAGAAAAAAAACCCAAGTCCATTAGATTCCACCTCCACTCCCAAAATAGAAAGTTTCAACCACATTAACAGAAAACTAAAGGACAGAGTAGCTTTCTCATCTGTGCCCCAAGGTCAGGGGACAGGAGGGTGATTGTAGTCTCAGAGATGGGCTGACAAGCAAAAGGAAGCTGTCAGGACGCCTGGTGGCTTTCATCAGCTTGAGACAGTGCTACCTTCTCACTTCCTACTCTACCATTATACATCATCTGCAGAAAAAAGATGTCAGCTCTGAATAACATTATTTTGTCCAATAGTAGGTACTGTATTTGAATATTTGAAGTAATGTATTCAGAGAGGGTTTCCATCCAGGTATCTCTAACAGCAATTCAAAGGGGTTTGCTCTAGGTAGCAGGATGGAAAACATTCATGTGACAAATTGTTTCAACAGGTTAGGTGTGCCTTTTGCAATCCAACTAAGGAAGTATTTGAGTGTATTATACTATTCCACTTGCCTTCAGCTTCCACAGGGGACGGGTTTGAAAAAATCTTAACAGCTACAATTCTTGGGAGTAAGAAATGGGTTAGCAAAAAATCTTATGCACTCAGAGGGCACAAAAATGGCCAAGTGATCTCTTATGTAATGGCTGAAAACTGTAGGAAATTCATACAAAAGAGCAATTCAACTTTGCTTGCAGTTACAGGGGGTATTCAGCTACTTTTATGTGGGTGAGGATGGTTCTCCCCCATGTCAGAACAGTGCTGTGGCCAATTGTCTGTCCTTTAACTCCGCTTATTTGCTTATATTAACTCCTATTGTTCATTGATTTATCGCACTGAGAAGGAAGTAGGGGGTGAATGGAAGAAAGGTCCTTCTGGAATAAAGCAAACAAAGAACACAGCTACATTCCTTTTCTTCATAGCTTCAAGTATGCAGAAACTACACCAGTGATGCTGCAGCTACCCTGAGCTGCAGGCTCCTGTGTATACACTGCCTGATTATGCCTCTGTGCATTCCTTGCTCTTCTTTGTTCCTCTTTTCCCTGCTGGGTGTCACTTGGTAGCATTCCAGCATGTCTCTCTCTCTTTGAAGGATGGCAGCTTCTCCCTGTTTTGCCAGTGGGCACATTCTTCAGTCCACTGATTCACTTGTCACTGCAAGCAGGTTTGTGAGGGCTGTTTTTTTGGTTCTTTTGGCAATGAGTGCAGTAGATGTGATTTGCTTAGCACAGCAAGCTTTTTGCTATAAGTTTCTCAAATTCTTTTCCAACTTCTTATTTGCATTGAGTGTTTCTCTGTACTGGCTGGTTTGGCAGCATGTACATGCCTTTTGACTTGAAACTGTTGAATATAGTAGAGGCAAACTACATGAAAATGCATGACATACCACATACTCTCTTTTGACAACAAATTTATATTTCCAACCATGGTACGTGACTGATACAGAGGCAAAGAAGGCATGGAGTCTATTCCTATTTTTTTTGACTTAAAAAAAAAATTATCCCTTTAACAAGTTTATCCTTCTCTCAATTCCTCAATTCTTAATTTACCAAACATGTCCTAGTACCCAAAACATGTCCAGTCAGCAAGGCACACATCCGAAGCAGGTGGACTGAAAACACCAGACACAAACATCCCTCCTCCACCACCCTCACTTCCAGTCAGCAGCAGTCCTGACGAGTCAGGAGGCACTCACCCATGGAATAAAGGTTGTCAAAATTCTGATGCATACGAATGATTTCATAATACAGCTCATCATAGCTGCTGGGAGTGGGGAGGAAGGTGTCTCCATAAGTGATGAACATGTTGAACAGGTTCACAACCTATACAAGTGAAAAGAAGTTACAAGAATATTTAACCCAAATCTATTCTGCAACAGGAACAATACAAACTATGTCCCAAACCTTCAAAGAAATACCTCACAATTTCAACAGGCAGTATTATACTACTTCATTGCTTTATCTATTATTTTCCTTATAGTACAGAAGAGACAGACAAGAAACTTAAATACTATTTTATCTGGGGCTAGAAAAACATGTTTCTATTTTGCATGCAGAGGGACACAGAAGAAGAAACAGTATTGTCAGATCTGGAAAATTAAATTAGGCTTTTCCTCACACAGACTTCTTTATTTGAGCAGACCCTACAGTGAGACCAAACACTGCCCTTTCCAAACACCTACTGAAACCAAAGACAATGATATCCCTCTGCTTTGTGGCCTTCTTCTCATATCTCCTTAACAGGCCAGAAATCCTTTCTGGAATCCTTTCAGGATTACAATTCTTTCTTAAGATTCATTCACTATTAACTTGTTAAAAATAAGAGGATTTGTGTGTACTCACCATAAGAGCAAGGGTGAAGATGTTGTGCTTGGCCAGCAACACAGTCTCATTAGACATGAGGAACTTTAACAAGTTGATCAAAGCTAGGAGAAAATAAGTATTTTTAAAATAATATAAAAAACAAAGCCATTTTCTACAAATCACTTAAATACAGATGCATTTGCATTACCAGGTGTAAACTAGCCTAAATGCCAGCTGCAGAAATTATCCTCAGAATTTATCAGAAATTATCAATTTACATCTAGGGTTTGGCAGTGGTTTTTGTGGCTAAAATACTCTGCTGGACAGCTAAGTGACAGCTATTTTACCACCCCACTTCTATTCTGTTTCACTGACTTCCCAATCAAATCTGCTCAGGCTCAAGCTAAGTCTCTTGTTAGCTTAGTTCATGGAGCCTTTTCTATCTGCTAGATCCTGGAGTGAGTTTTCAGGTTGGAGAATCAGACTGTCTTGTTTCTGTTTCATATATCACCAACATGATGTATGCATAGTCAGCCCCAAACTGTCACTCTTGTTGATACACAGAGTTTTAAAAAAAAGTAACAAAAACCCCACAGCACAGCTTTTCTGTAGCTCTGTGTCAATGCTGCTGCACTGGTAAAAGGAAGAATGTAGTACTTTATTGTGTCAGTTATCTGGGGCTGGGTGGTAAAGACTACAGATCTGATTCACACTCATCTTAAATAATGGAACAACAAAAGCTCCTGCTGTAACCACCCAACAGCAGTTAGTAAGAGTGGTAATTAACAAAAAGGTTCACTAAAAATGCTTTAATCAAACCGACTTTAGAATAAACAATTGCATTTCATGTGCTTGAATAAAGTGCAAAGTTCTTTATCTTGTTTTATCTAGCTGATTTTTAAAAGAGAAAACTACTTTCTTCTGCATTATATCTGCTCAGGACTGAAAGCTGATGCCTGCCTAGAACAGGTTTTTAATGTAGTCTCTGCTCTGAAGTCAACAGATTTCAAGACTAAAAACCTCTGACTTTAGAAGTCCTGCAAAGTCAAGATGAAGTGCTATACACACTTTTTAAAAAAAGTTCTTTATTATCTACTAATTGTTAACTGCATCTAGCAGAACAACACCAGACATTACTCCAACTTCTTACAGGCATGAGTAGAATCTGTCAATCTCTTTTTTCCCCCCAACATTACACAAGTGTCACACGCTACCCAGTAACTTGTGAGAAAAATCGGTTCTGGTTTGGAAGAACTCCACAGAAAATGCAGAACAGACCGTTCCTTTCAGCCCAAGGGCACAGGCTGAGTAAGAGGAGAACACACACAGGGAACAGGAATGAAGTAAGGGCAAAATTTAGGCCCCCACCCCCTTCAAGATTAGAAAGTATTCACAAAAGGTAAACCGAAAAAAACTACAGTGTAAAGACAGAAGTGAAGAGAGTGGTCAGATCTTGAATTAAACAAAATTGTCAGATTCTGAGTGCAGTCCTGCAACCTCTATTTTCCAATATTAGAGGTTTACCACAAGTATCAAAGTTTATACATGCCCCCAAAACAGAAGCCTACAGCTCCAGGGTGGGTATTTACTCACCACAGATAGAAGCTACTTCAGTTTAATCTACCAGCGAGTTGAACTGCAAACCAGAGTGAACAAAGTTCTCTGCAAACTCCAGACATGCAAATGATTTATCTTTCAGAGCTATTCCAGGATTTCAGCACGCTTGTAGCAAGCATGGGTAGAGCCCTTCTCAAATCTTCATTCCCAAAGCCTGGCCATGATGATTCCAGGATTTAACCATCAGCAATAACATCTCTCCCTTCCATGACAACAGCCCACCTCATGAAGCAGATATATTAACACCTATTGAATCCAGCCACAGAACTCCCCATACCATTATCACCCCATCATCAGACAAACTTCTGAGACCAAAAGCAGAAACCAGATTCCACAATAAACCAGCTCTGGAAATAACTCCTGTCAGTTATTTTTCTGTAAAACACCTATTTCAAAACAAAGAAGTAGCAGGTACAGATGAGCTCTCCACTGGAGCAGAGATCCAGCTAAACACAGGTTGCCAAGGTAACCAATCCTCCACAACAAAAAAGTAGAGTCTCCTGCAGTCAGTGCCTTGGACTGCAGACAGCTGCCCTGCATCTCTGTCACAGCAGCTCATTGGCCATCTCCCCATTTCATAGTTACAACTGTGACTTTACCTCTTTCCCGGCCACTCAAGTCCATACGGCCACAGCTTGTGACCAGGTGGTGCTGTTTAACAAACAGCACCTTGGGCTTCTGGAAGCAGAGTAGCAGAGCTCTGGATTTCCCATAACAAGTGGTGTGAAGTCTTTTGTTCATTTCTTTGCCTCTTGCTCTCCCAGAGTCCTGCTGAACAGTCTTTGTAGCAGGTGACTGCACAGCTCAAACACAGTGAACATGAAAGATGCCCCTGATAGGGAGACACCATTTTTAAAAGAACAAGTGTATTTGTCTAGAGCACAAGCACTCACCAAATGACAAGCACCCTACAATTGCCTACTGCAGTATTTCTGAAGCACTTGCACTGCTCTATATTGGTGACAACACTCGGAGAACTTGCTCTGTTCTATCCCAACACCAGCTCCTATGTTGGTCCCAGCTGTTGTGAAGAATTTGCTTATGTTTCATTTTCCTGTTCCAGTTAGAAAGAAGAGTTTACCACTGCTTGAAATAAATCTTTATACCTGAACTGCACTGCATCACAGCCCACTACTCACAGCTGATCTGTGCTGGTCCTTCCCTAAGAACTAGGAAGGAGAGGGTTGTGCTTCACATGAAGAGGAAACAGTGCTGCACTCAGAGCCTGGCGAGAAGCACTAACCCACCAGGTTTACAGGCACTGTGTGCACTATACAGACAAATTTATCCAACTGTTTGGAAACCACACATTCCTAAAAAAAGTTGCAGTGTTCCTAATTAGGATATGCACTACACCAATACTAAAAGAGCAACCAACCTTTTTCCACACCAGCACATTCTGCAGCAGCCTGTGCTCAAGTGGCTCTAAGGAACAGGATCACTGTGGAACATGAACCCTTAAACCTCTTTCCTGTGCCTCTGTAGTTTGCTTGTAAGGCAGACTCTGTACTGAAAATGAGGACAGCTATGCCTCGGAGTTTTCAGGATTAACAACTCTTAGATCCAGCTCATGTGCCCAATGCATTTCAGCAACAATTACACACACAAAGTAAACTTTCAGAGGAAATGTCCAACTGGATGAACACCCCTCTGCCCTTGAGCTCCAAAAGGGCACTGATGCTACTATTCCTGAACAACCTGAAGCCAAACCAGATGTGTCACTTTCTCCCTGCTGCAATCAACTGTTAGCCTCTCATAGCCCATCTGCAGGCTGCCCTCTCCCACCAGCCAGGAAATTATCCTTTTTTTTTTTTCCCCACAACAGAGGAGCCATTCAGTCTCTCAGCTGTGACCCTTGCTTGGGCTCAGCCACCTTACCCCAAATTTTGCTCCAAGATTTAACAGTGATAGATAGTTTGGGCGTGAGATCTATTTCAACATGAACTGGAAAACAGCACCCATTTTTGTAATAGCCTCTAGAGGCTTTTTTTTATTTCCCCTTAAAGAGACCTATCTTTGGCATCCCTTGGCAGGACCCAATACATCCACTGTGGTGAGTCTTGAAACATCCATAATTTCACAATACAACACTGTCACTAGAACTTCTTTGGCAACAAAAGCAGGAGGTTGTATGTTAACTACACAAGCAGCCACCAGTATTTTCATGCAAGCTCCTGAGTTTCAGCACACTGACTATGCTTCTTAAATCAATAAGAGAACACAGCTTTGAACACCTACATTTATAGCCTCAAAACCAAGTAGAAAAGCATGCTGAGTGGACATAGAGTCATATGATTGACTGTATGTGAAAGTGGTGTAAAGCATGCAGGTTGGTTTTTAGGCAATTTTCTGTCATAAGGATTATTATAGGCAAAGGATGAAAAGTGACATCACCAGCTTTTACAGATACTCTCCCCGCTTTTTAAATTGAAGTGACTGCAGAGAAAGAGGCTCTTAGCTCCTCCACTGCACAGCTGCTTTTGAAGACAGACACTTTCCCTTATCAGCTCTTGTGGCCGGTTTGTCTGCCAAGGAGCAGCAGTACCCCTGCTCAGTGATTTGCAGCCCTTCTTCAAGCCAATCCTCTGCAAGAAGACTGTGGGCAGCCAGAATCTCCTCTTCTACCAGAAAAGAGGTAATTCCTGTTATGGACAGATGCCCTTCACTCACTCCTTTCCCTGTTCCTATTCCTATAGCAGACTTACCTTCTCTCCCTGTAAACCTTGTTTCAAACAGAAGTATATTCAGCCCCAGACAAATTGGGATTCATGTAAAGTTTTTGTTTAATTTAGTGTCCCAGTATTCACTCTTTGGATCATGTCTAATGCAATAGGACCGTGGAGGTAGATTAAGAAAAAAGGGGAAAAAAAGAAGTAGTAGTACCATCCCTTGGGCAAGTCAGAATGTAGCACAGATTCTGCCAGGAGCATCAGAAGGCTCTGATGTATTATTGCACAACGGAGCAGAAGAGAACAGCCCTGAGATACACATCAGTGAGAGCTTGGATGGGTTCAGCACAGTATGGAGGCCTCTGTCACCGCATCTGCTGCGCTTACAGGTCAAAAATCTTCTAATGGTGCATATAATGGCGCTCAACAAAGAAGCAAGGGAGAAAGAAAGATGCGAGGGTTCCTCAGCTGCAGTGTAACATCCATTAACAGGATCCTGTGCTCTACTAAAATCCTCCAGTTTTCTACCCTTCAACTTTCAGGGCACACTGGGGAGAACAGTGATTTTCCCATTCTCTCTGGAAATTACCATTGTACCAACAGTATATTCAGTGTCCTCCTTTATGTGTCTCAACACCTTTAGGAGGATCTCCACCCACATGTCACTAAAATAATGACATATGGGCAACACTTCCATGCTGCAGAGAAATCATCTGCCTACGAGTGCCTCAGCAGCACAGTAACCACCCTGGACCTCCCATAGCCAGCCTGTTCACATATACATACTCTGAAGGCAAGGTCCATTTCACTCATTGTAGCACATGGTAAGCCAGATCTGCTAAGGCTTAGCACACTAGACTGGAACTGAGAAGAAAGTGGATTCAATTCTTCAGGAAGTAGCACTGGTCTTTCTGTGCTTCAATTCCTTCAACATAAAAGAGAAAACCAGACTACTCTCTACCTGCAACAGCACTGGAAACATCAACAGAGCAACAAGAAGAGCCCTGGCTGTACCTGGCCAGATGAAAGGCCCACCTATGCACAGTGCTCTCTAACTGGTCGACATCAAATGCCTGTTGAGAAGTAATAGGTCAAACAATGCTTTCTCATAATGCTCTTCCAGATTCCAAAATACAGCATGATTTCCTTACATGAGGGAGACTACAGCACAAAATATGGAAATAACAGATTCTCACAACAGCCCAGTCCATTCTCTTGTTCTAGACTGGAAGTCACAAGAGCTAAGCTAGGATAACCACATAGCCCAACGTGCAGCTATGAGTAGAAGAAACCCCAGAACATCACCTGTAGTAAATGCTGTAACTGAAAGGCAATTCAGAACTAGGGCAGCAAAAGGCTCCAATACAACATTCTGAGATGACCAGAGTGTTAAAAGGTACAGATCTGGCCACATTCAGCACTGGTAGGCACTCAGCAGAACAGTGATCAAAATAAATTCAGCAGGAGATGAGTATCTACAGATTGGGTTTGACAGGAAAGAACCAACAGAGGTAGTTTCCAGATAGAGCTGTAGGAATAGGAAGCGTGTCCAAGAAATAGTTACATTGCTGTTACAAACTAATGCACCAGAACTCCCTGAGGCACAAACTATCCCAGCATTCTTGGACAAGTGAACCAATTACTCACTGACAGCACTTGCAGCTTCCTGTCAATCAGCCAAAGCACTAGAAAACAAGACTGTTGCACCAGTGCTGCATTCCCCACTCAGGGGAGCAGGGGAAGCAATGAAAGCTCTGTCAACATCACCAGTCAACGTGCTTCAGCTCCTTCCACCTGCTCTGATCAGGAGGGAGCACTCAGCTCCCCCCTCGAACAGTTACCTGGCTGGACACTCCTCTAACCACAGCCACGCTGCCCCCCTGCTTGCTGCCACAGGCACTGCCAGGTTCCTCCTCCAGGCCACCACAGCTCTGTGGCAGAAAGCAGCTGGCTACTGGCAGGCTCCCCATCAACAGCACCAGCATTCTGCAGCTGTTCCCTCTTCTCCCCATGACTCCCAGGGTACAAGCATGGAAGCAGCCTGTTTTCTAAATGAGAATCAACAGCTTGCCAGAGGGCTGGAGCACATGCTGGCATAACCCACAGCTCCCAGGATCAGTCGAGCAGGCCACTTCACTTCCAGCCCTTTACTTTCTTTCTATAGCCCCCATCCCCGGTACTGACTGTTCCCACCTAAATGGAGCCAACAGCGTGAAAATTGCAAGCTTAATGGAAACGCTGATTGCTGATGCCAGAGCAATGCTGCTTGATGGCAATCCAGCAAGCAGTAAGAAAGAAGGCAAATTTTCCAACTTAAGCTAAAGCTCAGTTGAACAATATTCTTTTTTTGTTAAAAATAAAAAATAAAAAAGCACACACCCACAAGCTTCATTCCTCTTTAAAGAAAAGGGTAGTATTGAGCTCAATTCTGTTTTGCCTGACAGTGTAGGTTCACACTGTTAATTAAACAGTAGTCTTGGGAGTTAAAGTTGCACATTTTTGCACAGGGTTTTAAAACAGAAAAGGAGGAGAATCTGGAGAAAAAAGCAGAAACACTGTGTGAGAACATGGAAAGATAGCAAGGTAAGGAAGCCAGGAGTGCTGGCTGTTTTGAAAACAAAAAGGGGGCAGGGATAAATCACTGCATTCTGAATGCTGCAACCCCTCTGTGCAGACAAAGAAAGGGCTGTGAACAGCTGACTGTAACACTTTATCATCAATGGGACCGTTTCCCAGGAGAAATTTTCACACTATCTCCTACGATCTCCAAACTGTTAGGGATTCACAATCAAATTCCCCAGTGTTTGCTAACTTTATTTAAAAAGTAATTTGCAGGACAGAGCAACATATCCGGATGAGACCTGCCAGGCTGAGACAGGATGACCAAAAGCTTGCTAGACTTTTGTCCATGCAAATGACTAAATGCCCTCTGAGCAAGCTTCTGTGAATGAATTCCCATCCACATCTCACCAGGTGACCAGTAACAGTCACAAATTCTTGTTTTCTGTCCATTGGCTACCAGGGCAAAACTCTTTATTATCAGTATTAAAATACGTTAACATAAAGTAAAGGTAACTAGAATTAAGTAAGAGAACACTAAGATTTAGGTAAAAAGAGATGCTTCCCAAAAATTACCTATGTACGGAATTTAGAACATCCTCTTTTACAAGAAAGCCACTGAGGTTGTGCATTTCTTACACAGTCTTCTTTAGGAGATTTATACCAGGACATTTCACCAAATGGCTGTGTGCTCTTACCACAAAAATATTCTAGCTTTGGCTGAAGGAGGAAATGTGGCAAGGTTAACATGAAATTGGCCCACCAGGCGAGAATGGCAGCAGAAGACTACAAGAAGGTATTTGCAGTCTTCCTTTTGACCTTCACATATGCTTCTGCCTGCAAGTGGCTTTGTAAGATGGGACTGGGGTTTTCTGGGACAATATGGGAGTGCTGCCAGAAGTACAAATTAAATAAATCAATGAATATCAACCCACAACACACACCACAACTACAAACAAAAATTATTTTAAAAAACTACCTTTCAGTGTCATTCCTTTCCTAAATTCATTTAAATAGGTAACAGGACTAACAGTTGCACCAACCTTGAACCAACTTTGTGCCAACACAGTACCACATGTCCCAAGCATCAGCACTCCTATGGGTAAAGAAAAGCCTCTAAGGCCTGCTAATTCCCACTACATATTCCATGGCACATAACAGTTACAGCCTTTAGTTTGTGTGAGAAACTATATTCTTTCCAATAGGTTTTCAGAATTAATCCACATCCCCAGAAACTTCACTAAAGTCAACGAGAACAAGTGTTTGAACTGCAAAGACTTCACAAGCATGCAGAAGACAGCACTGTTGAATCCTGAACCTTGGCAGCATTTTTTAAAGCCATGGAAGACATTCTGCAAGTTTGTAAGAAGGTCAAATTTTATGTTTTTAAGTCTTTTCCCTAAAATCTTTTAAGTCATTTGCTAATGATCAAGCTCTATGATCTTCCAAACTCTCATAGCATCTAGTGATCAGGCACTTTAGTAGTGAACTAGACTGTCTGGTACATCAGTATATGAATCCTGCAAGAGCTGCAAGACAAGCTTCCCTTGCCACGTAGCTGCTGCAGAATGTGACAGTGGTATTAGAGATGAAGGGGAGGCACATTACCTGATTTCCAGTTTGGCAATATAAATTAAGCAGACCTGCTCAACAGTTTAGAACCAGAAATGGCATAGGTAACAATTTCTATCAGTAATCAATATTGCTTTATTATTTCTGTGACTGAAAAGTGACTAAGCAATACCACTTTAAATATGCATTGCATAAGGGCAAGAGAGTTACACATACTCCAAGTGAGACAGGGGGAGGTTCTACTCTCCCCCAAAAATTGCTTCTTTACTTTAAAATGTTCCACAGAGGAACCTTTTACCTCTTTACTATTCACCCAAAAATATTATGAAAGCAATACTACCCTCATGTTATAAATACAGAACCTGACAGAAACATCTGAAGAGTCTACAAAAAGGAAAAAAAAAAAAAAGTAATTTTGTCTAGTAGCATTGCAAAAGTCTGCTTTGATAATTCTAAACTGAAAAAGAAGAAAAATTAACTTCTTGATAGTGCTACATATTTGAAGCACCTTTATTAATAGTGCATTCTGCATCTATCAAATTGACTAAGCTACAAGATAAGGAACTATAATTCAGGTTAAAATTATTTGGAAATTCATCTTCAATACTTACTAATGGCAAAGCCCACTTTTAATCCTACTTAGTATTTATTAGGGCAATTGAATGCAATTTCACTATTATTCATCATTATGTTTAAGATTTTTTAGTGCTCTATTCTTGCTATTATAAGTCTATATTAGAATTGCTTTTCTGTTTCTTTAAACATGGGTTTTGCTTAAAGCAAACCATAGCAACTGCAAAGAAGTTACCTGCACCCCCTAAGCTCAGAGTGAATTGCTCAAGCATTGCTAATTTTGAGGTGGGAGGAGTTGTAGAAATGAGGTCTTTTTATATAAAAAGCTTAAATGACTCATGAAAACTCTTTTGGCATGGCTTATACATGCTTGACAACAACAACAACATATATATAGCACCATCCATCACTCAAGTGCTGTACGAACTCGCCCAAAAACACTGGGCATAACGAGCTATTTCTGCGAGCATGGAACTGGCTGTTACCGAGTTCAAGTTTCCTTACCAGGTATATAAATTACACTTGACATCCAGTAAATCATTGCTTAAAAAGTATAAGGTACCTGGCATAACCGTCCAGGATACTTCCAATTGGCCAAAATGTTTGCAAGGGAATGGGGTCAACACAGACATACCCACTTAAAGTTTCTGACCTTAGCCAAATTTCCAGGCTAGTCACCAGCAGTGGTGCACTGTCACAGATGAAAAACCTGAAGGTTTTCTACAGTGCTCATACAACTGCACACTAATCACAGATAGTGGAACTGAAGTGAACAGTCTGCTGAAAAGGGCTATTAAAGAAGAACCAAGATCAACAGACATGTCTGGATCTGAATGTCTGGTCTACCTCTCAGTAAATGCATGTGCCAATCAGTTTCATAGGCTAATCAAAGTACAACTGCTTTTTACTCTCCAGCATTCCTTTTAAGATATTCTGGAATTTAGCTCCACTAGTGATCTGGTATTTATTTTCACACTACTTATAGCCACAGTCAGCTTATACACACTACTTCTGCCACCCACAGATTTTCCTTTCTGTCAGTCCTGCTTCCAGCTCTCAAATTCCCGCATCTTTCTCTGTCAGCTAAACATTCTTGGTCATGTGGTCTGCACAGCTAGAGATTTACACTGCTTTACATGCCATAGTCCTGGCCCTTTGACTTAATATGAAAAAATTATTCTAATAGAGGAGCTAAGGCTGGATGATATCCAAAGACTAACAGTATTGTTCTTCTTCAAGCTCAGATGCTGCAAAAGGAAGTTCAACAGAAATAAGATCACATGTAAACAATATGCCACACAGTGGCATATCTAAAAAAGTATAAAGTATTACAGACTACATAAAAAGCCTTATATGTGTCCTGAGCGATGCCAAACACCTGGCTCTGCTGCTTTTCTCTGCCATCATTACAACTTAAAATCAGAAAAGTAAATGCAGAAACTTTCTCAAAGTGCTGCTGGCCTTCCATACTGAAGACAAAGCACTCACAAAGGAAGAGCATCAATCAATCAGATGACACACGAGTGGCTTTCCTTAATTAGAGACTAGCTAACATTAGAATTGGCAAGTGAACAGAAGGCTCCATACATTGCTACTGCTTCCACCTACAACCTTTATCTCAGTTCCTCCGCACCTTATACTGACTACCTACCCCACAGTAGTCCCTTTGTCTTCTTCTCCCACTCAATTTTCTGCCTGAAAAAACTCTCCTCCTTTTACGTGCCAGGTAGAACTCCCTCCCTTTCTTTCAATACTTCCTTACACCAATTCCCTCCAGCTTCTTTGTTCTGCTCAGCCCTGTTGGGGGGGCCTCCATTGCTATTATCCACGCTGCACCACATGGGCATTGCTTCACTCATCACACACCTTGTCATTCTAGAAGACAAGTGTGGGCTTGAAGACCTTCTGTAAAGCACACCTGATGGGGCAACCTGAGATCTCAGACCTTACAGTGAACAGCTGTTCTCTTTCAGTTGTTCATCCAGCTATAACTAAGTCCTCAATCCAAAATAAAAACCCAATGGTCATATGAAGGATAGAAATTAATTCACAAGTCCTGTGCTCTGGTTTGTAATTTTCTGTCACTTAGAATGGCTATTTCTGTGGTCTTGATCTTTCACATCAAAGGCAGCAGCATTCTGGGTAATCAAAGAGCAACCCTGACAACAATAAGAAATAATTATGAAATAGATCTCAAGATAGGGCTGGCAATTAGCATTTACTCTGCATACAACACTCTAGAAGCACACCTGGAGCAGCCAGGATGTGCCCTTTTACAGGTGTATGTACCATTCCATCCAGGGCCTTCCAGTCTGTATAAACCACCCGGCAGTTACTGAAGAGTCTGTCTGTTCACCTATACATACATCCTATAAAAAATTTTTTTGAAACATTCTTACAGTAGTTTACTCCCACATGAGAGGATGACCCTAAAACACACAGAAATCTGTAGTAAGCATGAAGCTCTTCATTATATCAGGTATGCAGACATTCCAAGTCCTTCACAGAAACCTGATCAACCTGAGTGCTTTTTACATTACTGCTTTGTTTTCAAAGCATGTGCACTACTCAGTACTTCTGAGGCCCTTTATGTTTCCAAAGCACTATACAAATACCATTTAATTAGAGACAGCTAACAAGAATATCCCAAGATACTGAATCTCAGCATGCAGTAAGGATTTTTATTTTTTCCCTCCCATAAATAGGTAAAGTTAAGGACTGAAAGATGCCTAAGAGTGTGTTCACTGAACTGTAGAACAATACCTTCAAGCAAAGTACTACATTTCAAACTTCCATACTGCCAGTATGTAGGAAAGATCCAGCCCAGCCTGGCCAAACAGAAATGGCTCTGGTTCACTGGTAACTATCGAGAGGATATCTCATATGCTGTCAGATGCAGTTTCTATTCACAAAAAAACATCCACATTATACACACGCTTCTCCTTACTGGCACTACACTGCAGCCATGCCTCTAGGGGCTCTGTTCTGATGAAAACAACTGAAAAGAAATCACTAATCCCTTAATTAGTGGCACCCGTTTCACCTTCTGCGGGAATAATTTAGAAAGTCTGAATGGGCCACATGTCACACAAAGTGAAAATTTAATAACTGAAAGTGACTCAGGTTGTTGGTTCATTTCTCTGTACCTACAACTCAGCTGGGGAAGGCTGCTGAAGGTAAGTACTCAGTGTTAACTGAGAACAGCTTCACAAACCACTCATCACTGCCTTTTTCAAAAGCCTCCTCTCTCAAATTTCTGCTGGGAGTTACATTACACCAGGCAAGTCACTGATCCTAGGTCTCAAGTACAGCTCCAGGAATACACAATTAGGGCCATGTTCCCTTGAATTTTCATAAAGCTCTTGTTTAAGCCACAACAGCAAGGGGATTAACTGTACTTTCCTAGCTGAGCTACTTCACTGCTTGCTAGATAAGAACAGAAGCACACACCCTAACCACCAAAAACGCCTGTTAGGTCTCATCATCCATTCTGCTACTCCCTTCCTCAGACCTCCCACGCAATAATTGCATCATGTAAGAGTCCTACAAAGCTATGTCCAGTAGATTATGTCAAACCCTGTAATATTTATCTATCTCTGGATACAAGTGACATGAAACAGACTTCTCTACCATCAACTCAAAGGTCAGAGTCAAAAGCCTCTCTTCCCTCACTCTGACATTTCTAGGCTGCTCTCTTCAGAAGGGGCTGCACACACTACTCTATGTGTATGCAGCTCTGACAGTAAAAAGGAAAAGTAGGGTCCACCTCCCTTTACCCAAGAGCCTGTTTCCCTTCTACTCACAAACACCTGAGAGAAACACTACTCCATAAAACATTACTCCATTTCTCCAATCAGGTGAACAGGGACTCAGGTAATGAAACAGAAAAACAAAGACATTTGGATACCATGGTGATCATGGCCAGACAAGAAAGTAAATTAGCTACCATTATGATAATGAACTGGCTTTCCAAAAGAGGCAATTTGCATGTAGCAACTGAAGCAACTGAGAAGCAAAAAAAAATGCTTTAACAGAACTGCTGCTTGCTGTTTAATTCTGTAGCAATGGAACGAGCAGTCACAGCCACCAAACAGCCACTGCTCTGGGCTTTTCCTATTTGACTGTCACTGCAGATGCAAAGTACCTGACCAGAGCTCCCTCCAGGTGTAATGAAGTCTCACTCTGCATTTCTTCTGGTAGCAGAGCAGCTTGTGCACAATCTGAATGCACCGTCTGGAAAAGAGAGGGCAAAGGATTAATGACATTGCATTTTCCAGGAATTCTACATTGAAACTGGAAATGGCTCCAAAATCAGCATCAGAGAAATAGACAATTCAAAGACTATCAGAGGAGGATGGGACTCATGGCTTTGAGCTCCTAAAGGGAACCAAAAAAGAATCAGACAAAATGAAAGAAAGGGGCCTGCATGTCAGTTTAAGCTCAACAGGATTGGGCTGACCACAAACGCATATTCATTGTTTAACTAACACTTTCCACTCTTTTCTACCCTTACCTGAGAGCCTCATAAGCTCTACAAAATGAGTTACTTAACTTGTAGGCTCCATATGTATGAGATACTGCAAGTTATTGTAAAATCTGGACAGAGGGGACTTTCTCCGTTTCTCTGGCCCAAATGATGAGGCTAAAGGAAGTAAGAGTGTCCAAAAACTACAGGATTTGTAGTTTGACTGAGATGAGTGGTTTAATTACATTTTTAAAAAAAAGATAGATATTTCTATTCATTTTTTCAGTCTCCTTAAAAAAATAATTTAGATGGAGTTTTGGAATGACCAAGCACTACACATACAAGCTCTGGAATCCCCCAACACAGTTAGTGTACTTGTCAAGTCTTCAAATAATCTTGTAGGTCTCTATAGCATATAGGACTCATACAAACTCTCAGGTGCACAAACATTCTTCACAGATAATATCAGAACTAAATATGCAGTATAATGAGTAAATTGTCTAACACTAGCTATCATAAAGGACAAAACAAAAAATATATACAAATTTCAATTTGTTAGGTCAAGCTATTTTTAGTTATTGACATTTAGAAAAAACAGAAGGAAGGCTTCAAAAAAGAAAAATTCCTTTTTCCCCAAATCCTTATTTCTCAAAGACATATCTCATTAATGTGAACAACTTTCTGAAAAGACACTGATGAAAGACAATACACATCTGAAAAACATAGAGAAATCAAATCCTAGAAATCTGCATGGAATTTATCCCAAATGGTCTGAAGAGTTCAAGAGCAGGCTTTAAAAATAAGGCTGCAGAAAAAAATATGCAGAAAGTGTATCTTATTCTTTTCAGACCTTTAGAGGATCCCAAAAGTACCACAATGAGGTAAGAACTAAAACTAACTTTGAATGAATAAAAGTAACACCATTTATAATCACTGAGCATCACAGTAAGTGCTGTATTTCAAATTGCATTCTCATAAATTCTACCAAGAAAAGGAAGCAAACCAGCTAGGATAGACAGCTGCCTTCAGATCACGAACGGTAATCACTCTGGGAGGAGACCTCCTGTTTCTGTGTTACTGGTACCAGACAATGCCCAGCACCTCTTCACCTACATATTCGCTTGGCTGTAAGTCTAAAATTGGCCTCTACAGGAAAAAAAAGCCAAACCCTATTTAAGGCACTGACCAGAGAGAATATGTTAATGGCTAAAACATTGCTTTATAGTAACAATAGCTGTTAATGCAAAATAATCTTTATACACATCTTATCACTGAAACCTTGTCATTGTACACAGTAGCATACAGCTACCATGAAATCAAGGCAGGGACAGAAAGGGATCAGAAGGGGCATAACAGCCCTAGTACCCCTACCTAGACTCCCAGACTACACTGCTTTAGTTGTGAAACTGCTTTAGTTATGAACACATCCCTCCCAGTAAGGTATCTCTGGTTTTCAGTTTTGTTCTGAGGATTCATAATACACATAATGGACAAAAAGCTCCCTTAGTCCAAGCAATCTGGATTTCTTTTTAAATATTAATATGCCCGCTCTTGAGCAGCTTCATGTTGTCACCTTTTAAATGTACTGCAGAGAAGTATGACACTACTTGTGCATTCAGAACACCCACTTTGTCTGCAATAACTGCGTCTGCTATGGGATGGTTTCAGACAGGAGTATAGTGAAAGGACTGCACAAACATGCCAAAATGAATGGATACATATGTCCACTGGTGGTTGCTACTGCTCATTATTTTTAGTCTCATGGGGTTTCTGGATGTGACATTACTTCTGAGCCCAAGCAGTTCACACCTTTCTTGTGAGACTCCAGTGCATTACACCCATCTACAACTAATTCTGCAAGTCATTAAAAAACAATTTCTCACAAACTCAACTGAACTATACAACCTTTGAAAAGGCACGGTAATTGCAGGGTTATGTGGGCAAAATCATAACATGCTGAAAAGTTACCTTAAGGGAAAACATCCTATGTGTTTTTATTTTTTCTGCAGAATATAGTGCTGTTCACGCCTTGGGGAAATTCAAACTGTACAAACAGTCAGAGCAAAGCCAACAATCTGCCTAAATCCTATTTTTGCCCTCCAGGCTAAAGCAGCACAAAAGCATTCGAGGGGCCCCCATGGGACACATGGAGTGCTCATGAGTAGCTCTGTCCTTTTGTCTCCTTTTGCCCATTGCTAAGTTTTACCCCTTGCAAGCTATTTCAGGCTTAAACTTCTCCTCCTCTCCACATTGCCTTCCAGGCCTCACGTCAGTCATCCTTGGGTTTTTAAAACTGTCTTTTCTGTTTCTAGACCAAGATTCATCTTCTGGGAAGTGAGGATTCTTCCAATGACTTTGTGTTATGAAACTTCTTTTAGGCTGAAAAGCTCTTTGTGTTAGATCAAGTAGATTAGGAAAACAGTCTGAAAGGCAGAAATTCATTTCACTTTCAATCTTCTGGCACACAGAGGATTTTAGAAGTAGAAAAAGTTACTGGAAGAGTTCATGAAACGCCATCCTGTTCCCCACCAGCAACAGTGTTATTACAGCAGGAAGATCGCTTTGGGAGCAGAATTCCACCTGAATTCAAACTTCAAATGAAATCACAATGAGTTACCCCACAACACTTACACATAGAGATCCATAGGAAATTCTTTCATCATGTGTGTTACAATGAATTCCACCATCAAATCTGACAGAAAAGAAAATGATTAAGTAAGTATTGAGTTGGCTGTTGGTAACTTCTTACAGACTATGAGGAAATCAAACTGCCCCACCTACCTGCCTCTACCAGACAACAGTCCTGCTTAGATGAGAAGAATTTCACTTTTTTTGTTTGTTTTAAAGAGCATTAGACATCCTCTAGAATTAGAAAAGAAACTACTGGAATCTGATGGTACATACTGTACCCTTTTGCTTTGAGGCACTGCTTCCCCATTTACTTTCCCCCACTAATAGTCAAATAAAGACTATACAATGAATTCTGATGTTTAGAGTTGCTCTCGTATTTCAAGCCTTGTCACTAATGGAAAACTCCATTAAGAAGCACATTTTAGAAAATTAGTCTTGCAAGAAACAATTTACAACCTAGAAGTTTACCTAAAGAGGGATTGTAGAAAACACCTATTTTACCCTAAAACAAATTCTGAAGTAAAGCTAGTTTGATCTCAACATAGGCCAGGCTTCTGCTTAAGAACAATTCAGGGGAAAAAAAAAAAAAGAAAAAAGGAGAAGGGGCTGCCCATTTAAGGGCTCCCAGTGTGCGGATAAGAGGCAAAGAATATAGAAATATAATTGAAAGAAATAAATTACTATGGTTCAGCTAATAAATAACTGAATGTGTGTATGCGCAACACAACTCCAGCATAAAAGGCTTATCCCATGCCAGTGGTAACAACTGTGAGCTGTAACCTCATAGGGCACTTATAGCCCAGCATATGACTCAACAGTGACTAGAAACAGTCTAGGGAAAGAGTGCATGAGATCTGGTAAGTTTAGAAACACTCTTCATGCAGCCGTTGTGTCTTGGCTTCGACAAGCACATGTTTGAAAATGCTTGAGTCTAAAACTACTTCCATACCATCCTGCTTAAGAGTCATTCAGGGATTCAGGCTTCATCCATTTATTCTTCTGGCCTCCACAGTAATGAGAGTCACAGTTTAATCATGTGTTGTATGAAAAGCTTTTAATGATGCCTCCATATCCAGAGGCAAAACCAATCCCAGCTACTGACGTTCCTATTGGTTTTTTGCTCAGAAAAGACTAAATACCCAGCAAACACATTCACAAACTTATCCTCTCCATAGGTTTGCCATCCTCATATCACCTACAAAGTACTTAGGGCTGATTGTTACCACACTCACCTAAAACTGAATTTATTAATCGACTGTCCTCCCTATTGTTACTAACTCATATCAAAGGGGCCAACTGGCTTCCACAAAGCTTACTGTAAATATATATAGGATTTCTTGCTACAGAGCTGCAATCTTGGATTTAATTTGTGAAGCAGCCATGTATGGTATGGAGATGGACATTCCATCGTTGGAAATATCTTTAGTATGTAACTGTCCTCCTTTTAAACCCATCCACACCTCCACTTAAGCCACAAACCTCATACTGCACAACAAGAGGTGCTTTGGGAACCACAAGCACACGGGTACCGTGGAATACTCACCGAGCACCGCACACACCAGCGGGCGGCACGGCAGGTTCTTGTCTGCTGCTTTCTTACGATGTCTCATTGGCTTCAAACACACAAAGATGAAAAGAAATCAGCAGAAGCCTGAAGTGGCAGTCTGTGTATTACTGTATTTTTCAAGCAAATACTATCATCAGCACAGGCTTCCCTTTGTCTTTTTCTCCAACTGCTGTCTTACCTATATTAATCCTAAAAGCCATGGCTGGAGCAAAATTGTGTCTGCTTTTCCATGGTTTTTTTTTTTTTCCTCTAGCTGTGTAACTGGAGGGCACCGTTATACTGGGGGGGAAGTGGGGGAACACCACAAGACAAAAACAAATCACACAGCAATTCCTCCCCCTTGGTTAACATACTGATTTGGTTCCTGACCCAGAAGTCTGACTGGCATTCTCAACAGTGTGTGCATTATTCAATGGCTTTGGTGTTTATTGTAACAGAACAGAAAGGCTAACTAGATGGCAAGTTTGTTGTTAAGTGGTAAAGACTGGCATCCTTGGAGTATGCTCACTATAAAGTAAGATGTTTGTTTCTGTCCTGGATTAGTGACGCTTTTAAGTGCTGCTTCACTGCCAGATAAGGTGAAATTTGCCAGTACCACAAAGAATGGATCAAGTTAGGATAACCATTCAAGTTACTTGTAACTACAGAGCTTCCTGAGCCAGGTAAGGACACACCCCCCACAGATATCTATAGGAAAAAGCTCTGGAAAAAATACTTTCCTCCCTGAAGATGAATCACTCCACTCAGGATGAAGCATAAGCCAAACGAGAGCATTCAGTGTAATTCCAGCTGGCTATTATATATCACATGAGGGCTCATGCTTGCTGAAGATTAAGGCAGAACATTCCCTCTGCCACTGATTTCCTCAGAGATCTCATAATATGCAGCTCCTCCCCAGCTACACAGGCCTCTGAATTCACTGACAGGGCAACCAGCTCTTTGTTCTTTGAAGAGACATTCTGAGAGCAATTTCAAAATCATTCCCCAACTGCTGCATTTCTCACAGTATTTCCACATGCCTTAGCAATCTAGGTTAGATGTCTGCGACACAGTTTTCAACGTACAGGGTCTCAAATTCTCTGAGTTTGCATCCCAAAGAGAAAACAATCTGGAGGAAAAGACTCACCATTCTATGTAGGTTTACACGAAAATTCATGTTGTCATCATGAAGAAAAGCGTTAGCGTACTGATCCTATTGAAAAGGGCAAGAAAAGGGAAAAAATGTGAACAGCCCAATATCTTACAGTTGCCTCTCAAATCACACGTGTTTCAGTGAAATACTCCCAACATATAACTATAAAGTTAAAAAGACATCTAACTTCCTCTTGCCCCCACCTATGTTTCCAGTCACACAGAAGTAAACAACCCCTCCTGATCCCAATTCCACGTTAACTAAAGCCTGAACTACTGCTTGTTTGGTTAGCAATTTATTTTCTATTCTCCTCTTCTGCTCATTCAAACTCTGGACTGTACACACCACTGTGTCAAGAGTTCAACAAGTGCTCCAGATGTATAATATATGAAAGTGGTTCTTCAGCACACCAGTTTCCGTGACTGTGTGGATGAAGGTTTAAATTGGCATTTTGATGGACCCATCATGCCAGAAGTTACTGCAGTACTAGCAGCTGTTCCATCCCTCAGGCAAAGCTCATTCCAAGACCACCTCTAAATTAAAGAGACTTCTCCAGGTAATGTACAGCCAGGATGGGTAATAAATATAAACTGCCTTAATACCAGAACCAAAGCATGCCCTTGTTATGGAGAAACAGAGTTTCTTATCTTGTGTTATCTATGCATCCACCTGAAGAAAAAGTGCCAAAACCATTTAATTAGAAAAATTTGAAATGTAGCTGATTAGTTTTTAGGCTGTACCCTGAAGAAACATTACTTCAGAATCCTTACACTTGCTATCAACATCACAGCTTTTTATTCTTTGTTAAGAATGAAAGGTCTTTATTTGAAAGCAAGCAAGCAAAATGCAAATGCCATGTAAACACAATCACCATTCAGGACATCAGTCGGACCATTAGTAAATACTTCCCACGAGACAGGACCACATTCTGCCAGGACTGCTGACCTAGCTCTGTGATGCTGCTTTCTCACCCTGCTAACACATTTGCTACTTGTTTTCCTTGTAGGGACCTAGAGCCATGTGACTTTCTTTCCAACTTCTATCCTCCTTCAGCAGAAGGGATATGGCGTAGCCCGTGTTTACCATGAACAGCACAGAACTGAAAGCCATTAGCACATAACTCATCTAAAAACCACACCACAGGGTCACTTGACAGTTAAGAGAGAAAGGCTTAGGTTCACTCTTTTTTTTCTTCATTCTTGGGAGTTGGCTAACCCAAATAAGATTATCCAATTTTCAAGTTTCAAGTCAACTTTAACAGTACTGTACCAGGTTTATTAGCAAAACATTAAGTGCCTTAGGTCCTCACCACCCAGTTCCACTGTGGATACTGAACTCCTGCTCCACCAGAGGCAGGTAGATAGAGCCTTGTAACACACGATCTGCTGAGTGGCTTCATACAAGAAACCTACCTCTGCTATGCATGTCAGGATAATCAGGCACAGCTTGCCACTGTGCAGCCGGTGCTCATCTGCAAAGAAGAAAAACAAGTCCTCTGTGAGCCACACAAGCCTAGCAAAGCTGAAGAGCAAGACAGCTGTGGCAGCAAAAGAAAAGCCCAGCTTGGAGATTATTCATACTCCTGCTTCCTCTGTGATAGCTAATAGTCTATTCCTGTTAAGCATTCACCCTCCAGCCTGTCCACTAAATCCCACCCCACAGTCTGCAACAACAGCAAAAGTTTCAGATTTGAACCTCCAACAGCACTGTAACTATCCACTGGGCTTCCATCTCATTCAGTTTTACTTCCACAGCTACTCTAAATACTGGGGTTAGTCCCTGTCTTTCTGTCACAGCAGAGACACACTGTTCCCTCTCTTCGACAAGATGGAAAGAAAAACATCACCTTTGCTGTAGGTTATGAAACAAGCAGCAAAGCTTTGTCAGATGCACAGCACGGTGTAGCAGAATGACTCCTGACATTATGCTCAAAGTTCCAAGTTTTAACCCCAGTACTGAGAGACACGACCTACTTTGCTCTGTGCAAAACTATGAGAGAAGGAAGTCTGCAAAACCTTAGCATTTTAAGCCAAAGAGTTTCACACTGATCATGTTCCACAACTTCTTATTCATCTCACTATTTCAAGCAGCTTTGGCCCTGAATGACAATTGGAGGGCTGAAAGACTCACTAATAGAGAGGGACCAAGGCAGAAGAATGCAATTTTTACTTGGATTATTTAAAACTCTTCTCTCTCAGTTTTAACCTTGAATACAAAAAACCCTCAAGATATATATAGTCATAGAGGACTGCAGGATGGAATAGGCCTCTGGTTCAATCTTTTCTCAAAGCAGGGCCAGGTAAGACCAGGTTGTTGAAGCCAATAAAGCTCCTTTAAAAATCTTTGTTCTAAGAACCAAACCACTCACATCACACAACCCCAAACCCATAATAACAAACAAACAAAAAACAACAACAACAACATACCTATAATTAAATCCTGAAGAAGCTTAGAAGTGCACATTCCTGAGACCTCCAACAGCTTTTCTAAAGCATAAAACTACTAAACATGCCATCCCAGGCATCTGCCTTGAACTTGGAGAAGATGGAAATACGAAACAGTCAGACCCACTTTCATATAAATCAGAAGACAGCCAAACTCCTTGCATGTTTGCAGATGACTTTTACAAACACTTTGCTAGCTGGTGTGTATATGGTAATCTATAAAAATAGATAGAATGGGCTTAGCTAGCTGCTCTGTCTAGTTTGATGCCTCTTGTTTTCTTTACTATGCTGCTGAGGGACAGATATTTACAACAAGGTATGCCCTGAAGTATGCTGATTTCATCTTGCTGCACTAAGTAAGATGAAGAGGAATTTTGGAATGGGAGAGTTAAATGTCTCTTCTATTTTCTTACCTCAGCTAAAATGTTATAAAAGTAAAGTCTTGTACTTCAGCAAAGCCGGAGAAATGGCCTCAAATAACACTGATACACAAGAGTCTTGTTATATTCATATTGTAAGGCCTCCCTGTATATTTCTGTAGGTGCTGCTACCACTTCTCTCTCTGGGGATGATTCTGTAAAGGCTCATTTCACACCAAGTACTCTGCCTTCCACCAATGCTCTGTGAACATCACGCCATTTTCAGCAGCAATGGGGCAGCTGTGCAAGCAGTAACTTGCACAGACACTTTGTATTTTCACAGCATCCTTCACTAAAGGAACAAAGCAAGCCACTTTCTAAGGGGAGGTGTATCACTATAAACCTTGCTTCACCGATGGGAAAAAATGACACAGGTTTTGTTTCTCCCAGGGCAGCTGCCTCTGCCTGACACAAGAGAGGAAAACAAGAGGAGGACCTAGGAAACACAATCTATAAAATTATGCTCTCCAGGACAGGACCAAAACAACTGTCTAGTCCTGGATGTGGAACAAACCAGTCTCCCCTCTAAGTGTTCCCACATGTCTCAAAACACCTGGAGTAAATTGGAATTATTCATTCTTCTTGATGTATTGGTGTCACATAGAATCATACAATCGCTTAGGTTAGAAAAGACCTTTTAGACCATGGAGTCCAGTTGTTAACCCAGCACTGCCAATCTACCAATAAACCATGTCCCTAAGTGCCACATCTACATGTCTTTTAAATACCTTCAGGGATTGTGACCCGAGCACTTCCCTGGGCAGTCTGTTCCATGCTTGATCTTATACAAGAAAAAGATTAGGCAGGGCTCCATCTAGAATCAAAATATAAGGACAGGAATATGCCCACTAGAATTAATAAGTACTGGCTTGGAGGGCACACTTTTTTTAAATGCTCGATCAGTGGAGCTCATTGCCACGGTGGGAAGGAGATCAGGTCTATCAGCCAATCAATTTCAAATGTTACACAAGCTAGAACCAAAGCGAAGAGAGAAACATCAACTTCTGTCTCACAACATAATAAACTCATCTCTTGCTAGCTTGTTTAGTAAGAATCCCCTCTATCAGATTTCACTCCATCTGAAACTAATCCAGTTTGGCAGTTCCCGAGTCCCTGTGCAGACTTTTCATTTTACAGTGACTAATAAGTGCAGAAGTTAAATTGAAAAACACAAAATTGTTCCATCAGAGATCTGGATCAGCAAGACAAACCCTGAGAAAAGCAAATGAGAATGATTAGAGAGCTGGTAAGCCCTCCTCATGTGTACAATCTATTAGAAATGACTGAGCAAAGATTGATGTGGTTTAGTTCAAAAGACAAAAGCTAGAGGAAACATGAAAGCAAACTTCAAATACATAAAGGCTGATACAAAGAAAAAAGAAACAATCCATTCTCAATATCTATCTTGGAGAAGACAGACAGTAATTCAAATCGTAGCAAAAAATTTAGGAAGCACATGAAGCTTTCTCACAATAAGGATGGTTAAATGGACAGTCTGAAAATGGTGCTCCACTATCACAGAGTTTTCATCCAACCTGCCAGCAACACCTCTGAGAAAAGATTCAGGTAAACCTGATTCTACCTTGGTTTTGAGGAGTTGTCAAGGTTTATACCTAGACAGCAACTAAACACCATGCACCTGCTTACTCACTTCCAATGCTTCTCCTCTTCCCCCAGTGTGAAGGAGAATCAGAAAGAAAAGGTAAACCATGTGGGTTGAGGTAAGAACAATTTAATAATTAAAACCTCATCATAATAATAACCATAATAATCATCAGCAGAGTGAGAGAGGGTAACAGAACCCAAGAGAAACAAGTGACGGACAACACAATTCATGATACAATTGCTCACTGGCTGCTGACCAATACCCAGCCCATCCCTGAACAGCAACTGGCCCCTTTTGGGTAACTCCACCAGTTTATCCACTAGGCATGACATTCTATGGTGGGCAATATTCCCTTGGACAGTTCAGGTCAGCTATCCCAGCCATGCTCCCTCTCTGCTTTTTGTGCACTTCCTCACTGGCAGAGCATGAGGACTGAAAATTCCTTGACTTAGGGTAAGCATTCTTAGCCTGGGCCAAAATATCAGTGTGGTATCAATATTATTCACAAACTGAATCCAAAACTACAGCACTGTATCAGATACTAAGAAGAAAATGAACTGCATCCCAGCCAAAATCTGGACAGGGGTGCACTAGATATTTTCATAAAGTCCCTTTTGGTCCTAATTTCATTTATTCACTTTTTCCTCAACTATCTTGTTTACTGAACAAGGCAGCCAAGTGTAACTTCACTGTAAGCCAGTAAGTACAAGGGAACTCTCCTGCCTGTTCTCTTATTCAATGCCAAGAATTCATGAAGTTCAATAACAGATGCATCATAGCTCTGCAGCTATCATCCTATTTTCATTCATTTATTACATCTAACTTAACAGCAAAAATCAGTAATAGGCTGCAACATGGTGTGAAGATCACTTGTTATGTTCACACTATGGTCCTGCCCATACAACCACTGGGCAAAACAGCACCCTTGGGTACCCTGAGCGGGAGATGAACCAATACTTCAACTCCAGCAAGCTGAAATTAACCGCCACAGTACTACAGGAGAAACAAAAAGCACAACATGGAAAGATACTTTCTCAAGCAAATTACTGCCAGTGCAGTGTAAGTTACTGCTGTCCTCTTTACAATTACATAGCTAGCTACCTGTTTAACCACTGAGTATTAAGACAAAGGAAATATTTCCTCCTAATGCTGAGCTTTACCTCGTGTGTCAGTTTCTAAGAGTTCCTTAACGTACAGTTCTCTGGTCCCCGAGACTTCCCCTCTCTGACAGTTGGGAATCATATGCTCACACCTCCTGCATATGGACAGGCTTGGTTATTAGGTACTATAATTTATTATTAAATTCTTTCCATACTTGACATCTCTCCTGCCAGCATTTGGTCACTCTGAGTCTCATAACTCTCATTTTGCAATAAGAAATCGCCTAATTTTCCCAAAAGGTGGAATTCCTTTAAAGGGACTCCAGTTCACTTCTATTTCTGGAGTCACTAGACATGTTCTTGTGACCTCCTCACTTCAAGAAGCACTTTTTGCTGCATCCACAGAATTCATTTACCTTTTGTGTCCTGCATCACAATTGAGCTGTACTTCAAGAAGGTTATCAGCAGGTTGCTGGTTTGCACATCAGCATCCAAAGGTAACTCTGCAGAGCTTATAACTGGAACAAAGCAGATAAGACACATTTATCCTATACAAATACAAGAAATACTGTACAGACAACCAAAACACAGACTCACAGACCTGGCATAGGATCAACTTACTCACAGGGCCATCTGACCTTCTCCTCCCTCTTGACCACCTTTGAAAGATTTTGTTGTGAAGACTGCTACGACTCCCTCAGAGACCATTTTCCTGCTCTAAGCACAGGCTGTGATACCTGGCAAAGTGATATCCTTCTCTGTCCTGCCCCTGCTCCTCCCCCGAGGGAGCTCAGCCTGCTGTTTCAGCACTCATTGACATTCCCAGCCTAGGGAGCTCAAGATATTTGCACTGATATCCAGTTAATTCTTACGACCAACACAGACAACATTCACACCATTCTCAATCTGGAAAGAGATGTGCCCAGCAAAGGCCATTCTGTTTCATCCATTTTAGAATTTCAGTTCCAAAAGATCTACGTCAATTCCATTCTTCCCTCCCAATAAGAGTCGGTCTTGCAGAAGCAACACACAAGACATAACGTAAAAATTATTGACCAAAGCAGTAGAAAAGGGATGTAAAAAGAGCAGCTTTATAAAAATCAAGAAGCAAAAGCAGACACAGCTTGTGTTAGATACATCACAACCCAGCAGGGAGCAGAAATATATCTTCTATACCCTGCAGCAGTTCATTGGCATTTCTCTGGGATACCTGCTCTACTTCTGACATCTTAAGAGTGGACATCATCTGCCTTAGACTTCACAAGAAGCCATCTCAACTCCTCAGCTAATTGTACAATGTGCCTCCTGCTCACTCCCCATGCACAATCTGAAGCACAGAGTTTATGAGCTGTTAAACCCCTATCATGTGACTGAGCCGCATTTTTACTGATGACTGTGCCCGAGCTGTCCTAAAGGGCCATTCTCAGCCTTCCCATTCGGAAAGCTTTATGAGAAATATTGAAAGGGAGGAGCAAAAAGGTAAGTGGTAAAAATGCAGCATGCATTTTCTTGCAGATCCTGCCAGTCTGATATCGTTTAAGATAAATTAGCTCAGACAAAAGGAACCCCAAACTGATGGAGGTAGTCTAGGAAGACTTCACTAAAGCACTTAATACAGTTCTGTATGAAAAATTAAGAGTGAAGCAGATAGGTGGGAACCAATACATAAATTTAATGTACATCAAAGATCTGGTAAAGGAGAAGAAATTGGAGAAATTATTAGTCTGAGAAGAAACTACTGCTTGAATTCCTTAGGTGTCACTTTAGATAATAGTTCTCGTTTTTGTGAGTGACCTGGGCACATGAAACAGTTGCTTGCTAATTAATCTAGAGCATGGTGCTAAAAGCATCAAGGTTATGGAGTTCAGTCCCCATATGGGCCATTCACTTAAGAGCTGGACTCGATGATCTTTGTGGCTCCCTTCCAACTCAGAATATTCTGTGAAATCTGCTAATTGCACAAAGTTGGGACATGTAAACTCAGAGGAGTATCAGACTGCGCACAAAGCATAGAAACATGATCAGATAATAAACACAAGATGAAATTCAACAATGTAAGCCATATTCAGGGATTTATTTCCATGGCAAACCGAGAGCTCATCAGCTGCCAACAAAACACGATACGCTATCAGATCATGAGATGACATGCTACAGACACAAGGGGCTCAAGAGTGGTTCTACAACATATCCAGAAATGCACTTCCAGCAGAGACAGGAACACTGTAATGCCTGGCACAAGGTGCTGGTGAGACCTTGTCCCAAACATTGTCCATAGCTATGCGGAATCCATGTTCAAAGAGGATGAACTTGAACTTGAAGAATATTAGAGAAAGGCTAGTAGGTGGAACAGAGGAAAAGAGTACCCTTCTCATGAGACAGCAAAATACATAGGTGAGTACCTAATGTATGAAAAAGAGCTGTGTTTCAAAGGAAGGTTAACAGCAAGAGAAATGACCATGAACTGACAAGAAACGTACATTGCAAAGTTGAAGATTTCTAACCAAGGAACAAGATGCTGAAACTGCCCCCAACAGAAATTATTGGGAAACAAATTAAGGCAAGAGTTTGATAAATTTAAGGGATGGATATGCCTGTGAGCATAGGGCGCTAGCAGTCAAGGGGAACTTTTCCAGCTCTACATACATGGCAATAACATGGCTGTTCTGGCTGCTTGGAAGCTCAAACTCACAGGTTTTCACGTTCAGGAGATCACAGGTGGCTTGAATTACAATTTTCAGAAGGCTCTCTCTCTTCTCAAGCAATAGAGGTAGCCTAAGATAGGGCTCCTTTTGCACTGGAAACAGATCTGCAGACACATCTTAAGAACACTAGGACACATCTTAAGAACTATATTATCTCCCTTCCATCTATCCTCAGGAATGCCCAAAGCTTTTCTTACTCTTGAGGAAAGAAAAAGGTATTTATGACGAGATTGGACCTTGCAAGAAGTGAGGAATTACTCAACTGATTGCTGGATGTCTAGGCTGGGGGCTCTGAAGGGAAGTACTTTGATCCTGTATACAACTGTGTTTTGGTTCAGAGAAAAGTCTGCTTTAACATGCAGTGCCTTTCACAATTGAAGGCTTGGATCTCACAACCCTGTAATGAGGCAAGTGAGGCTTATTTACCCCCCTGGAACTGGAGCAAGGACAGGCACAGAAAGATGAAGGAGACGAACCAACAGTAAAACGCAGTATTCTTTAAACTGAGCACAGAGAGGCCCAGAACACAGCAGAGGTTCTCGTGGAGCTCAGGATTATACAATCACCTTGAATACAAAACTGTAGCCCTTGGAAACAACAGGTCAAAGAGATCAGTGTAACTTCACTGTTTGAATCACATAAAAAAAAATCATACTGGGACTTTCAGCTTCTAAAGGTTGCACATCCCCAAGTGTGAGCTGGTTTAGTCCATTCAGGCTTGATGCCCTGGGGCTCCTGACACGTTGCAAACGTGCTGGGTCTGTTGGCAAAGTCTGTGCAATAAGACTGGAAGCTTTTTCATTCCCAATATTATGAATAGCTCAAAGATTCAGCTAAAAGTCTGAAAAATGTATTTATATCCCCAGTGGGTCCTTCTTGAGATGTTACAATGAACATAGTGAATGAATATTTAACAACAGTAAGCAAACTGACATTTAGATAACTATGGTGACAGCCACACTTGATTTACATATTATGGATCAACAGTTTCTAGCAAAAGTCTCATTTTTCAGGGGAAAAAAAATAAAGAAGAAATCACTCTGAAGAACACATCTCTGCTTATCCTGGTTCATGCTACAGACCTTGGTGGGTTTTTTTAAACACACATTTTGAAACTTTACAAGGTCTTAATTCACACTATAGGCTAACAGCCAGAGAAATTTCAAACCAGAATATGAACCCATTTTTAATCCTAGTCAGCATAAAAGTGCCTGAAACCCGTAGAGGGATTTCTACATGTTATTGTAACTTGAAAACAGTTCAACTACACATTTTTTTAATGCAGGAAAAAGAAAGCAATCTTTTCCTTCCAAAGCCAAAAAGCCTCTTGCTAACTTTCAGCCATGGGCAAATTTTACATCTGAGTTGCAAGACCTTAGAAAATGAGGAAAATTCTGACATATTTTGAAAATAACAACAATACTGGAGCATCACCAAACTAAACCAAGCCAAGGGCTGCAAAAAAAAATTATAACTGAGAGTAGGGATCAGCAAGGTGACAGGAAACAGAAATAAAGAATGCTTTCCAATGTAGTTGCTGCACAGTAAGATCAGATCCTCTTCTTAAATTTAGTAACCTTGTAAGCCTCAAGAAGCCTCGAACTTTACAAGATCACTCCCTCTGCTTAAAGCAGGATGGAGTTTTTATTTTGATTCTGTTTTGTCTTTTGGTAAATGAAAAAAAGAGGAAAAAAAAAAAAGAGTGCAAGCAAGCCGTAGATGTAGGTAAGCACACATCCTGACAGTTGTGTAATACGGCGTGTGGGCGGATACATTTGCAATGAACATGTTGAACACAAGCCCACAAAATGCCCGTCCCTCCACATTTCATGTTACATGCACACAGAAACTTGAGACATGGGGGGCTTTCTTTCTGAAGCTTTTGTTATCCATGGTAACCAGACAGAATTCATCCCGAGGAGGATCATCCTTAACCAGGGTATCAAATGACCTGAATAGCTGATGTAACTGAGTAACAGGCTGCTTTTCCCCAGAAATACTTCCAAACTGTGCTCTATTCAAATTGACTCTGTTCCTTCATTAGACACTTCATTCAGCTCTAGAGGATGCCATTACAGTACATGACAACAGCCATTTAATTTCTTCTCTTAAACTAGGCTCTATCTATCCATACCTTAAATTGCAAGGGTTTTATTTTAGGAGATTGCAAAACATATTTATGTGGACTTGTAACATCTCATTTCAAAGAAAGATCTTGGGGTAAGCAGTCTTTTACAAAGCCTATCAGAGAAAAGGCAGTAAGAAGGAGGAATACTTCCACACCCAAACAGAATTCAAATCCCAATTAATTCAAAGCTGAGGACAAGTACATTTGTGACGAGCAGGAATCCACTGCAATTCTCTGTAAATCTGTTCCAATGACAAATAATCCCAAGCAAAGGACCTGACACTAGAAATATTCATAAGTAAAAGCCTACATAGAATAACTAATGGGCTGGCTGTATCTTCATGCAGATATTGGGAGAGTACTGTTTTCAGAAGGAATATCAGCATAATTTCATTGAGCAATATACATGAAATAGAAACAAATTTGAGTCAAAGAATCTCGCTCATGTTCAGTAAGGCAAGTCGCTTCAGGAAGAGAGCATCAGGTTACATCTGCTCCAGACAGATCTCATTAGTTGCCATCTTGAGAAAATACTTTGCTAGTTATTTTACAGTTTTCAATTATTTTTCCGCAGGAGATCATTACATTTCTTACCATCTGAAGAAGGCGGGGTGGTTCCAAGTGGAGTGACAGGTGTCACTGGAATTGGGCTTGTTGGTGTTGTCATCAGGCCCATTTCAGGATGGCTCTAACAGGAGACACACATGCACAGATCAGTAGCTTCCCCAGCCATTAGAAACACAGATCACTACTGCTACTGTTCCATGCTCTCACAGACATGACTAATGAAGTCCCAAGAAACTTCAACCTCTCTTCCAAAATGCCAGGCCATGCTTCCTGACCTTGGACATCTAACAGTTAAACAGTACATCAATTTCTTTATTCCCCAAAACATGAAAATATATCAGAAAGTGGTGGCTCTCCCCAGCAGACAGAAAATACTCCCATGGAGAATGGGAAAAGGTTTGCAGAAGCCTACACTGCTTATAGCTTCTGACTGCCCCCAAAACAACCCAAGGATGTGCATTTGAAGTCTTCCTCCAAGATCCTGTCATTTCTCTTTCTAAAAGCAAATTCTCCTCACTCCTGCCGCCCCCACCTGTTCATATTCAAAGATGATGGCAATATATTACTTTCCTGTCTCACTATAAAGCCCAAGGCACTGCAGGAAAGGAGTGGATAACATAAATAACACTATCATTATTGATCCTCTCAGTTTCCATGAGTCAGTTACTCTCCCCATTTCATCTTTGCTAATAGTTGCCTGCCCAATTACTGCTTTGACTTCACTCTTTGCAAGCTTCCAGATCTATCCACACACTGGTGAGAGTGTAGGCAATCTGCTATTTTTGAGTCTGGCTGCCAAGCAAAGTGTCCATTTCATAGGGCAAGTTTTACATAAATGTATCATCTGCTTTAATACATCATCACAATTTCAAAATAAAAGAAAGATACAGAACTGCTGATTTGATGTTAGTTCCGTAGGATTTTTCACAAGTGGATATCCTCCACACTGCCTCTGAATATCTCATTTTATGAGCAACTATAAAGGCATGTAATTTATGGGAAGCACAGACACACATACTACAACTCAAAAGACAATTTTAAATCACTGTAGGTCCCAACTTAAACTTTAAAATACAATTTTTCACTCTAATTCTTACATAAGCCAGGTTTGTGTCCACAGATTTTGGAGGTTTTCCTTCTTTATCCCGAACAGTAACTGGTAGTTGAGAGACAAAGAGTGCCACCCAGCAGCAAACCTGAGCACCCACAGCTGGTGAGTACACAGAAACCTTATTACTCTGTACATCCACACGAATCCCTGCTCTTCCCATGTGTCTCACAGCAGCAGGGAGCCATTCATGCAGTGCTAAGCAATGGACATCAACTTAGGCAAGAGCATTCATCAGCTTTTATGAGGTTTTTCCAACATGACATGACCTACCTTGCTCTCTCTTAAATGAAGGTTTACAGACAATCCACCTAAGATCATCAGGCCTCCACATCAATTAAACCCACTGATCAGTGGCTGCTTCAGCTATTACTTTCACAAATAACTAGTCTATCCTTTTCTTTTTAAGAGCTTTTACTCTAGCTGATCTTTTTCTGCCCTACTCTTTTCCCTGCCAAAGGTCTCTCTACCCTTGGGAATATCTTGACCACAGAAAGGCCTGAGTTGGTATTACACACAGAACTGAAAGAGCAGAAATCTCTCACAAGTGGTAGGAATGAATAACCTGTGAAAAGACAGGCAGGGAACCTCAGCAAATTAACCATCCGTGAAACAGAAGCTTTCTTCAGAGACTGTAGATCTGCTTATCAGACCTCTTCCATCACCACTAATGTCAGGAGTCCTCAAAGGTCTCCTCCATCATGCCAAGTGTCCAGCCTGTGATGTATGGCTGTTCTCTGAGGACCTGAAATAACTGGGGAAAGGTGCTAACTGTTCTGCTGATGTCGTTTTTCTCACAGATTACTACCAATACCTAGAAACCAAAATTAAAAGACTAAACCTGAAGGTTTTCCTAGACACATCTGGCTACTTTTGCAGCCAGCCACAGCACGATCACCAGATTAGACAGGCTCATTATCTGCCTTACAGCAATAACCACCTTTGCAAATCCACACAGTGTTCAGGAAAGCATCCAGAGCTTTGTGATCAGAGCCCACTGCTGCTCAGAAGGCTGCCATAGCTGTTTCTCCACCATAAACAGCACAAGGACAAGTGCTATGCTCCGGCAACAGGTTCTCAAGCAAAATGGGTTGGGCAAAACAGACAACACCTCGCAGTCTGTGCACACCCATACAGGACAATTCATCCAAGTTTGGAGCTGAATCAGTCTCTTTCTCTCAACACTAACTTAACAAAAGTGTGGTTTGTTCTAAGAGCTGCAGCAACCTTATCCCTACTAGTTCACTCACTCCGTCCTCCCCCTAGTGCAGTATCAACAGAGCACAGAAGGCACTCCATGGAGTCCTTCCCATTTAGTGGGAAAAATGAATAATTCCAACATGAACTGTGACCTCAAAACTCTACTCTACTGATTTTCTGTCAAGGAAGGAAGCATTTCCTAAAATGCTTCTCAGGCCTTGGCCTGCTTCTGATCTTTCATGCTGATCCTATGACAAGTATGCAGGGGCGCACATCTTTTCACCAATTCCATTTCTGACTCTCTAATTTCAAACACATGCACTAGAGAGAAGTGGGGAAACATTCCACTGAAACTCACCTGTGCCAGAACAGTGATGAAATTCCGGTTTAAGTGAACAGCTTCATAGAGGGCCAGAAGGATTGCTTCATTCGTTCTGTGGGAAGGATACAGACAAAGGCACAGTTAGTGATCAGAATACCAGAAGCCAAGTTGTTCAGAAGCAGGGTGTATCTGAAAAAAAGAAATTTTTTTTTTCAACTATAGAAAACTCTGCCTCTGCAATCCAGTTGTTCTTCCAATTATTAGTAGTACTTAGCAATGCATAAAAATAGCTGTTTTTAGAGCCCAACTACAGACTTTGTTCCCTTCCTGCTGAAGGTGTCGCTCGTTGCTCAAACAGTGCTTTCCCTTTAAAGTCCTTTCTTTTAAGGGCAGAGGATCCTGCAGACACCAAAACCCCTCATATTTATCACTTGGTTCCCTTGCTTTAGAAAATATTTTAGTGGGGACAAGACTACATGAATCATCACTTCCCATGTGCCACCTCCAACATGCCTATTATATGTTATAAATGCCCCATAAAAACCACTGCGTTTTTTTTACAGACTTCATTACAAGCAATTCAGCTGTGGCTCCTCTTGCTGCACCCTTCCCACTGAAGGGAGAATCCACAGTCTGCAGGGGTATGGTACCATTTTAGTGACAATAGAACCTGCCCCTCTTGTTTGCTATGTGACATTAGAACAGCTCCATGACAGGGTGGATCACGCTGACCAGCTCATTGTGTAACTAACATCTGGGCACTTACTGGACCGAGATCTTCTCATCAGCATCTGCTATGAACATGCTGCCCACCTATGGAAAGAGAGAGCATTGCACAGTAGGAATTTGGGAAAGCTATTAGACAACAAGAGAGAATACATGGATAAAAACAGATTTGATTTTGCAGTCCTGTCACCAATTCTTCACCTGTCAAATCACAAAAAAAAAGGAAAAAAAAACCAATTGGATCCTGGATCCCTACCTGGATTAGTCTGCCATTCTGTAAGAGGACAACAGAGATTGTTTCCTATCTGCTTGCCCCACAGTGGTAGCAGTTTCACCCAAGTCACTCCTGACAGACAGCTGTTAACAGTGAACTATCCTTACTTAAACAAAATTTTCCTGTCAGTTAGACTAAAGCAAGCCAAACTGAACAAGGATAACAGTGGACACTCTTCACAAGGAAGAAATTCAGAACTGTCTTTGAAGAGTACCCCTCTAAAAATGCACACAGTGCCCACTGTAGAATCCAAGCTTACTCCATGGTACACCCAGACTTGAGAAACAAGACAGCAAAGAAACAGAACCTCTAAAGCTACTGACAGCCCAGACTGTGCCACTCTGTTCTAGGCCACATCAGCAGAGCAGCAACTTTTTTTTTTTTTAAAAACAAGTAGCCACTTAAAAGTGATTAAGAAGCTTAAAAAACTGATTAAAGGGGTTTTTTTTTAAAGTGATTTTTAAAATAAAGTCAATAATGACAACGATGCAGGAAAAAAATTTCAGTTATCAACACCAGAACAGAGATCTTGTCCTTTGAAAGAGCTTTCCCAGCCAGACAACACCACAGTCATCAGAATACAGCCATTTTAGTTGTATTTGGTTTGGATTCATTCCACCAATGCCTGCAGAACCCACATCCCAAACACAGTTTACAGAAACGCCCTCCTGCTGAATTTGCATGAAGACACCTATTTTAAGGGTAGAAAAAACATGGCTTCCTTGCTTACCATATTAGTTAGGGCTGAGAAGAATCCAGTCTGATGCTCTTCTTCCTTATCTTTGTATTGCCTGAACAAAAAGGAATAAGGATGAAGTTTCAGGGTTATACATGGAACTAGAGTTATTTTGCCTAAATCACTATAAGATAGTCTTATCTGATAAGTATACAGAATGGAGGAAGCTTCAACATTCACAGGCCTTTTTCAAGAAGTCACAAAAGATGCAAAGGGTATTAAAATATTTGTCAATTGTGTAGAGTTGAAGTGGGGTTGCTGAAAGACATGGGAGTTGAATGGTGCTTGTGCTGTTAGAGACAACATGGGCAGTCTGGGTTAACACTGAAGGAAAGGAATCAAGTAACTTACGAAATTTTGTCCTGCACTGGAAAACCAGTAATAAACCACACGAAACAACAGAATCAGTAACCACACAGAACAGTTTCATTTCAATCATCTGCTACAGACCAAATCAGAGTTGGTCACCCTAGGGCCACCAGAAACCACACAGACCATTATAGTTCATGGCCTGGTCTTGCCTGATCTCACATTCCTGGAGCAAGTGAAGAGACTGGAACTGAAATCAACGAATAGGTTGGGTACCTCAGATTTAAGCTACTTTGCTACATTTGGCATTCAAATGGACTAGAAAAGCTCACATGGCCATTTATTGTGTCTGTCACACAGGAGTCCATGGGCAGGATGGGCTCAGTAGCATTCCAGCAGTCATCCTAGGAGAAGGACAACTCTAATTTCAAACCTGGGCAGATGGAGCTCGCTTAGCCCTGTAAGGTCATCCATCTACGAGAAGGTTACTCTAATTAAACCTACATCCTGAGGTCCTCACTGTCACTGTCCAAGCTTGCTAGGCCCTGGCAGATGAACCTCAGGAGTAAAGGATGGGACCAGTGCTGCGCACGCTGTGCCTCACCTAAAAAATCCACTGCACAGGCTTGGAGGATATATCCATACAGGAGTGTCATCACACACAATGTAACATGCAAAGTAAGCAATTCTAAATATTTGGAAAAGGGGGAAAGAAAGCACTGAGCTAAGCAAAACAGGTCATGGTCTGAGACAGCTTTTGTCACACTGAAGGAAGTTGGGTGGGTGAGGTTTTTCTGCTTTACGCTGATAATTTACTCTTATATACATGATTTGCTGATCTTACAAGTCACTTGTATAACTACAACTGCAGACTTTCAAAGGAATTAAAACATTTTTCTGGATACTTTGAGAATCTTACTGCACAAAAAAATGTCATATGTTCCTCAGGTAAAATTGTTTTAAGTACTAAATTTTCCTAAAGCACTTTCCTCTTCGGAAAATGTACACATTTTGTGGTGTTGCATATGAAGCAGAGGCTGGGAACACTCTACGCTGCTGCTGACTTTCTGGCTCTTTCTTCAGCAGCAGTTACTGCTTTCCACCATTTGGAAGTGCCTGATTGCCCTAATCACCTCTGATCTGGCATGCGGACAGGCCAGGATACATTTGTTTGTTTGTTTTAGACAGTGTTTCAATTAAATCCATTTTCTAACAGAGAAGTTCTCAGCAAATCATTGATCTTTTCATTTGGGACTAAGATTTTATACAAGGTTCATAAAGAGGTAAAATCTATGACAGTAAAAACATACAATAGATATCTTCCCCTAGAGCAATATCTCTCCAGAAGCACATCAGCCCAGCTGGTAGAGGTGGATTCACTCTTGCAATGACGTCAACAACTGAGACAAAGTATCCTAAAGCATAGGACAATTCCCTGCCTCTCCAGGTGCATCAAGCCTATTAAGTGCTTCAGCACAAAAAAAAAAAAAGCTTGTGAAAATGTACAGCAACTATCCTGTACTGAAAAACAAGAGACAATTAGGTTTTACCTGTTATATTCCGATAAAGCCTGGGCAATTACAAGTCCCATTCCCTGAAAAAAAAGTGTTAAGAAAACTTCACATTACCAATCTCAGTGGAGGAAATCACACACTGAACACAAATAGCAATGCTGCCCACCCAGATAACCTAGCATGCTATGAAGAATTTCCCTTGTAGATGTCTGAACTATTAAGACATGCTATGATACAACAAAATTATAAACCAAAAATCAAGACACCAAAATTTAAAGTTATATATTTAATTACTAAGTTCAACAGAGAACATTTACTCTCTTTGGATCTCCAGACAGAGCTTACTCACTCAAGAAGCTTGATTAAAACACCAAGTGCTTCAGAAGGAAGATGGTGTCAGAGGAAAGACATCCAAAAATTCAAAACAAGAGCCATAAATACTAGTAACCTTTGACTTCTTGCAAACAGCCTCCACCATTGGACAACTACTGAACATCCTTTCTGTCAAGCCAATTTAATTAACTCAGAATCACCCTTTAGTTAGCACAGAGCCTGCTTTTTGCTTTATGCCTAAAGAACAGCTTCCAAGTCCAGACCTCCATAGCTCAGTGTGCTGTCACTTTTTATCTAGGCCTGGCTACAAAACTTAAGACTGTGGCTACAGCCCAAAACATGTTGTAGAACTCCTGACTCAAGTACAAGCTTCCATTGAGCTACAAGAATTGACTTGTGGCCTGGTAAAACTTGGTGACACAGCATTGGAAATGACATCTTTGGCATATGCCATTGTATGCCCCTTTGGCATGTGACAGCAAATAGTGCATAGATAGTTCATAAATGTATAGCAGATCAACTTTAAGCACGTTTCTTGCTACCTAGCTTTTTAACCACTCCCCCCCCATTTACTGGGGATCAAACTGTCCAAATCATGAGTGGCCTAACCCATTGCAAGAGTACAGTTAGGGATGAACAACCCCCATACTGGTGTTCCTCCGAGTAGCACCGTTCCTAGACCTGATTTCTACAATACACTGTGTTTGCATTCATTCCACTAACAC
Source organism: Platyrinchus mystaceus (assembly GCA_035041135.1). NCBI lineage: Eukaryota > Metazoa > Chordata > Aves > Passeriformes > Tyrannidae > Platyrinchus > Platyrinchus mystaceus. The sequence goes on along the minus strand of JAWWLV010000180.1, from coordinate 21,983,917 downwards.
CACACATGAAAGAGCATCCCCAGCAGCACAGAGGAATCAAGTCAAGTACTCACATTGAGCGTGGCCTCATCATCCACGATGGAGAGCTTCACAATGTAGGGATTCACTGACTGCTCAGCATGGGGGGGAGAAGTAAGACAGAAAATTGGTTGTAAATTCAGCCTTCAGGAAAAAAAAATTATTATCTTTTCAAGTTTACCCAACCACCTGGGAAGAACCACTCTCCTGTCCCGTAAAGAAGAATACACACAAAGAAACAGGAGTCGCAGCACATGCTAAGGCTGCTATGCCTGGGACACCTTCTCCTTACTGGCTCAGCCTGTAAAATCATCCTGATTTTGTTGAGAAGAGAGGGAGCTTCTGCCCCTCTGCAAGCTCATCTCTCAGTCTTGAAAGTGGAGCAGCTGTCCTGCAAGCCTGTTATCTGTGACACACACACTGTTATGCAGCAGGAACAGGCAGTGAAGCTGCGATGGAACATCAGCGTTCTGCTATCTCCCTTCTGCAACACCTTGCTAAGACTGCTTAAAGGAAGGAGGACCTAGGAAGGCACGATAATGTTATAGACTCATCTGCTGCTGGGTTAAACATCAACACTTTGTTTACACTACTGAGAGCTGGAAGCCTCTGGAGAATACAAATTCCTTGAACTTAGCTGAACAAAGCATGCAGGCTCCATCTATAACGATAAATGCTAATAATTAGGAAGCATTTTAGATTAGCAATGCACATTTGTTTTTCCTTGTTTATATGTGTCAGTGCAATACTAAAAAATGTTGATTTCAAACCTAGACATGGAAGAAAAGTCTCAGTTTGTGTAGTAAGCCCAAAGTGATGGGAAGAATAAAACACAAAACATGCATCAGGTGCTTGACAGCAAGTTAAAAATAAGGCTGATCAGAAAACACCACTCTCAACTATTTGGTGCTTTGGGAGGATCAGTCTTTTGCTTTAAATTAGAAAAGAAATTGATCAGAACAGTTCAAAGCTCAGCCAGACTCTCAGCTGCCTCCAGCAGCACCCAGCCCTGCTGCTGCCTCAGAAAAAGACACAAAAGTCACACAGAACCCAGGCGTGCATGAACCAGGCAAAGCCATTTCCTTGAGGCTGGAGTAAAGACTCCTATGGAGTAACAATATGGGTTCCTCTCTGTACAACTATGCTCCTCTTCAGAAACTTAATTCAGTCAGCGTCAGCGGAGCAGAAGCAAACTTCACAAAGTCATAATTAAATATGGATTAAAATCCATCCTTGTAAATATACCTTAGCTTTGCTGATTTCAGTCATTCAACAGGGAGAAACTTCTCACACAACAGCTCATGCATGGAAGAGGCCAGCCTGTGACTCATGACCAATAAAAGTGATGAAGCTTTTCCAGGCAATGGCCCCTGGCTACCCTGGATCAGAGGTTGCACAGTTATCCAAATTCCCAGATGTGGGAATAAGCAAACTGGGAGATACTACCCTGACTAACACCACCAGCCTGACCTGACATCTAGTCATACACTCAGTCCCATCACAGAGAGGGAGGGAGAGTGGGTTCCTTGTCATCTCCAGCCTATGAACAATTCTTCACACTCCCACTCTCCTTGATTTTCCAAGGTGCATGCTCCATGTGTCCCACCTCTTGACAGCAAGATGCCAGCAGTGCACGGCTGAGAGGGTCATGAAGCTGGCCCAGCTTGCTACGGATCTCTGCCCTCTGTCTTTTAAATTGTCACTTCCACACCTGCAGAAGTCTTTTTAACAATTCCTCTCTGAAGTATTCCATTCCCCTGACACATTCCATGCCTCCTCCTAGGCTTCCCTAACTCCTCAAGCAGCAGGCAGATTTCAGTGTATTTCACGCACCGTATGGGTTGTGTGGGACAAGGCAATCTCTACTGCCTTCCAGTATGCAAGTCTGTACCAGTGTGATGGGAACCTTTCCCATGCTGCCCACAGGACACGCAGTTTGCTCCTGCCCCTCCTTGAGAGCCCACAGCTCCAGTTACTGTCCATGAGCACCAGTCTGCACATCTATGATGAGTGTCAGCAACCTGCAGGTTGTACAAGCACCCCTATCAAACCCATCCCATACTCCCTGCCTGCTTTCCTGTTCTAATCCTGCTGTTTCAGAGTTCAGTTCCCCTCTCACCAGGAATCACAGCAGAAATCTGAAAAGTCAGAATTACACCTGCCACTCCACAACATGCACAGGCATGCAACAGCCTTAGAAAGCAGCTAATACATATTTTGAAAGCTTTGAATTGTCAGTGAAGCAGTTACACAATTTTAGAAATAGTTTCTGCCTCTACTTGCACACAGAAAGAACTCAAAAATATGATTCTGAGCTCCTCAGACAGCACAGGTCTTTTCCTATCACTGCCATCAGGTAACAAAAAATAGTATTGAAATCTTCTTGTCAGTCATGACATTCGGACACAAACTCCTGGAATCTGGGAATAGTCAAGATGTCCTCCATGAACTACCCATCATTAGATGCCAACAATCTCATAGAAATGAAGCTGCAGAGGGATCATTACCAGGTAATTTTGAAAGTAATCCCCAGGTGAGACATGCCATACAAAGTGAATATTATATGGGAAAGTACACAAGTCTGGTAGAGGGAGATGCCCTCCATGCCCCCAAACTACCTCTGAGACCTTCAACACAAATCTATGGGAAGTAATTTTTTAGATAGGTAAAGAAAGCAGAAAAAACCCAAGGTAACCACGTATAATCCCTACTTAGGTGCTTAACTTATCTTCATATCTGTTACAAAAATGAAGGTCAGAGCCCACTCAATCACCCCTCACAAGACCTTTTGCTGAACACTCATTAGAGATGATTTAGCAGGTCATTCTGCAGGGAACTGTAGCTTGAGTAATTACTCTTTTTGTTAAAGAGATTTGTTTAAAATAATTTCAGTTATACAAGATCTTTTTTTTAATAAAAACAAAAAACCCCATGAACTTTCCAACTCTCCAGTGTTGCGTCTCTTCAGCACCTGCAGTCGTCTATACCACGGAGAGGTAAGTGCACATAACCAGACATGAGGGGCTGTTCGATACACTCTATGCTGCCAGACAATTTGAGAGAAGACTACAAAATTCACATCCCAAAAACATGAAAGAACATCCTGATGCAAAACACACTGGTATTCACACTAAAGACAGACAGGAAATCAGTCAGCTAAATAATTTTCGGCTTTATTAGATTTTCTTAAGCTGGAAACACAACTTAGCAACCAATGGAGTTCAAACAAAAAGAGAACCTATCAGCTGCAGCTCAGTTAGCTAAAAAGAGAATTTCAAAGCATTTGAGGCATGAAAGTGTGCTACAATACACTCACAACCAGGCAACCACCAGAATGGTTCCAAGGGCCAAAGAACAGCAAATGAAAGCAGCTACTGTACTTAAGGAGAAAGAGTCTGACTGCATTACTACAGGCTTTGCTTGTAGCACTGCTACAAAGGGGCAGTGTTGGGCAATTGTCACATAAAACCTTTCTGGGAGTTGCTTTCAACCTTGCCAAATGAACTCCTCGAACTGAAGTTCCCCTTGACACACATCTGCTCAGCTGAATTGTACTTTTTAAGGATCACAATTTCCTTTGGGTGCCAAGTTTCAAGACATCTAGGACAGTGTTCTCCAAAGCACTCAACTCCAACTCAATACTCCACAGAAAGCTACGGCAAAGAGCAGAGGACAAGTCTCATGTACTCACTGCACTCTACCTTATGAAGGACATAAACTATATTCCACAGGGATCCATATCTCAGGGATGGGACAACACAGCTCTTCACCTTTTGGTCTGAACGTTGCAAAGAGACCTCTGGTCTTTCCAGGCCGCCCTTATCAGTACCCTTAGTCATGCAGTTCCCAACAGTTTTCCCTCATAGCCATAAAATGAAATCAAACTCCATGCTCCTGTTCCATGCTACTACAGCACAGATTGCTGAACAGAATCTGTAATTCACTATTCTGACAACATTGACAGGAATGAGAAACTGACAGGCATTACTTTGACACCAAGTATAGCTCCTGTCTTTGCATATTCTCTAGGTCTATTCATAATTCAAAACAAGATCCATTATAAAAACAGGTAGGTTTTGAAGCCTGTCCCTCCTAGCAATTCTGTTCAAGAAGGGGCATTCTAGAACTTTCCCATTTGTTGCCTAGGTATATTAAGGTATTCCTACTTGGGGGAATAAAAGCATCATACCTCATGCAAAGAAAAGCCAACAGCAGGTGTTCTTCCGACAGTCAAAATGTTTCTTTTTCAAGGTGATGAATAACAGGAAAAAAATGGGACTACACCACAAAGTAGTACAACCCGTTTAGAAAAAGGAAGATGAATAAAGTTCCTCAAAGAGGAATCTATCAAAGGGAGAGAGACTTCTCTTGGAAATACTAGTTGTGATATTTCAGTTCATTCTTTGGTCACCACTTCGCCATCTCTTCGGGGAATCTGTGCTCTTTCAGTCTGCTAGGCAGGTTCTGAATCACAAAATCAGTCTGAACCGCAAGATGACTGACAGCTCATTTACTTTTGGAGAATATGTATAACTGCACACTCACACATGCAAGAGGCAAACACTGGTTTGGCACAACAATAACTCTTCCAAAAGGCCCTTCCTCAGAATATTTCTACGAAGGAAAAGCAAATCCCCTAGGTAGTTTCTTTCATGCTGGTGCAAAACGAGCTGTAGGAATATCATACACATTTGATTATAGATGTACATCAGAGACAGACACAGCATAACAGGACCGCCTTGCAAAGCTTCTGCAGCTCCGTGCTGATGTCTGATAAATGTTAGTGTGCAGTCCTAAAAACTGTACTTTGTGCTGCCTTAATAATAATCCAGCCTAAAGTAATAAGGTTAAGAGAAGTGATGTTTCTGTTATCCAGAAGAACACCTACCTCATACTTTCTGTAGTTGACCAGTAAGGCCAGAAGGACAACAGCATCATAGCCGTGTTCCCTGCGACTCAGTGGGCTGGACAGGATCTGGAATAAACAATCACACTGGTCTGTTCAGGCCTGCTTCAGGAAGCTTGCAGAGACTCTCAGAAAGTGCATACCCATGAAATGTATGTGTAAGAGCAAATTATGTCCTATCTGAAAGAGGGTACTTAAGGTCAAGGGATTGCCAGCATCTCCAGGAAGTTATGCACACAGAGAAGCTTATTTATCACAGAAAGAATGCACATAGGCTTTTAGGACATAAACGGGCAAATATATTTCTCAACAGCACTGGACAGTATCTCAATGAATCACCAATATTATTTGTGCAAGTTTTCTGGATTTCCCCAAGCTCAGTTCCACATTTAAAAACCATAATTTAACAAAGAGCAGAAAAAACCTCTGGGGTTTTTTTCTGGGATGTATCCCCACTGCCTTTTGAAAAAAAGTTTCTCCGATACAGAAATTATCTGCTAAATTAGTCCAGAAATCTGTTCAGTTTCTATCTGTGCACAAATGTCTCAAGTGAAAATAAATACTCAGCAGTGACTAAAAACAGCAGACTAGTGTACAGAGGAGACAACAGTAAAAAAAAAAAAAAATATATGACTGAGTTATAAATGGAAGCAACAACAGTGCCAGTGAGCTGTGCTGCACTGAAAAAAGTAAAATACATCACTGAAAGCTCTCACTATGGAAGAAGAGCCCCTGCAGTGAAGGAAGAACCCTTACCTGTAAAATAGCTTCAAAGATACTGTTAATCATCACATACTCCAGGATGGTGTTCTGGCTAATGTTATCCGTCACCTGAGTACAGACACAAGTTTTAAAATCCCACACGAAGCCTCCACTGATGCTGCAGCTGCCTCTAGCACACACTGGGAGCACAAGAGTTCTACTCCCAGATGGACACATTTATCCAGAATCTCACACTTAGCAAGTCAAGGTGTGACTAGCAGCAGAGCTAAACATGAAGTAAAAGAAATATGTCCTGCCTTCCACCCCTCTCTCTGGCAAGAAGCACAACCCACTTACTAAGAGCTCCCCCTTTCCTCCACACATTGGTTTCTTACACAGCTGCACAACAACAGCCATCAGCTGTTACACACTCTACACAGGAGGCAGAAAATGAAAAACAGGGCACATATGCTCTACTGAGAACTCTCCCCATCATGAAGAAGGCAGTGAAGACCTCCTCCACACTCAATTATCTCTTATCACAGTCAAAATAGTTCACATTTGACCATCTCAAGAGCTGATGAGTGGCCATTTACTACAACTTCCTCATTCTTCACATTCTCACCATTCTTGTCTACTTCACACTTCCCATCTTTCCTCAACCCCTCTCCCTTTCTTTCCATTTATCTGAGACTTCTTAAATATAATTTTCCCTAAAAAACCCCCACACCTGTGAATCCAACTGACAATCCTGTGAATCCAATCCTGCCTCTCCCCTTTTGCCCCAGGCACCTATCTCACAGGATTCTAGTCTGCACTAGCATCATGATTAGAGCCAGGATGCATATTCTGAACTGACCCTTGTTCTCATTCACAATTTCTTTGTCCTTCTCTAAGCTTCCCACCACAGCCTTCTGCTCAAGTTTTGAGACAGTTCCATCCCTCACGTGTGGCTCATATAACCCCTGAAGTTATTTTACAGCTGGTATTTACTTACAGTCACCAAGCAGAGAAGTAGCTTCAGACACAAGCTTTTGAGGCTTTCAGAACCTTCAGCACATAGGAGTGAGTCCAAGCTCTCCATCAGATTCTAAAGAACAACAGTTACATTATTTAAAAGCAGTATTTTAAATTATTTGAAATACTTTTTATAAAAAAACTTTTTGAAAGATTCGAATACAGGAGGACCAATATAAAGCCACGTTATTCCAGAATCAGTAATTGAGCCATTATTACTGCTACACAGGACACATTCACACTATTGTTTCTCAACACTGTTTTGTGTTAAGTACATTTTAATGACTACAGGCATAACATCATGATCATTTTCCAAGATTTTTCTCTAGATGCATGAGAGATTTTTGTATACATAGAATAAATTATTTTATTCACAAAGTAACTCTGAGCTCCACAAAATGCAATTTTCCTTTTTGTTTGCAAGACAGTAACATCACTGCTTAAGTTTTTCTATATTCCATTTTACTTATAAGAATAAAGCAGGGTTTTTTTTATAAGCAGCACACCTCCAATTAACAGTACATACAGAAGTTATGATTAAAAATAGATCCTATATAACTGTTTTACAGATATTCATTAAAATTGTTTTCCAAATACTAAGTCACAGGTAATACAGTTTTCTTAAAGGAAAAACGTAGTTCTGATAGGTAAATTACTACTTAATATTTTCTGCAATGTACTACAATTTGTATAGAGAAGAAAAATTGCCACTGTTGTAGAGAAATGAAAGACACAACAAGGATTCATCTTCATCACTGATTACCTTGTCATTTCCCAAACTCAACATCTTTACAGTGAAGAGCATCAAGTAAGTTTAAAGCAGTACATGTGCTGATGGAATGTGAGAACACAGGATGTGACTATCAGATAAAAACTAAGCACAAGGTATGAGGTTCAACAGTAGGTACTAATGGCCTGTGGCAGCCTTTTCTGTCTTTAAGATTTCTTAATTTCTGTGTGACTGCACAGCGTAGAACTAAAGAAAAAGAATATTTATTCTCTTAAATTACTAACAAACCCAGGGAGCCCCAGTGTCTTTGTGTTACTAGCAGGTAAAGAACTTCAGGACAGCTGGTTTTAGTAAGTGGCTGGAATATCTCCCCCCAAAGCTGCACCTTGGTAGGCACACTTGTCTACAAATCACTGCCCTTGCAACACAGCTGCTGTGCAAACTGTTCCTCTACATTGCCAGTGCCTCACCTTCATACATAGCTCTGCCTTATCAAAACCCACAAGCATGTTGATGATGTCAAACCCAGAAGTGGATTTGTTCTTCTGGTGGACACCCCGAATTAATGCACACAAAGTCTGCAAAGGGAAAAAACAGAAGGTAAGGCAACAGCTCCAACTCAATAACAAAACCTGCAGCATGATGCTCTCCTAGCGCTGGCAAAGCACAGAGATTGAAATTATTACACCAGCCTGGAAGCCATACATTTTCTCTGACCTCTCCTCCACCTCTGTTGTTTCTAAGAAAGATCTTGTATACTGGAGACTCAAAAAAATTGGAGAAGAATGTATTTGATCATATTTTTTTCTCTTTGAGTACAAATTGCTGTTTGGTTACCACACTGCTATGCCAAGTCTGACTAGCAAACTGTCTCTGTCAACAGCAACAAAAAAGCAAACAAACACACCAAAAGAAATGTCTCCAAGGCTATTAAGCAGCTTAAGCTTTCCTAACTCCCTCCTTCACGTTTCTTATTGCAGGCACTGAATTACTGTGTCATACCAAGTTCTTGGAGATCACTGGCAACACCAAGGTATCAGCACATCATGCTTCCAACAGACACCCCGGAAAATTTATGGACATGACTAATTTGCCCCATGAGATGGAAACATCTGTGGTGACTTTTGTCATCAGGCACCTCTCAGGCCTGCGAAGAGGGGAATGAGCAGCAATAGAGCCACTGAAGTTTTAGATCCCAGCTTAAATTCACCTGTGAGAAGTAATTAGTTTCAGAAGATGTAAAGCTGGAGACAAGCAGACCTGAAGGAATTAGCGGATGTCTGGAACTACACAGAAGAAAAAGGATAAGGTAGACATCCTTTTTTTTGTTACTGTGAGAGACAGGATATTGGGCTAAACAAACCCTTGATCATCAAAATCATTCTCAAGAAATGATTGCTTAAATAAGTTTTGGCTTCAGGATCACTTTCCACATCACCAAAGTCAGATTAAGGGAACACTCTCCTAACTCAAGCTCAGGACATGTTGCCTCACTCCTGTTTACACACACACAGCAGTATTCTAGACTTGAGCCCTGCCTTTTTCTAAGAGTCTGGATACAAGTTTCGAATTCAAGGCTGGGCTAAGCTGTCTGTGTAGCTATAACTACAATATTTAACAGCATCCTTTCAAACTAATTCTGAAAATACTTATAAAACAATGCAAGATAGTATCTCAGAGGTGTAAATATTTCATTGTAAACCAACTTTTCCCAGCTCACTGTCCGCCCAATGTCTACTACAGGTAACTTCTTCAAACCTGACATTCATATCCTGTACTCCTATAGCTGAGAGAAGCAAATGCATTCATCAAACTGTAAGAATCAGCTTGTGAACTAATAACATCAAACATCAAGATTGAGGAGGGGAGTGTCCCATATGAGACATGAGACAGCAGAACTTCGGTAAGGAAAAACCTGCGTGAAAATGGCTGTTAATTCTGGGTGACAATTCTTCACAGCTTCCAATTAGGAAGTGTCCAGCTGGGACAGTTTCCTGTATAAATTTCACACTAACTTCTCCACAAGTTTATTTATTTTTTGACCCATAAGGAAATTCAAAAATGCAGCTGAAATGAGGGAGAACAGGTAAAAGTTGAATAACAAAGCTACACAGCCTAAGTGCTCTTGAGACCCCAAACTGACAGTGTGCACAAGCCCCCTTGTCTCTTCACTGCCATAAGCTTCATCCTCTATCACTAGATCCTCCTGAATTCTGAAACAAGCTATTGCTCTGCAAAGGGTAAAGAGACTATGAATGTTTGTAACCTCCACAGGCAGAAAGTAGCAACTGCTCTGTAGGCATCACTTCTTAGAAGAAAAGAAATGAGCAGCAAATACATTGCCTCATCAGAAAGAAAAGACAGCATTGCCTGTCTCCCAGCAGTACCTGTAACGCATTGACCACTCTGATTGGGTGCTCCTCACCCAGGGCCTGGATGCAGTGCTGAAACAAGCAGTTGATGTTATCTTTTATCTTCATTAACTCTTCCCCATCCAAAGCCTCCAGCTTGCCCTCCAGATACTCCAGGTTGACCTGTCAGGTTAAGAAGCAGTTCATGCATGTTACACCCTCACTGACACTTTAGAAATGCAAGTCCTTGCACTGACAGTCTGCCACTGGCAGAACAGCAGCAGCAAATCAGAGGATGTTCAAATTCAGTTACCTTCATGAGAAACAGCTCCTCCCAAAACCGAGGGTTGCATTTACTGGGGTCCTCTGTCTGAAAGGAAAAGGAACAACCATGAGGGCAAATAAGAAAAAATCATTCAGACAGAATTTAAAGAAAATCATTATCATGGGTAGCTCAGAGTCAACATCACCCCACTGGATGACCAAGCAGTCTCACAGTGCAGACTTCTGGCTACACAGATTCCCAGAAACAGAGGGATCAACGGAAGTAGCTCTCAACTGGGATATCTCTATTTATTTTCTGAGGAGTTTTTTGAGAAATACTGGAAAAGCCATGGCTTCCCAAATGGTTCTGGTAAACAACAGGACAAGATGACATTAAGGAAGAGAGCAGAATACAGAGTTCTACATGACAGCAGGAGAGCCTGAAGCATGTGCCTACACTGTGCAGACCTCACCTTGTGAAAAAATCCCCCTTAAAGAACCCTCAGCACAAACTAAACCAAGAAAATTTAACACAGCACTTTAGAAGAAGAGATGCTCAACTCCTTACCGTAAAAATCTCATCGTACATCAGCACAACCTTCTCTTTCAATGGCTTCTTGGAGGCTGAAGATTTCCGGAGCAGTCCACCTTTCTTCTCCGTTTGGGCCATGCTGTATACCCTGAAGGTAAGAACAGACAAAAAGGGCTCAGAAAACTTGAACTTTTCTTCAAGGCATATCTGGTCTGCCTTAACCATGAGACTTTTTGACAAGCTGCAAGTAGGGGTTTTATAACTATACCAGATAAGAAATCAGATCAAAGGACCTATCTAGTCCTATATCCCATTTCAAAGACACATGCAAAAGTCCAAACACAGGCAGAAAAGAATAAGCTCCTTATGGACCGATTTTCTTAATTCTTCTCTGCTAGAAACTGATTAATGATCCAGACCAATGCAGTTTGCATCTAAAAAATTACATATTTTTTAATCTCTTTGGAGGAATTGTGATACTTGATATCAAATGGATACCCAGTCCTTTTTGATGCTGTTCAAGTCTCAAGGGCATCTGGTGAGTAAAAGCTCCTGAAACTGTTCGAAAAAGTCTTCTCTTACCTGTTTAATTTGCTGCCTACCAAAGCACTTCAAATTTGGCTTTTGCACTCTGAGGTGGCATCCAACACTAGGAAAGCCTCCCTAAAGCACTCCTCTGCATCTTGGCATCTCCTATCTGCACCAGCTGCTCTGCAAATTAAGCCAGAGAGGAACCCCAGCCTCTAAAGCATCCCATGTGATTCAGTTTTCAGAAGAGAATGGAAGAACACTGGGGAGAAACTTTTCAGGGATTTATTTTTTTTTAAACCAGATAAATTTCATGTTCCATTTGGCAGCAAAGGGTTTTCTAAATACAGAAGAAGGTTTTACTGTCATTAATTGGTGTCTTATGGGTTATACTATCAAAAAAGAAAAAAGGAAGTATCATTATTACAAAATGAGCTGTTACACAAAGTAACACCCATAGCTGTGGTCCCGAGCCTTTTGTGACAGACAACCCTCTCACACGACTTGCCATGTACTCTCAACCTTGTGTGTGATGCTACAGAGCACAGCACCCACTCTGACCTTGCAAATACATATTTATCTGCAATCACAGATTTTCCTGGCAAGCACCACAGCTTTGGCACAGTCCTAACCTCCTCTATCACTGCAGCATGTCAGAGGTACTTAGCAGAAAGGGAATGCTATCCCTTCTCATATCCCTAAGCTCCCAACCTTTCTCCCATACCTCCAAAGGTAATAACACACACGGCAGCCGCATACCACACACGGAGGCTTGACTTCAGTCATGCTCCAGAAAAACATGGGCAGGCTCTTGTGGCAGTTGCACTTAGCCACGATAAACTATGCATACCAAGGTAAGTTCACTGCTGTCGGAATCTAAGACTGCCGAGCTTTCTGAGCTGGCAGCCATGGAGACAGCTTTGGATGTGGCCTCAATCCCAGACAGCCTGAACCCCTTCCACAACCACAGTGGGGTTTAGATCTGTCTTTCCCTCAAAGACCAAGTTCCAGCAACTACAGAATACCAGTTCCAGATCTTTTTCATATTCTTTCCACTGCAGACAGCTTTTATTTGATTTAAGCTACAACTGTGTTCTCAATTAGGTCTCTCGGGTTCCCTGAATCAGTTATTCAAACATCCACCTCTTGAGGCATAAATCTTGGCTCTAAGTGGCAAAAAAAAAACTTCAGGAGAAACAATGCTGCTGCAAAAGACACTACCTCAGGTGTGAAGGGAAGGAGCTTTGCCTGGACAGGAAAGGGTAGGACAGAACAGCAGATCTCGCACCTCAAAAGCCAACATTTACATAGAAAGGCAGAGAGGTGTTCTGTCTTCCCACTAGAAAGGGAATACACACAGCTGGCTGGTTACAGGGTGGTGTGTGTGCTGGGGTGAGAACGGAAACAGCCCCGAGACACATTGACAGAAGAAAGCTTAGCAACTACTGCACCATAACATTCTGTAAACACCAAAATTATTCCTGTAGCCCGGTAGGTCTGTGTATCCAATTAAGATGGAAAAAGGTTTCCAACTAACAAATGAAAACATTTTTCAATCATCTTGATAGCTTCTCTTTTACAGACTTTGCATTATTTTTAAACTGTCATGGGAAATAAGACATTATTCTAATTAGAAACATAATTGGAAACAGAGAGAAACCTATTAAAAACCAAATCAAGTGCGATGTCACTTTTAGCCTAGCAATACAAATCCTACCCAAGATTGCACAAAACAATTTTTCTACTAGAATCTAAGTTTCTGAACCTAGAGCAGCTGCCAGCCCCAGCATACAAACACATCCATCAGTGTGCTTCTAATTGAATTACAGCTAACAAATCTCAATGTCAAAACTAATAAACTAACTCTCATTGCTTCTAGGTCAGTGTTCTCACATCAAATGTGTACGTGCATGGGAGGGGATCAATATGCTCTACTTAGTCCCTGGACTTTCAGAGCTGTGTTTTAACCCTTCTCCTACATTTCCAGAAAGACAGAAAAATCTAAATCCCTCAGGACACAAAGGCTTGATGCTGGGTGAGCATCAGAGAGATTGCATGATCATGTGAAAATTCTAGTCTGTCAGCACAGGACTTGGGATTCACATTCTCTCAACCAAAGCTGCACAGAGCACATACAAAGACAATGCTAGAGGCAAGGATTAAATAATGTTCTTGCTCTTAATTTGCTATTCTACAAATGAGCATATGGAGGAGCAAGGAGAGAAAAGTAAAAGTCGCCTTCCATGCCAATGCTTCATTAGGCTGTGCTTGTTTCATGACCTATGATGATCAGGCCATATAAATGGCTTTTTTTTTTCCACTTTATGCAATTACATTTTCTAGATGTCATAAAGACAAACAGAAAACTGCATTTTGTTAATGGAGACCTTCCAGGCAGCTGCAGAAAACAAGTTAAATGCACAAAACATTTATAAATATGTTGTAGAGGTGTCAAATTATCAGGATGCTGTGACGCTTATGCAAACGTTATGACACTGAATATAGTTAACAATTTTCCTTTAAACATCACACTTAAAAAGCATCAGTGCATTTTCCACATTTTAGATTCAAACAGATAATTTATTCTGTCAATAGGTCATTCCCATTAACACATGCTGCTAAGTGAATCTTGCTGTATTCACTGACTACATGGGAGAACTACCCCTCAGGGCCAAGAAAAGCACACACATGGGGATTTTTAGAACAACAAGTACTTTGCTGTGCAGCAGAAGATACAAGATGCTTCATCTGGAACTAAAAGAAAACTCAACAGAGCATGAGTCTTGGCAGCTCAAGAAGCAGGAAGATAAAAGCCATGGCAGACAGAAGTTCAGGCAGACTTGCCTTATCTCTCATCAACTCCAAAATCAGCTGATTAAGTCAGGAAGGGATGAGTACATCCAACCATCCACCTCCTTTCTGTTTCATTCCAGAACTCATAACAGAGATTCCAACCAAACATATGACATTCCAACGAACACAACTCTGTTAGCTTTTCGTTAGAGTAGCCCCAGGAAAAATTAAGCTGACATTTTGAGTCTGAGATTTACTCAGACTTATGCACATTGAAGACTGTGGATGCCCCACAGTTTTTTTCACTCAGCTCCTGTACAGACTTATTAGTATTACATAGACCATCTTTTAATAGCAAAAAATATTGTAGGAAGGATAGCACTAATGCACATCTACGCCATAATGACATCAGGATCCAAAACTTGCAACTTGTGTAATCTTGCATTCAGCCCATCAAGCACAGCACTTTGCATTCAATTGCCTTGGCTAACAAACCTGAAAGTTTTCAAGATTACAGATGCACATACACAACACCCACATACAATCAAACAAGAATAAGTGTGGGTTTTTTCAGTGTGACTCCTCAAAAAATATATTGTAACACTTCTTGGCTAGGCAAAAAGAATACAGATGATATAAAATGGTATTTTCACACACTGACTTACTTGGCAAATCCTATCTGAAAAAGGCTGTGCAAATTATGTGACCTGTATTAGTTTGTCACTGTCAAAACCTCAACCAATATTTATAAAGACTGAATAAGAACTGAGATACTTTTGCTTTTAAAATTCAATATCCCTTGACTTGCCAGAGCTACTGTTGTGTGTGTGTGGCCAGTCTTCGCGAACGAAGATCTGGGAAAGGTGTTTTTACCTTTCAAGCCTGCGCAATGGATTT
>JAWWLV010000180.1:21930707-21965956 GCA_035041135.1 Platyrinchus mystaceus | reverse complement strand
CCCGCCGGTCCCGCCGCGCGGCCGCGGCTCCCGTGGGCGGGAGTGGCGGCGGGGCGGCTCCGCCCCGGGCCGGCCGGGGCGCTCGGCTCGCAGCGCGGGGCCGGGCGCGCCCGCCCCGCGACGACAGATGGCCCCTCCGCCCGCAGGACGGCCTCGGGACGAGACCTCCCCGCCCTCCCCGCACCGGCGGCGGAAGTAAGCGAGGGGCGGCCCGGGGCGGTGCGGCCCCGCCCGGAAACCCGCGGCCCCGTGACTGCGCAGCGCCGAGCGGAGCCGCCGCCAGCCCGGCCTCGGCCAGGGGCACCCTGGCCCCGGTAGGCAAGGCAGCTGCTGCCGTGGCAGGTGGGTCCCGGCGGGAGGGGGTCCCGCGGGTGCCCGGGAAAGCCTAGGGTAGGTGTCCGGGGAGCTGGGGGCGCGGCCGGTCCCCGGGGGGCTGGTGCCCGCGGAACTGGCTCGCCGCGGGAGGAGGGTGCCCGAGGGGTCCCTGGGGGCCTGCAGGGAGCCTGGGAGTGGAGCTGCGGGTGGGCCCCGTGCGGGGATCGGGCGGCAGCAGGGGCTCCGTGCCCCGGCTCGCCCTGGTGCACGCTCTCGGTGACAGGACGGGCGCCCCAGGATGAAGCGCTCAGGGACGCTGCGGCAGGTCTCCGACTTGAGCGACTTCAGCCGAGGCCACTGGCTGCGGGAGCTGCTGTGCCGCGGAGAAGAGCCCAGCCACGTCCGGCCCAGCCCCGACGGACAGCACCTCCTGGTCCTGCAGAAGAACGGGCCGCCACCCCTGTCCCGAGTGGTGGCCTTCCAGCGCCACAGCATCGCTGGAGCCGACCTGGAGCAGAGCTGGCAGCCACCCCAGCCAGCCCTTGTGGGACTGCTCTTCCTGCAGAGCCCTGTGGTACTGGGCTCCTGGGTACTGGCCATGGTGTGGGAACACGGTCGGACTGAGGTCTGGCACTTCGTGGTGGCCGTGGGCTGGCAGCTGCTGCAGACACTAGAGCTTTGCCAGGGTGCCCGGGCACGAATTGTCTCTGTGTGCAGCCAGGGAGCCAGCCTAGTGTGGTGTGAGGAAAGGCCACCCCTGGGTGCCCACTCGGCCATGAGCAAGTGTGCCTTCAGGTTCTGTGTCTGTGCCCGTGCTCTGGAGGTGGGGGAGCAAGGTGTGAGGCTGGGCACCGTGAGGATCGTCCTGCACAACAGCCCTGAGTACCAGGTCCTGGCCTCCCCTCAGCACATCTTCCTGGTGCCTGCTGCTGCCGGCTTTGCCACCATTTCCAAATTTCTCCTCATCTGGCATCCTGAGACAGCAAAGCTCACCATCACAGCCCCCTCTGCAGGCTTCATCCACAGCAAGGTGCTGCACTCCAGCAGCGAGTCAGACTTCAGAAAACTCCTGCTGGGTTCTGTGGGCCTTCTCTCAGGTTTTACACCTCTCGACATTCACACCTCTGCTGTGTCTAACAGTGGGGGTCTGCTGCTGGTAAGCACAAAGGGTGCTGTGAACATGGTGGAGCCAGATGGGACACAGAGGCATATCTTTGACCTGGAGGTGGACTCCCTGGCCCAGGGGAGTCCTGTCCGGCTGAAGACCTTTGGCAGCATCCTGGCCTGTGTGCTGGCTGGAGTCCTCTACCTTGTCGACCAGAACAGTGGAAGGCTCATAGAAAAGGAAGTCCTGAGCATGAAAGAGGTGCATTTCCTGGAGTCCCCAGGAGAGGAGGACAGTATCCAGCTCCTCACTCAAGCTGGCATATATAGCTTTAGTTTCTCCAAACCTGAAGATAGTAGCAGACCTGAACCATGCCTGGTGGAGATGGTGTTTGAGGAGGCCTGCAGATACTACCAGAGGAGGAGCCTCAGCAGCTCCAAGCTGACAGTGGAGAAGCTGAAGAAAGGTGGTGCATTCCAGGCTCCTGTGGCCCTCGCTACCATCCTGCAGCACAGCCTCCACCAGAAACAGAAGCCAGCCCAAGGCCTACAAGACACTTATGCCAAGCTGTTGAGCACAATGAGCCTGGAGCTGCAGAGCTACATGAGCCTGGAGCTCCTCAAAACCTGTGTGGTGTGTGCCCCAGAGAGTGAGGTGGAAAGCTACTGCAAGGAACTGGTGGAGCAGGAAGTCAGCCGCATTTTGCACTCTGACATGGACAGGGACAATTTGGCCTACCTCAACTCTGTCTTTGCCTCTTTCCCCAAGGCTGCCTGGAAGGCCACAAGGAGCTGCCTGCAGCTGCAGCAGAATGGGGATGGCCTCTTGGTAGCCAGGGCCACCCCAGAGGTGTGGAAGAAGGTCCTGGGAGGGCCGCAGCTGGACGACGTGGGTCAGAATGGGATGGTCCCACTCTTTGAGCTCATCTGCGCCTCCTTCCTGAGGTTCAAACCCAAGTGGTTGCCCAGTTTTGTGGAGCTGACCCAGCAGTATGTTGGCATGTCTTGGGCATACAGCAGCAAGGAGGGCCCAGAGGGCCGGGTGCCACTGTACAAGAGAGCACTGGGAGTACTGGCCCGGAAGAACAAACACAGCGAGGGAGACAACGAGATGGAGCTGGAACTGCTGCTCTGCAGCAAGAGGCCTAAGGCTGTGCTGCAAGCTCTGCACCTTCTTATCCGTCTGAAGCGGTGGCAGCGGGTGGTGGAGGTGGCAGAGAAGTTCTCCAAACTCAGCCCCTTGCTTAACAAGGAGATATTCACCACGCTGCTGGCTGAGTTTGCCCAGCACCGGGAGCTGGACCCATATCTGGACAGGCTGTGGCCACTGTGCCCTGCTGAGCTCACTGCCTCAGACATCCTCACCGTGGTCCTGCAGCACCTCCCTCGCTCTCAGGAGGACCCAGTGCCTTTCTCCAGTGAGGGGAACCAGCTGACTGTGGGCTTGCTTAAGCCACTGCTGCAAAGGGTTGTGCAGCGTCCCAGTGTCCAGAATGAGATGTATTTGGATGCCTTGCAGAGTCCCACCTTCCCCCCTCCTACCCCACCCCGAGAGCATAAAATCCCCTCAAAAGCAGCAGCTGATGATGTCCCTCAGCCACCGACGGCAAGGACTTCCTCGCCCTCGGCACTGGTACAGGATGACAGTGTGTGATGGGGGGAAGGACAACGTGATCCCAAGCCTTGGGTGCACAAGGAAGGGAAAGCCACATGCACCCCAGGAAATCCTACCCTGCCTGGCAGTATGGAAGCCTGCTCCTTTCTGAAGCCTCCCTGTAGCAGCATCTTGAAGAGCCTATGGGGTGGCTGGGGTTGGGGAATCTCTTCTGAGCCAGGGCAGGCTTTCTGGCTATTCCTATCAAGTGCAATTGTGTGTGCCCAGTCGAGGAGCAAATGCCAGGTGCATTTGCAGATGAAAATGCTGGTTGCACTACAGGACTACAGAACTGCTCCCTGCCCAAAGCACTTTGTTTTCAGTTTGCTTGGCTCCTTTATAACTCCCATTTCTACTTCCCTGATCCTCTAGGACTGGTGGTGGAGTGATGGGCAGGGACACACACATTCTCTGCTCAGTGAGTTGGGTGGTGCCTCCAAGCTCTGCCTGTGAGAAACAGGGCATGTTTCTTGCAGTGGGGTCACAGAGTCCTGCTTCTTTGGGCTCAATCAGATGCTAAATGGCAGTGTGGCACATCTCTGTGGCAGTGGAGGTCCCAGCACACGTGCTGGCAGCTGCAGCACTCTGCACGCTGTCTCACCACAGTTCCTCTGGGATCAATCCTGTAGCTGTGACTGATTGCAGCTGCTTAGCTGAAGAGAGCAGCCTAATTCCCTTATCTCTCTATCCCAGACAGTACTTCTCTGAGCTGAGAAGCTGGCAGCAGCCTGTGTGAGCTTGGGGCTGGCCCTGCCTCTCCCTTTCCTTTGTGGAAGCTTAGATTATGCTGCAGGACACCCAGGCCCTCTGTTCCCATCTCCTCTACCTTTGCCCTTTGCACACAAAGGGGCTTTGTCAGGGTTGTCTGGCTCATATTGTGCCTCTGTTTGCAAAGTCAGTGTAACTTGAGAGCAGTTGTGCAGAAAGATCCAGGTTCCAGCCTCACTCTGGTACCCTCTGCCTGGCCCCCTCCACCAGGAGGGAGACCCTAGCTATGGCTTTGCCCCTGCATTCTGGGCTGTGGTGTAAAGGAGCTGTCTCTTGCTTTGCTGGGCTGGGGGAGATTCACCTGCATTAGTCCTCTTGAGAGTGGTCTGAAGTGTGGAAGACAGACTCCTTTTAAAAATAAAGGTTCCTAAAGCAGTGCTGAGGTGGTGGTAGATGTTGTGAGGGTGCACACCGTCGGGAGGAGGGCGGTTTTGTTTTGCTTCTGGTGAAAAGTGGCCGAGCTCAGCTCACTGGTACTGCCCAGTGGCTCACTGGGTAACTCATGGCTCACAGCTGGTTTGGAGAATGTGCCCAGACAGCCCATTCCCTCAGTTACTTACCACTAGGAAGCCATGGAGGCAGGAGTCTGCACAGGCAGGCAGAAGTGTGTGTGCTGCAGAGAAGGCCCATCAATGCAGTGCACAGCTGTGGCTGGGCCCAAGATAGAGTTGAGGATGGGGGATTTTTTTCTCAAGAGCTGCAACTTGTCCATTTTTTTGGAAAACTAGCAACAGGAAGTACTTGGCTGGCCCAGCAGGAGCCTGTTACCAGGCACTCAGTGTCAGAGCTGCTGTTGGAAAGATCCTGGTTTGTGAAACCACTGTAAAGATGCAGCAGGGCCTCCCCCAGACAAGGGCTTGGCTGCAGGAAGTCCCTGTGGTGGAAAAAGGTCTGGCAAAAAGGAAGAGGAACTGCTGCAACGGTTGCCTAGAGGCTGGCTGGCTATTGATGAGACCTTCCTTATTGGGAAGGGGGTGCTGTGGCCGTGGGATGGTGCCAGTTTCCTTCCCACACAAGGAAGCCACCTGATTCTGGCAGCTGCTGCTCACATGAGCAAGGGAGCCTGTCCTGAAAGGAGAGCTGGCAGCAGCCACTGTGGGCTGTCCCTGCCTCCCCTCCAAGCAGCTGCTGCCTCTGCCTGACACTGCTCTCACCCACCTCCTAGGGCTGGTCAGGAGGAGGATGATGGATGGACCCAGGCCCCTCTCAGAGCCATTGCTCCAGGGACTGGGATGCTGCCCTGGGGCAGCACTGAATGGGGAGTTGCTGAGAGCAAGCCCCACACCTTGGCAAAGGCTGTGCAGTAATCTGGGGGGAGATCTTCATTGCCAAGGCTGGATTTGGATGCAAGTGGTCACAGTAACGCAGCAAGTGAGGGTCAAGTTCCCTGCCTTCCAGCACTAGCTCTGTAGAGAAGAAAAGGCAGAGGAGGGAAGGAGGAGCTATGCCTGCAAAGCCAGCAAGAGGAAACTGAAGTCAGCAGCCATCCTGTGTGGGCTGATGTCCCCGAGGCACAGCAAGGGAAGAGGAAGTGGGGAACACTACATGGTAGGGACACCCTGAGGCTTGGGGAAAGAGACCTCCACATCTGAGCCCTAGACAGGCAGAAAGCAGTCAGAATTTGGGAGGCTGAGGATTCAGTAGGGGAGACCAAGAGACAAAACTGAGCTGAATGCTTTCCAAGAAATGCTGGAAATCCCTAAGGACCAGAAAGGGGTCCCTATAGGGAGCAGTGACCAAACCACTCCAAAGAACAAGATTCAGCTGAGTAACAGGCAAGCACAGGGCTCTCTCTGCGGTCAGATGGGTGCTGGGGGGAGATAGCAGGAGGTAAGGCCAGTGCAGCTTCAGATAACACCCAAAGGAAAAAACAGCGATTAGGAGATCTGAAGGCAAATGGAAGAAGCAATAAAGCAGATGCACATAGCAGAGGGTGAGCTGGCCGGCCTGGCCCTCTCACTCTGCTCCAGAGAGACTTGGACTTTGCAACAAAGGAAATGAGTCAAGCTGCGCACATGTAATCCCTGTGCCTGACATGGCTTTCGGGATGCTCCCTGTGCTTGCACAAGGGAGCAGCACAAAGCAACACCTGCACTCACCCCAGGGCTGCAGACCAAGTCACCCTTGGCTTATCTGTGCATGCAGCTCTTGCTGTGCAGAGCATGGAACGTGCAGGGGTGGACACGGGAAGTCCCCATACGTATTGGAGGGAGATGTGGGCTGCAGGTACCCCATAAACTAACTGGAAATGCAGACACACCAGGGTTGCCAGAGGGCAGAGGGAAGTGCTTCATCTGTTGGGGACAGCTTGGGGTGGCACCTCATGGACAGAAGGCTCTTGGTGTGGCTTTTCCCAGGAAAGGACCTGGCACCCAGCCAAGCCACAGGTGAAAAGGGCTGCCCAATGAGGGGAACGTCACCCAACCCAGGTGATGCTGAGCAGTGGTCCTGTATCAACCCATGGGCTGGCTGTGGGCAGAGCATGCTTGGGAACCCCAGAAAGAGCCCTCTGGTCCCAGGCACAGCCCCAGCTTGTGCCAGCAGTGGGGAACCCTCCCTGTCCCTACCTCTGTGTCCTTCACAGCCAGACCTGAGGAGTGCAGCCACATCCTGCAATGCACACAAACATCCTATTTATTGTTTGACACCAAAAATCACAGCCTTGGAAAGAAACAGGCTCCCTGTAAAAATAAATAGTCACATTTTTCAAGTCGGGGCGGCCTTTCCATTTCTTCTTCCATCTGTGGGTGACAGAGGCTAATGCCTTGTGGATGGCCTGGGGATCATGTAGTAGTTGAATGCAGGTGGCCTGCAAAACGAAGGTCACTTACATCACCCCCAGCCACAGAAGGGAGCAAAGGACAGCCTAGGATGCACTGGGATCGCCAAGCATCATCCCACTCCTATCACCCAGTCCCACAGGAAAGAGGCTATGGGGACAGCCTCCCCAAACCCACCAGCTTGGGAGACTGGGAGCAGCAGCACCTCCAAATTTAGGAGTGTGGGAAGGTGATGAGGGAGCCCCAGAACTGTGTGCACTGCAAAGGTCCCACCTTCAAAGCCATCCCCTGGTACCAGCACCCTCCTTGGCCTGCACTCACCCTGTTCCCCACCTCACCCACCTCTCTCCCTGTCCCCCTTCATACCACAGGATCTGTCCCCCATCCCACACAGGGACCTGGCAGTATAAATAGCTTACATCTCAAATTCTTCATTCCTGCAGGGGAGAAAAGAGAGGACAGTGTCAGTGGAGCAAGACTCTTGGGACAACCCAGCATCTCCTGGTGGGACAAGGTCTCCCGCCAGTCACAGAAGAACATGGAGAGTTCAGGGTGCTGTGGTCCCCTCCATCCTGGCTGCCTGATCTGAACACAGAGCATGGGCTCCTACAGCCCCCCTGAATGTTGCTGCCCCCAGAGCCTCCCTGCTGCTTCCCTGGGCAGGCAGAGTGGGGCCCCACACTCAGCAGCTCAGCAGCACACAGCTCCCCTATGCCAGAATTTCAGTTCCCCCGAGTTTCCCAGGCAGCTGAGCCTGTGTCTCCAGCCAGCTCAAAGGGAGGCCGGGGCTGGGAAGCCCTAAGCACACTGGCTGCACTGCAGGGCCAAGAGGTAGCCCTCAGGAGTTGGAAATCCAACTGGAAACTGCTCACTACCCTCAGGGGTCAGCAGTGGAGTGGCAGTGGAGCTGCTGGTCCGAGGGTCCCAGAGGGCTGGGGGCAGCCCCGGAGCAGTGGCAGCCCCAGGTGTGTGAGCAAGCACTGCACCCTCGTGGCAAGGACACCACCCACCAGCACATTGCATTCTGCACGGCCTGAAGCCGAGCTTCTGTTTGGGGGCCTCAGCACAAAAATGGTGCCGAACAGAGCCAGGCTGGGGCTGCAGCCCTGTCGGATCCTTCCTCCAAGGGGAGCTGAATGCACTTTCATCTGCTCAAAGAGGAAGTTCAGAGCAGGCAGGGCCAGGCTCTTCTCCAGAACATCTCCATCCTCAGAGGCTGAGGGTCCCAAGTCAGCCCATGTTACTTTAGGATCAGCCCCACAGGCTACCATGAGGCACATGAAGGGACAGCTGGCAGTGCAGAAGGGGACCCCAGACCCAGTG
This sequence comes from Platyrinchus mystaceus, assembly GCA_035041135.1. Classification (NCBI taxonomy): domain Eukaryota; kingdom Metazoa; phylum Chordata; class Aves; order Passeriformes; family Tyrannidae; genus Platyrinchus; species Platyrinchus mystaceus. Next base: position 21,958,012 of record JAWWLV010000180.1, on the reverse strand, counting down.
TGATCATAGGGGGTGGGACTGCTCCTCACCTGTACACATCAGCAATGTCCATGCGGCGGTAAAACTTGGCGAGTCTGACAGCCAGGATGATACTGGGCAGCAGGAACAACGTGCACCAGCCCAGGCTGAACCAGAAGGCATTCTGGGGTGTTGGAAGAAGAGCCATTAGGGCTAGACAGCAACTGGGAGAATATCTTTTGCTCTCAGAGCTCCCCAATGACCACCCACTCCTTCTCACAGCTTGCTCTTAGCCACAGCAATCCACTGGGGAGAAGCTGAGCCCTGCTTCCTGTGCATCCCTCATCCTGTGCATGATGAAGACAAGGGGACTTCACTGCCACCCCACACACGTTTCACTCCACACATTGCTGCCCCACTCACCACAGAGTCCATGATGTAGTCGCAGCCAATGACCTCCACATTATCCAGGGTCTGAGCTATGGGTCTGCAGCGTGCCACATCTTCTCTCAGCTGACACATGGGTGGGGACAGGACATGTCAGCATCCACCAAAGCCTGGAGCCCATCCTTCCCTTCCCTCCACCCCACCAGGGCTCAACTCACCCTGCTCTTGGCCCATGAGATGTAGGTCTCAAAGAAATGCAACAGCTGCTCCAGGAAGGCCCGTGTCTCCTGGGGGCGGGGGAAAGCACAGAGTGGAGATGCTGTACCACCAGCCATCTCCATGCTCCATGTCCCCTCCATGTCAGGATGAGGGCTCTCAGACCACCTCAACCCAGCAGCAATGGGGCTGCATGCTTCATCCCACCCCAGCCCCTTGCTGGGGGTGCCATAAGGGGCAGGAGCACCCAGGGGTGCAGGAAACCCCCAGGGAACACAACAGGGGAGGACAAGCAGCCAGACATCACTTGGCATCCCTGTGCAGAGGGAGGTCTTGTTGTGGGGGTGCAATCACATCCCCATGGTGTGGCCCAGGAGCAGGGCAAGGCAAGCTCACATTCTTGATGATGTTAGGAGTCTCCCTCTCTAGGAACTCCTGGGTTTTTTTGGCTTTGTCCAGCGCAGTTCTTGTCTGTCCCTGGGGCGAAAGGTGCTCTCAGCAGTGTGATGAAGTTTGGTGCCCTGCATCTCCCCTACCCTGCACAGCAGCACTCCCTGGGGGCACAGCCTCTCTGAGCTGTGGTGTTCCCAGCAGTCATACACTGGTAGTGCCCGAGTACATCAGGTGAAGGGAGCCTGTGCCTGGCAGGGTCCATGACATGGGCCCCCTCCCTCTGCCCCATGAGCAGCCCCTGCAGCGTGCCTGGGGAGTCCCACAGCAGCCACCAGCCCCCCAGACTGCAGGTTACCCCCACCATCTCTGCTGCAGGACCTCAAGGGCGCTTTGCAGGGTGCCCTGGACTGGAATGCACTCAGGAGGTCCTCTTGTGCAGCCTACCTTGAGCTGGGCAGCCCCACTCTGCACTGAGTGGATGTTCTTCTTCAGGCTTTGCTGGGGACCGAGAGAGGGAGGTCAGAGGTGTGGACCCCACAACTCAGACAAGACTGTGACAGCAGGCTCTGAGCTCTAGGGAAGCCCAAGCCAGCACCCCCAGGATCTCCCCCAGCATCACTCACCAGTGGTTCAGAGAAGTCCGCCTGCATCTCCTTGTTCATCTTCCTCAGTCTGTGAGCCTTATCTTCAAGGTCGTCTTTCACATCTATGTCCTGGAGAAACTACAGTCAGCAGTACCCCTGGCACAAGGTCCGGGCCCCACCATAGCCAGCTGATGGCCCTGGCTTGGGAAAAGAGCTGAACCAGGGTGAAGGGCATCGCCTTCTCTCAACACGCAGGCAGGGATAGAGGAGCCCTGCAGCCAGTGGCTTTGAGGACAGGGTGGCCATGGCCCTGGAGTGCCATGGTCTCTCACCGTTTTTTCTGCCAGCTGTTCCAACTCTGTGGCCAGATCCAGGAGGCTTCCCTGGGTTATATTCTGCTCCAGCTGGAAAAGACAGAGACAAAGCCATGAGAATGGGGAATGGGGCTCCTGAAGGGAGCCGTACGCCATCCTTGTGGGGCAGAGTGGAGCCGGAACCTTCTGGGCGGAGGATGTGCTTGGTTGCCAAATGGGGTGACATGGTTGAGAGCCTGCAGTAGGATTACCACAGCAGCAAAGCATAGGTGACAGTGGACATCCTCAACCCACATCTGAACCCCCCCCATCCCAATACCAGGCTGCCCTCAGCCCACCTGCTCCAGGGTGAGGGTGAAGTTGGGGGGCTGCCCGGCCTGACTGGCATGCAGCAGCATGTCTTCCTGTGTCTGGTTGAGCAGGGAGATGGGGCTCAGGGTGATGTTCATCTCCTCAAAAGCCGTGGAGATCTCTCCTGTGTACTGCCAGAGCAAAGGGGGTCGTATGGAGCATGTGCTGACCCCTCACTGTCCCCTCAGCCCTGTGTCCCCCTCCCTGCCTTCCAGACCTGGCACTCCAGGCTCACCTGGCTGATGTTCAAGAGCTCATCCAGGGACACACTCTGGTCCAAGTGCAGAGTTTTCCACAGAGAAGCATCTTGCTGGCACTGCCTGCAGGATGGGGGCATGGGCTGAAAACAGGGCAGGCAAAGGCTACCCCCTCCCAGGAGTATGTTCTCACCTGCAGGTAGGTCGCACCTTGCTCCTTCCCTGGCATCAGTGCCTGCCCACAGCCACAGCAGGTAGGGCAGGCTGCCCCCCTCCTGGAGAGCATCTGAGGGCATTGAACAGATGTACTCCCCCACAAAGACACAGTGCCAGGGCTGGGGCTCACCTGTATATCTCTGAGAAGTTTGATGTGTCACCCTCCTGGCCCAGCAGCTCTGAGAGGTTGAAGCCAGGGATCAGGCCAGGAGTGTCCAGGAGCTAAGAGCAAGGGAAGAGATGGAGAAACTAGACACAGTGCACGACAGGACACCTCAGAAGGACATCCAAATGACCAGTGCTGCCACCGCTCCACCAGCAGCCCTCAGAAAGGCAGCAGTGGCTCCGCGCAGGAGTGTCTCCCCACTGGGAGCTCACCTGGAAGAGCTGCTGGTTGCGCCAGGACTCACAGAATAACATGTAGACATTCCCTCCCAGCACAAAGATGATCATCACCAGCAGCATCAGCAGCCAGGAGAAGATGAAGCTGAAGCCGACCCCTCTGCCAGGACAGAAATGCTGTCAGCAACTGTGGCCCCGTGCCCCAGTGCTGATGCTGGCATTGACCCCAGCTCACAGAGCCCAGGGGCTGCTCAACCCTTGCCCTCCACAATTCCAGGAACACCATCATTCCTCCAAGCACATCTCCATTCTGCCTTCAGCCCCCAGAGTACAACCTGGAGAAGCTATTCCAGAATAGCTTCCCGCAGCTTTGCAAGCCAGCACTCCCCTGCAGAGCCACAGGACCACACACACACTGCCAGCCCCTGCCAGCATGGGGCAAACGGGCTCCTCTCGAATGCCTCTCACCAGCACCATGTTTTACTTTCACATGTACCACTGCACGGGGAGTTGCCATGGGGCAGGCCATTAATATGATGGGACTGCAGTAACATGATGATTTAGGAGCTTGAGCATTCCCAGACCAGTCCTGTCCACCCAACCCACTGCTCCCACACACATCCTCAGCAACAAAGGGAGCCTCACGCCATGAAGAAGTTCCCGCCAGCATTGGAGAGGCCACTGCGCTTTGTGGGCAGCACATCTTCCTTCAGCCCCAGGGGCCCCAGTAGCAGCCCAAAAACGTTGCAGAGGACCACCAGCAGCACTGTGCAGCATAGGAGGGCACACACAATCAACCTGGGGCAAGACAAAGAGCAAGAGTCAGGCAGAAGGACCTGAGACCCTGAACAGCATCCAACAGCCCACTGGCTGCCTTCCTGGGGAGGAAAAAGGCCCCAGGCATTCCAGCAGCAAAGGGGCATAGATGGCTGCAAGGTACAGCTCTGACTACCCTGCACTCACAGCTCCACCACCCACCAAGCTTCCACCTCTAGCAACTGGAGGATCAGGAACCTGAGCCTCTCTGGACAACAGAGCTGGGGATGCAGCTGCCTGTCACCTACCTGAGCCCATCCCAGGTGACGATCGGCCCCTTGTACTCCTCCAGCGTCAACGTGGCATTGCCCACAAAGGCCCCGACTTTCTCCTCCATATCCTGGAAAGGTAACTGTTCCTGCAAGCTTCTGATCTCCTTCCTGATGAAGCCCAGCTGCTCCTGTGTTTCTGCAGGGGACAGGGACAGGTTGGCACTGCAAGGTGCTGCCCAGGTCCTGCAGGGCAGCGGGAACCAGGAGAGGATGGGAAAGGGGAAATCATGGCCAAAGACTGCATCGGCACAATGGCACCTGGGGACAGCCAGGGTTGCGAGCAGCAGGTTGGCAGCAGGTGAAGTCCACCAGGCAGGGGTGGGTTGAGAAGGGAGGAGGAAGTCTTGGGAGAGGAGAAGTTAGCACACTGCACACAAAGCCCTGCTTACTTGCCACCACATCCTGGGACTGCTCTTGCACCTTGTCAGAGGTTGTGTTCAGTGTTCTGTTAACCTGCAGCAGGGGAGCACAGCATACAGCTCACATCCTTGCCCTCAATCCAGGGCTGAGCAGCGCATCCTCCTGGTCTCACATCCCAGTGCACAGGATAGGCAGGACCCCCAGAGCACCCAGTCCACCCCACCAGTGCACAGAGGTGGTGGGGACAACGAGCAGACCTCTAGCCAGCCCTTCCCTCCATGTGACAGCAATGAACTCCCCACAAGGCTTTTCCCAAGCCACCCCTGTCAGCACAGCCCCAGCAGTGCTGGGAGCACCCAGCCCAAAGCCTGTTTCTAAGGGTCACCCATTACCTTCTCTAAATCAGTCGCTATGCTGGAGCTAGAGACATCATGCAGTGCCTCCAGCTGCTGCTGCACACTGGGGATCTGCAGGAAAGAGCCTGGGGTGAGAAGGCCACAGGGGTCTGGGGAAGGGGCTGTGGGGCCCCTCGCCCCACACCCTTCCCTTCCTCACCATGCTGAAGTTGGCGGTGAAGGCGAGGCCATTGAGGGACACGTTGTTGCAGGGGGGGCCGCAGTGCTGCAGGGTCTGGTTGAGGCTGTCCCGTAGGCTGCTCAGCTGCTGCCCGTACTTGCTCTGCAGCTCCTCAAGGTCCGAGCGACTGGTGGTGATGTTGTAGAAGGTGGCCTCCAGCACCTCCATCCCTGGGGAGACAGCAGGGATGTCTCAGGGCCTTATCCTGCCAGTGTGGCAGGGACTTATTCTCACCAAGCTGAACTTCAGGGACCCATAAAAAAATGCAACATAGGGGCACCCCCAAAGTCCCAGCACTTGCCCCAGGGTGCGGTTGAGAGGCCAAATGGATCCCGCTCCCTGGGAGCCTTACCCAAACATGCACCTACCCCAGCTCTCAGCCCCGGTATCCCCAAGTCCCCTGTCAGCCTCCCAGGGGTGGGACCACTACCTTGCAGGAGGCTCTGGAGGGATCCCAGAGCCGTGTCCGTGCTGTTCCTGATGCACGAGGTGATCATGGTGCCCAGGTTGGGCCCAATGTCTGCAGAGATGGGAGAGGTGGTGTCACTGACAGGACCCCCACTTGCAGGAAAGCTGGTGAAAACACTGATACCTCCCAGCACCCCAGCCCTCACCCACCCCTCAGATAGGGGTCAGAGGGGACACCCCCATCCTGCCGCCACCTGCATTACCCTTCCCAGAAAGGAGCCTGAATGGGGAAAAGCAGTGGCTGGAGCAGAGCTGAAGCCAGGAGGAGCCTCCAGACTCAATCCCTTTGGACAGCCCAGTGACCCCCATAGAGCAGCAAGGCAAACCCATACAACAGACCCACTGCCCAAGCACCCCCAGCCCTGAATCAGCTCACCAGAGGAGCATCCCCAGCCCCACCCACCGCACACACTCACCCTGGAGGCTGCCATTGACATGGCCCAGTGGAACATCACTGCGGTCAATGATAAAATCAACTTGCTGTAGGGACAGAGATGTGGTGTCAGTGCGGGTGGGGACCCTTCTCTCACTCCAGCCCTATTGTTGCACTTCCCCAGGGGGCTATTTAGGCTGCCCCCCCCATCAGGCACCCCAGCCATGGCAGGGGCACCAGGCATACCTGAGGAATGGAGGCCAGGTAGGTGTGGATGTTGTCCAGCGTGTTGTTCACATTCGGGAAGGTGCTGTTCACGGCCTGGGAGAAGCGGGCATTGCTGATTAAGGCACAGACACCACCAGCCCTACAAGGGAAGGGTGGCAGGGTCAGCGCATGGGAAACTGAATCCTGATGCTCCCCCCCCAGTACCTTCCAAATCCACCCACACCAACCCCACCCTGCAGGGTCTGGAGCATGCCAGTGAACCCCCGCTTCCAGTGCATCCCAGCAAGTGCCCTGCACATAGCTAAGGGACCAGAGAAGAGGGACATGGGAAACTGAGGCACGGGGGAGCCCAGTACCCAGTGCACCTCCAGTTCCCCGTGGCGAAGCTGTCGGGAAAGAAAAGATTTGTGCCCTGCCAATGAGCAGCCCCCCGGGGCCAGCTTCCCACCGCTGCCGCTTCCTCTCCTTTGTCCCGCCGTGCCGGGATCTACTCGTGTGAACAATGGCAGTTTCCTGGAACGGCCGCCAAGCGCCGGCTTTTCCACCCACTCCTGGGTCCCATCCGGAGCATCCCGGCCAGAGCACTCACAGGAGGAAAGCGGAGACCAGAAGGACGGAGAACCAGAGCGCCCGGCGCCGGCAGCCCATCCCCGGCTCCTGCTTCTGGTACATGCGGCCCCCGCAGTTCCCGCAGCAGCGGCAGCAGCAGAAGCAGCATCCCACCAGCGGCACGAAGATGATGAAGAGGACTCCAATGGCCGCACAGATCAGAAAACCCAGCTCGTAGAGCAGCAGCTGGGATAAGAAAAATGAGAGGCAGCATAACACTGGTGCCCCTGAAGACTCCTCAGCTCTAAGGGAACTGTCCAAACCCACATAGGGCAGAATGGGTCCCCTCAGGGGGCTGCATATCTCCCCTTGCTGCTGCCTGGCATCCAGGGCTCAGTCTCAGAGCAGCATCTACTAGCATCCCCCAGTCCATGGTGGTCTGGGGCTGCCAGACCTCTGCCCTGGCTGCCTGCTCACCTCCTTGATATCCTCTTCGTTGAACTCGATCTGGGACTGCCCAAAATCAATCATTTCTGGGGAATAAGAAGCAGACAAGGCTGTGAGCAGGTGCTAGGCCTTGGGGGAGTTCTCCAGGTGGGCCCCACACCCTGCTCATCTCAGAGATGGTCCCAGGCATCACCTGTGGCTCAGACCAGCTGTGCGTGCCTGGCATGTTTCTCCCTTCCAGCTGCCCTCCCCAGCCCACATGCTGCACAACATTTTTGCATCTGGGAAAAGTGTTGCCAGCCCCCAGACTCTCAGGGTTCCACAGAACAAGGGGGTCCTCACCCCACTCAACATCAGGGGCACTGCCCTGGGGCTGTTCTCCTGAAACCCAGGCCCAAGCAAATGCCCAAGGGCACTGCCTTCGTGGAATGAGTGCGGGGGCAAAGTCCCCCTGACGTGCTGTCTCTTTCATCCCCAGGGCTTGCCCTGCCCATGGCCCATGGACTCATTACAAGCCACGATGAGACAGGGTGCCATTTATTGTACCCTGGTATCTGTGTGACACAAACAAGACCACAAAGCCATTGAGGAGTTTGCCAGCCACACCTTTGCCTGCCAGTTGATAGTGAGCAAGGGCTGAGCCAAGGGAAGGAGGAAGCACAAGTGCCAGCAGCCAGAGTGGCATTTCCCTCCAGGTGGGCAGCACTCACCCCACGGGCATCAAGCAGCTGCAGGGTCCTGGTATCATCTCTGCAGACCTGCAGCCACTTCAGGGCAGAGCTGTGCCAGCGAAACATCTCTGTCCCCTCAGATGTGGAGGAGCAAGAGCAAGCTCTGGCAAGCTGGGCAGTGTGCAGGGACACGCTGCTCTTGGTGGCCAGCAAGCACAGAGAGCTGCAAGTCAGGCAAGAACCCTGCAGGCAGAGTTGGGTTTCCTCTGCACTTTTGTTGGGGCCTAGGATTAAAATACCTGGAGGGAGGATAGGGCAGGAGTCTGCAAGGTGGCACTACCACCAATGACTGTCTTGGGGTCCAGCTGAGACAGCCCCAGTGACAGCTGTGATGGGATATAGGCAGGACACAGATAGCAATCCTTGGGGACCCCACTCTGATTCCCCCATCCATACTCCTCCTTCCCCAGTACCCCGGTGTTAAAATGCTGGATGGACAGTCACCAGTGCAGGAAAGCTCAGGCTCAACTGGGACCAGGCAGCTCAAAGCAGCCCCCCCGCCCCCTTGCCAGCCCCCCGCTGCCGTGCACCCACCTACGGGCAGGGGATTGGGCTGCACCAGCCTCAGGAAGCCGTGTGCCATTGCCACCAGCCCCGGGGTGTTGCTCCCCGGCGCCTCAAGGCCAGGGCCGTAAGCAGGCTGTGAGATGTTCCCCAGCTCCATCGCAGCAGCTCCAGGGGACACCTGGACACAGAGAGAAGTTGTCGGTGTCGTCAGGGCACAAGACCACCCAGCCTGCTCTGCTTCTGACCAGGAAATACAGAGAGAAAAATCAGGCTCCTGCCCGGAAGGAACAAGCTGCGGGAGAGCACCAAGAAGGGATTAGGGGGTCCTGGGAACAGGGGGGTGGGAAGCCAGGCAGGAGGTACCCACAAGGGACATGAGGGGCTGTGGGGGATGAAGTGGAGCACTCACCCTGTCCTCTGGCACCTCTGTGCGTCCGCAGCTGCTGCAGGGCCCAGCCACACAGTGCCAGCGCCCAGGTCTGTGGTTTGTTTAAGTTTCAGCGGTGATTGCTGACAAGGTGTTTGCCGGGAAAGCCGGGATCGCCCCACCCTGCCCCCTATACCTCTTGGCACCCGGCCACCTCGGGCGCCTCTCCGTAGCGGGTCACCACCGACGTGTCCCGACCCAGGCACCGGAGAGAGCCCGTCTCCTCACTCTGCGCAGAGCTCCGGTGCTCTTGCTGGTTTCCTCCTGCCCCGACCCAGGAGCTGGGTGGCCCGGGGTGATCCATCCCCACACCAGCTGCATCCTTTCGGGATGGGGTGCGTTAAGCCGGCCACAGTTTCGGCACAAACCAGCTCTAGCCACAGAACCGGGTTTTGCAACTAAAAACCTTCCGAAACTGGGCACTGCGGCAGACCCGGCGTTCTCCACACGCGTCCCGCTCCCCCCAAGCGGGGACCAAGTCTTAGTGGCCTCCTGACGGGATTCTTCCTCCACGGCTGGGCGCCTGCCTGGCTCCATCCACGCTCCCCGCAGAGCTTTCCCACGCCGCGGGGGCCACGCGTGACTCTACCCCTGCCCCCGCCCCGTGGTCCTCAACCTCCGCTCCGCCGCCAGGACTCCGGGAGCCGCAACCGGGGGGCAGGAGCGGGGAGGGGTCGGGGGTCGCTCCCGGTTGTGCCGCGGACGCACCAGGTGGGCGCGGGGCAGGTGCCCCGGAGGTCGCGTCCCGGCGGGCGGCGGCGGGCGGAGGTCTCCGGCTCGGTACAGCTCGGCACAGTTCCGCGCCGAGCGCAGCGCGGGCAGCCCCGGCAAGAGCGAACAGGGCTGGACAGAGCCGCCCCTTCCGCCCCGGCCCCCCGGGGTCTGTCCGGGGCGTGCAGCCTCCTCGGGCCCCCCGCTTCTCTGCCGGGAAGGGGCCCCCCGCCCCGTCGCGCCGCACCTTGGCACCTCCCCTGCACCCTGCTCCTGGCCCCATCCCACCCTGACATCCTGCATCTGCCCTGGAGCCCCCCGCCCCTGTCTTGTCCCACCTGGGAGAGCCCGCTGCCCTCGGGTCCTCTGCCTGTGCCCAGGTGATGCTTCCTCCTCGCCCAAGAGACCCAGCGCTCACTCCACCCTATCAGACCCAGCGCTGGCCCCTCTGGCAGCCCACCCTGCCACAACTCCCTTGACCAGAGCTGCTCCCCCTGCTGCCTAGCTTTTCCCTATGCCAGCCCTCAGCTGTGCCTGAACCCCTCACCTCCTGCCCCCGGGCAGCTGGAGCCCCCAGCATGGTCTTTGGCCCCTGCCCCATGTCCCTGCGTGGGGCACCATGAGCTTTTGGACGGGCACCAACGGGGAGTCAGGGTGAACTGTGCCACAACGTCCTTTGCATAGTGGGTTTCCTGGCCCCTCCAGCGTCCATGGCTTGCTCACTGTCATGTCCAAGTTACTGCTTAACTTTTCTTGGCACAAGCAGGCATCACTGCACTCTGTGACCTGGGGCAAAAGTGGCACTGGGAGGAGAGCAGCCCTGCTTCAGAGTTTCTCCCTGGTCTGGCCCATGCCAGATGCTTGGGTGCCATCTGGAATCCTCTGGCTCAGTATTGGCACAGGGGCAGGGCAGCAGAGGACACAGATGCATCCTGCCAAAAAAGCTAAAAAGCAGGAACTAGCAAGTTTCTCACAGGGTCTGATGTGGGAGGGAGGTTTGGCAGCTTCACAGGTAGTCTTGGGCTTTCCAGCTCAGACCTCAACCCTTAAGTGTTTCCTTGGGGCCCTCCACCAGCTCCTGGGTGCACCTGCAGCATCCAGCTAGGCTGGATCTGTAGGATCCTTCACAGATGGCAGGAACTGTTTCTGCAGAGCATTGCTCCCTTCCAGCCCAGGGCATCCCACTGAGGCTGCCAGAGCTCAGTGCATATCAGGGGAAAGGGTGTTGACAATCTCAGTTCTGGGTGCCATCACACCATGGGCTCATTGGGGCCACCCTGCACCCACCTGCCCGGCCACGAGCTCCCACTACAGCACCTGTATCCTGCAACTCCACTGACCTCAGTCCCTCAGGGGTAAGGGTGGCAAGGTAGTATCTCTCACTGCAGATGTAAATCCAAGCCCTGCCCCTGCTCCAAAGACATGGGTCCATCCTGCCCTCACCCTCCACTGCATCAGCCCTGTTTTAAGAGCCTGTTTTCCCCCACATCCCTTTCTTCCCTACCCATTACTGCCAGATCTACCCTCATCCCACCACTAATCACAGCCATAGGCTTCTTGCCCTACACGTTTGACCAGTGGGGTGTGTGCATTGGATGAGGCATCCACAGTTTAAGCCTACTGTGTCCACAGGACTGGGGACTGGACCCAGCTACCCCTAGACATCTCACCCAGCGGGGATGGCAAGATGCCATCTCTGGGGTCAACTATCTGCCCTGGTTGGGGGGGAACTGGTGGCCTGCATCTTGCCTCTAGTGCTGGCATAGGACACCCCAGCTTCTGGAAGGAGACTGGGCTAATACCCACGCAGGCTGGCACTCTGGGGGTCCCCTGTACCTCCTTTGCCTCCCCAGGACACCTCCATGCTGCTCAGCTGCTGCTGCCCCATTCCCATAGCAGGACTGCTCCCCAAGGAATATGCTCATCATCTTGGTGTCCAAACAGGCCCTGTGCTGCTTGTTTGCTCTGGCCTGGGGACAGAGCCATTTCCCAGTTGCCCTGTACCTCGTGATTGCTGAGATTTCCTCTTTCCATGGTGAGGCAGGGAGCTGGCCATGGTCTGGCTGGGAACCAGCAGCCTGAAGAGAGCCAGCATCATCCCAGGAGCAGCAATACCTGTATATGCAGCCCCTGCCAGGGCACCAGGGATATGAGGAGACCCCTCTCTGCCTTGCCCACATCAGCCTGGTCCCATGCTCAGAAATAAGTGCTCAGGACAGCCTCAAACCGAAAAGTCATTTTATTGGTACCATACATGACTCATAAATGGCACAAACTATGGAGGGGAGGAAGAAAAAAATAAAATAAAATTTAAAAAACCAAAATAAAACAAACAAAAAAACCCCACCAACAAAACAAACAAAACCAACCAACCAAAAAAAAAAAAAAAAACAAAAGAAAACCACCACAACCAAAAAGGCGGCATTACAGTGTGCCCGGGGCGGTGAGGGCTCCACACCTCCATGGCAGCCCTGTGGCGTGGCGTGGAGAATCGTACCTTAATTGCAACTCACTCAGAGCCCCGCTCCCTTCCCACCACACTGGGCTCCCACCCTGGGATCCTACCCCCACCTGCAAAGGGGCTGTGGGGGCCGCTGTGCCTGCAGCTGTGGGTCTGACAGGCCATGCCCTCTGCCTCCAGCCTGCCCATGGAAGGGACTCGGAGCCAACAAAGGCATCTCTTCAGATACTTTCAGCTTGACCAGGGCTGACTCAAAGGACTCCCATCTCCCTGCCCAGCCCCAGAGACAGCAGAAGGAGGAGACACACAGGGTGGCCCCCATCCTGTCTCAGCGACCCCCTGAACTAGCAGCCGTGAGCGGGCAAGGCGCGGGGTCCCACAGCACCCCTGCTGCAGCCAGAGCCCCTGGGCAGGGACAGCCCCTCAGCGACGCCTGCCAAGCCCCTGCCCCATGGGGCAGTGGGACATGGACTATGGGATCCCCGGCAGGGAGTTGGGGGGGAGCCCAGCAGAGAGAATGGGGGGCACCGCCCTCTCCCCCAAATTTCGGGGCTGCTCTGCCAGTCCTGGGCTCCCTTACACATGCAGACAGACACACAAACCTCCCGCACACACACGCTTACACACATACACCCCCCTCCCACTAGGGCAGTCCCTCCCACCCTGGCCACCCCCATGGCAGCACTTGCTGCAACCCCACCTTGGGACATGCCAGGGGGCCCCCACGGGCAGCCCAGACTCCCATCTCACCCCAAAAACTCCCTCCAAGGCTGCTGGGGTGAACTGCTTAGCACAAACACCCTCCCCCGGCACCTCCCATCTTCTCCTTGGAAGAAGCCTTGGAAGGGTTTATTTTTTTTCTTTTTTCTTTTTTTTTAAACCAAAAAACCCCCCAAAATTATTATTTTTCTCATCATTTCCCCTAACATCAATGGAGGCACCTGCTCTAGTGATAACACATTGAAAGAACAGTATCGTACACACTGTCTACAGCGCGGAAATGTACAAGCACGAGGTACACGAACCCGAGGGGGGAGTGGGGACAACAGCACACAAGATTTACATTGAGGAGGGAGGCGGGGGGCTGATCCCCCCGACCCCTGGAGGGATTAGAAAGGAAGTCTGCAAAGTCTCTCCTTGGTTTGAAGCTCTCCGAACTGGATATAAAATGAGACTTCCAAGAGAAGAAGCCTGTACAAAAGTCAGGACAGGGTGAGAGGGCTCAGGACAGGGAGGGGGGGAACTGGCAAGGGGGCTGACGAGGGCTTTTCCCATTTTTTTTTCTTTTTTTTTTTAAACTTACAATTTTAATAATATTATTTTTTTTCTTAAAAAAAGACAAAAGTAGGAGGTACCAGGAGCCAGGGTTTGCAAAGGGGCCCCAGGCAGACTCACGCAGGGTGGAGGGAAACACAGGGGTTGCAGACAGTGAGCAAGGACACTGGCTGCTCCAGCAGAGCTGCGGGTCCTCCGTGTCCCTCCAGGCCCCCTGCCACACACTTCCTATATACAGAGTCCTCCCATGGCCGTGCTGCGCTTTCGCTCTGGGTAGCGAGGGGAAGGGGAGGGTGCAGGAGAGCGGGGAAATATGATGGGGCCCTATCCTCAACACCACCCCAGCGCTGCAGGATCTGATGCCAGCCAGACGAGGTTCTGTGGCAGAACCTGAGGCATAAGGACCAGGTTTCCATCACTGCCCCCCGCCACCCAGCCCAAGGCTGGACTGGGAATGTGCAACCCTGCTGCAGGTGGCTGCTCAGCAAACACCAGCCATAGGACCTGGGCAGGAGGAGGGTCTCGGGGCTGTGCCAAATCCCAACACGTGGCATCTGGTAATGCCAGCTGCTGCTAACACCTCCCTCCTAATTCCCCGCACTCAGCAGGGAGGGGTGGGGCACATCAGGGCAGGGAGGAGAAGCTCTCTGGGCAAGAAGCAGGGAGGAAGAGAGAAGGGGGAATAACGAAGCTATGGCCCCGGAAACCCACCCCTGCCCTGAGGTCCGTTGCGGAGGCAGGCGTGGGGGTGCGGGGAGGCGGCGGGGGGAGAGGGCTGGGGGCTGCCTGCCTGGCACGCGCCCCAGGCCATGCACCCCATCATCCGCGCGGCGCCGGTGTGCCCCCGGGACCTCGCCACTTCCCAGTCACTCTCCGTTGCAAATGTACAGGTAGATTGGTTGGGACTGAGTCCACGGGGCGGCGGGGGGGCCGTTACTGCGACGCCTGTGACGTGGGGTTCTCTGACTTGCTCTCCTGGCTGGAGGGCGGTTTGCTGTTCCAGGGGCTGTTGGCCCCCAGCGCCGGCGAGTTGTTGAAGCTGTCCTCGTCGTCGATGCCGTTGGCGGCGTCAAACTGCGTGTTCTCCAGCCGGGTGATGAGCCGCTCGTCCTCATCCCCAAACTCCCCCCCCATCAGCGTGGGCTCGCCTACCACCATCACATCCTGAAAGGGGAGACGGTCCCGAAACATAATCGAGGTGGGGGGAGCCTGTGCCGCCAATCTCACCGTCAACACTGAAGCCCCTTTCCCCAGCTGCAGGGCCACTTCCTCATCTCCACCACAGGTCCCAATGTGGAACAACACATTCTCATTCTCTTACAGGAGCACAAAGGAGCTAAGGAAGGCGGCTGGGACACCTATTCCTTCTTCTTCCCATAACAAGGAAAGAGCTGGGGGTGCTTGGACAGGCAGTCCCTGGGGGTCTCCCCCTAGCAACTCCCAGGGGTTGGGGCAGAGAACCCTCCCCTCCACCCCCGGGGAGGAAGAGAGAATGGAAACGGGATGCTTACAGGTACCTGACTGGACAGGGCAAAGGTGCTGGCTGGGCTCTTCTTCTTGCTGTTGCTGTTGTTGGTGTTTCCCCCACCGGAGCTCATGGTGCTGCCCCCTGACATCTTCCTTTTCCGGCGCTTGCTGGGCTGCTGCCGTGCTGGCTCCGCTGGTGGAGGATGGAGACATACATGGTCAGTCCCAAACCCTTTTCTGTAAACCCCACCTCTGCAAGGACCACTTCTCCCCTCTGGGCGGCGTCACCACCCTACTCGCCTCCACAGCTCTGCTGTCCCCCCACTGCAGGGGACAGGAGAGGCAGTGGGAAAATTTCCATCCCTGCTTTGCTTTCCACAAACAGCTGGCAGCCCCCAGGCAGGGAGCACTGGCTGCCCGCAGCCCCGCTCTGCCCCAGTGGGAAGGCAGGCCAACACAGAAGGAAGCCAGCTGCCTGCCTCACCACCCCCAGCCTCACAAAACAAGGCCAAGAACAGCTCTGGGGCTGGGAGAAGTCTGTGCCAAGGGCAGGGCCCAAGCAGGCAGCCCCAGAGACCCAAAGGCAGCACAGCAGGCAGCGTGAGACTCACCAGGAGGAGCGACCATCCGCTGCCACTTCTGGAAGAGGCAAGTCTTGAGGCAGTCCCGGGGACTGAGGCTGTAGGTCTTGTGCCGTGACATGAGCTCCTGCATTGGTTCTAGGATTACACAGAGCTGCAGGGAGCAGACAGATATGGGGTTAGATCTCAGTGCTCCAAGCCCCAGCAAAACCCCCTCTGTTAGGCAGCTATCTGCACTGCACCAACCCAAGCCACGCTGGGAGCTTGTGGGACCCAGCAGACCCACTGCCCCACGGTCCTCTGCAGCCCCCCTGCAAGACCCCTTTTTCAAAGTCTGCCTCGCTGTCTCCCCACACCCCAGGGCAGCCAAGAGCTGCATCCCCTCCTCTTCTGGCATGCTTACTCGGAGGTAGTTGAGTGTGGAGTTTGAGAGCCCACAGCGTGTGATGTTCTTGGACAACTGGTCCAGCATCTGGGGATCCTGTGCCTAGGAGCAAGAGGGACAGATGGCTCAGCTGCATCCTGTACTCTGATCTGTGATGGGGGACTGGATTGAGGTCCCCCTAACCTGCACAGCAGCCTCAGTAGCTCAGCAGCCCTGTGTCACTCGTGCCTGGGGGAGCTCCTGGAGCTGTACTCACATGCATGGCAAGGATGCTGCGGGGGATGAGCTCTCGATGCTGGCGGATGCTGAAATGCCACGTCTTTATCCTCATCATGTCATCAAACATGAACTCCAGGTAGAGCCGCCCCTCCACACACACCTGGGCAGGGCATAGTGTCAGGCATAGGCTGCTCCAGCCTCCCCCAGCCCAGATCCCCTGGGTAGCCATTGCTGCACACTGGGCACCCTCCCAGTGGCTTGCCTCTGCCTCCCAGGAGACTCAACACAAGCCAAACTCATGAGCCCACAATGTATGGCCCTGTGGGACCACAGCCACTATGAGGGCACACAAAAGCAAGACATGAGGGGCCAGTAGAAGCTGTAGCACAGCCAGTACCTGGGTGAACATGGGCTTGCCGTGCTGGGTGACCATGGTGCACTGGTCACAGTCCAGTGAAACAAAGTTGTTGTGGAAGGACTCCTTGGGGTGCTTGAGCACATAGTAGAGCTCTGTGGCCCCCCCTTCAAAGATGCTGCGGAAGTAACGGGGAATCAAAGTCCGGCCGATTGCTGGAGCAAAAGGAGGAAAATAAGGTCAGTAAACCTGGCCCACCCAGATGTGCCTTGGGACATACATGAAGAGGTTCCTCCCATCCCTGCTGGCTGAAGACCGCTGACCTCCAACACCCTGCCTACATCCCCCTGAGCACACAACTCTCTCCTGCCAGAGAGCAATGCCCTGAGGAAGGAGCGCTCAAGCTGGTACTCACTGTATCTCTTTGGTCCATCCTCCAAGCAGAAAGTGATTGTTAACATGGCGTCATCCTCAAAGAACTCCGTGGTGAAGGCGTCCCACCACAGATTGTCACATTCCTGAGGACGGTGGAGAGATACTTAGTTTACGGGGAGGAGAGACAGACAGACAGACAGCCACTGGCTTCCAGGCACAGCAGCCACGCGCTCAGTCCATGGAGGGCTGCGCTCTGATCTGAGTGCTTGCAGATGGGGCTAATAAGTCCTTATGGGACAAGGTGCTCAAGGACCTCCACAGTGGGACAGCACCCTGTGGCCAAGGGGATTCCTCCTAGAGCCAAGGCAGCTCATGAGGGCAGGCAGCACAGAGGACCCCACCCTCAAAACACACACCTGGAAGCATCCTCCAACCCCTGTCTGCCCCTTGCCGCCCCAGCTCCTTACCTCTGTCCAGTTCTGCAGCCGCTTATTGAGCTCAAATATCCTGTAGTCGGTCTGGTTCCCGTACGGCGTGTGCCTCCTGCCCAGAGAGCACAGGAAGCCATCAGAGGGGAAGGCAGCCACAGGGTGGGGAGGGGTCCTGAGCCCACGGTGGGGATACCCACAGCCTCTCCAGGGCTGGCAGAGTCCAAGCAATCCCCCCACAAGTCCCAGTCAGCAGTGTGCTGGCCCTGCTCAGGCACACCCACCAGGGGCACAAGTTCCCCTCCCAGCAGGATCCCCATCAGCCCCCCATGCTTACCCGATTCCAGGCTCCAGGTACGTCGGTGGGTACATAGGAGTAGGTCTAGGAGTGGAAAGAGATGCAGGCAGGTCAGTCCTAGTGGGGATCTCCCACCACAGCTCCCCCTTCCCTGACTACAGCAGCAGGTGATCAGGCTTGCTGCAGGTGAGACCCCACACACAGTGCGGGCTGCACCCTGGCTACCAACACATGACAGCCTCATGGGGCGTCTTGCACCCCGAAACTGGGCTCTGATCTCACATCACTGGCTGCTTCACCCCTGGGACCTGGCCCACTGCTCCCTGGGGATGTGCCCAACTCCTCTGCAACTGGGACTGGTGCCAGGCAGGAGAGATTGGAGAAGGGGCTGCTTCGGAAGGAGCTGGGAGTGCTCCCTGCCCAGAGTCATCCCAGGGGCTTGGTCTGGAAAAGGGCTTGGCCTGAGAAAGCTCAGGACCTAGGGGCTTCCTTCATTCCAAATATCACTCTTTTACAACCCAGTACCACCTGAGCCTGCTCCGACCCCTTCTCTGCCCTTGTGCTAACTGAACTCCAGCACCCCACTTTCTGTATGCTGCTGGGAAGCATAACAGAGACCCTGGGGTGCAGACTGCAGAGCATCCCCAACCTTGCCGACCCCTCCCAGGACCCTAGCTCACCCCACATCTCGATCCAGCATGGTGCCTGGGTGGAAAGGGGGAAAGGCGTTGCCGTTTGGGGGCTCCTTTGGCGAGTACAGCTTGAATGACTTAGAGGAGCAGCCTGTAAAGAGAGGGGACATGGGTCAGTCAGGTGCACCCTGTGAGGAGAGACATCCTGCTGCTGCTGCTGCTGCTGCTGTGAGGAGGAAGAAGGACACAGGACCAGCCAAGCCCCCATTACCACAGTCCCATCCCTCCTCTGCTCCCCCTGATGTCAGCCCAGCCCCTTCACCCCACACACAACTCCAGGCCTCCCCTTTTCAGGATGGGACTCACAGGGTCAGGGCTGAACTCAGAATCAGCAGCCAGAAGAGCCCAGCCCCACGCAAGGGGTTCCCCACTGGTGCCCAGAGTTTGTCAGTTCTCAGCTGGCCAGGCTCTGGGGATGTGCCCAAGGGGGACAAGTCCAGCTGGTTAGCCAGAGGAAGGGCTAGCTGGACCCCATCCTCTCCATAGCCCTCCCTCCCGCGCTGCTCCTAATCCCACCAACCGACCCGGGAATCACACGGGTTCTTTTCGCTGACCTTTCTATCGTCATGGTGACGGATGAATAATCACCCGGAGGGAAGGATGGCAGGTCCCCAGGCAGCCACCATCTGCCGCTCAGGCAGACCAGTGGCCACCCAGCTCCAGGCGGACAGAGAGATTCCACACGCCAGCCCCCAGCTGTGATCAAAACACCCCAAAGTCTCATGCCCACTGCAGCACCAGGACGAAGGACAAGGAGCCCACGGAGGGCCGTGGGGTGTGATGGGGTCTGCAATGGAGCACACAATGTGTGCAAACCAGCAACATTTCTGAAAGGAACCTGGACACACCCTCCCTGGCCTGCCAGTGGGAGACAGGGATGCCTGTCAAATCCAGCCATGCTGGGCACAGCCAGACCCATCCGGGCTCCCAAGGGGAAGCAGGAGGCTCCCACATTCACTAGCCTCCCCTCCCACCGCAGGGGCAGGTTCCCAGGAGCTGCAGTTGCCAGCACCCCTCCCGAGGCCTGCGGGAGCCCCAGCACACCCTGCGGGTGGCAGGACCCAGCACGCTGTGCCCGGGCGCTGCCGAGGCACGCGGCTCCCTCCCGGCAGGCAGGCGGGCAGACAGGCTGACCTGGATGGGGCGCAGCGGTGGGCGAGCTGCCAGGCAGCTCCGGCTCCACCGGCTCAGCCGGCCCTGCTGCGCACGGGCACGTCTCCCCCCGCCCCGCTGCAGGCAGGGGCCCCGAAGCCGACCGCATCGGGGCCAAGGCGGGATCCCCTTCGGCTGCCTGCCTGCGCACAGCCCTGGGACGGGCACTTTCCAACGCCCACAAACTGCCAGGATTGCCAGGCAGTACTGGGGAAAGCAAGCCCAGCAGTGGAGGGAAGTGTCCTGGAGGCACCAGGCACGCTGCTGCCCATCTGGGCTCTGACGCACAGCTAGGCTGTGGGGAACAGTGCAGGGACAGGATCGGAGCAGCAGTTCAATTGTGACCGATACAGGAGGGGAGCAAAAAGCACCAAGGTCAAGAAAAGTGATGCCATCAGCACCAGGACCTGAGATGTCCAGTTTGTAGCAACCCATTAGCCAACACAGAAGAATGACCAGGGCATCACCTTCACCCCTGTAAAGCCTCCTGGGACCTCAAGTCAGCAGTCACAGGGATTGCACACACTGCTGAGCAAGCAAGAGCTGGTCAAAAATAGAGGGGGTCACCTCCTCGGCATTAAATCCAACTTGCAACAGGGGAAATCTGTGTTTTACTCCTTGATTCTTGTTTTCTTGGAGCCTTTTCACCATGTTTCCCTGTAGCAGCTGAATCCAGCCTCTTTTCAGCACCCACCAGGATGCACAAGTCCCATGGGGCTGGAGCCAGCCCAGCCGCTCAGACACGGCTCACAGCTCCAGCTCCTGCCCGCCTGCAGTGAGGATAAGTGGGGCACGGCACAATTTCTCATACAGCTGCTAACAACATCGGCCCCTTGCTCTTACCTAATGTTTTCATAGATAAAAAAAAATTTTTAAAGGGAGGTCGATGCTGTGAGGGAATTTTTGCTTTCTGCTTTATCTGCATCAACTTGCATGATAATTCAACCCAATCTGCACTAGAAACAGAGCGTTTCCATTTCCTCCACACTTTCATTAAAAAACATAACATTGAAGTTACTCAATGCTTAGGAAACTTCCCAAAAGTGTCTCTTCTGTTGAAAACAAACTGTTTCGTGAGGCAGAGACAGCAGTGGCTGGAGAACTGCTTGTTTCTGGTCACCCTGTCCTTGGGGAGGAGAAAAAAATTGGACCCAGCACGTCTCATCCTTCAATTCTTTGGTTTTTTTCACCGATGAGAGATGGGAGAATTAAGTCCCAAAGGCTTCTTGCTGTCCTCAGTCCCTATCTTTTTTCTCAGGGTGCAGGAATTCTCCTGGGGTGGGGAGACTGGGGAGACACATCACTCTTCATTCATTTGGCTTCTCCTGCTCTTCCCTAGCTTCCTGTTCCTGGAGGTGGGACAGTAGATGGGACAGGCCACCACTCATACCCAAGCATCCATTTCCATCCTGGGCCTTCCCCAGCAGGTTAATATGGACATGACCTGCTTTTGGAGCTCCACTAAGTGACCTATCTCAGGATCTAGAGGAATGAAAAAGAGTCTGTGACCTCAGCAACACTGGCATCCTAACCAAGTGTTATTTTTAATGCAGTGTAAAATATGTCACTGGATTCAGTGGTTTAAAACAATGTTAACAATAGCCTTAGGATTTGATACAGGCTGTCCATATTCTACATTTACTGTAGATACACTACACACTTTACATGAAATAACATAATTACTTTAAAGCAGCAGCAAACCAACTTTTACTCACACAAGGGTCATGCCGCCCAGTCTGGGAGATCCCTCTATCACCACCTCTCCCCTTCATGCTGCTCCAGCTGCCTGTAAGCCCTGTCCAGCTGGATGAAGTGACCCAGAGCTCCATGATGTGGCCCTTCCTAAGTCAAGCCCAATGCTTGGCCCCAGCTGGTGTTTCCACATGACCCCGCTCTGCCTCCTGCTTTGAGCACAGAGGAATTGGCAGGCTTGGTGCAAACAGGGATGCTGCCCAGTGGCTGAGCATGCGATGCCCCTGTGGACCCTGAGCCAACAGGAGATGCTTCCCATGGCTATCCCCCGGTGCTAGCCCAGCACTGCAAAAACATTCAGCAAGGGGAAAAATCAGGCTGATGCTGCAGCTGGTGAGCTACTGGTCCAGGCAGGTCTGGGCAAACAGCACAGTGCTTGCGGCCAGGCAGGCGGCCTCACGGCTCCTCCTCAGCACAGAGGTGCAGGAGAAGGGAACCCCGTGAAGGGATGTCCTGCCTCAGCATCCTCTGACAAGGCCAGGTCCTCGGCCATGGGCAGGACGGATCTGCCACAAAAGCTTGGGCAAGTAAACAGCTCCAGGCAGGCGGGCGCCCAGGGAAGGGAAGGCAGGTGCTCTACCCATGACTCACCTACAGCCCAGCACTGCCCAACCCTCCACATGTCTTCTCCTCTGTATTCCCTGCCTGTAGCTATCAGCTCCATGGGGAAAGCTCTTCTAGTGCACTGTCCGGTGGGTTTGCTGGAGCAGGAATGACTCAAACCCTAACCAAGCCCCCAAACCTGGGGAATATCAGGATTCCCAAAGCACCAAAAGCACAGTGGGCACCTTGCAGAGCCAACATAGACAGGAGACAGGACACAGTGAGCCGAGACCAGCGCCAGCTGCCTGCCTGGGCAGGGGACATGCAGAACAGGAAGAAAAGCCCCTGATTGAACTCTCCTCACTTAAGCTCACCTGTAAAGAGCAAAGAACTGCTGAGGACAAAGGCAAAGCAACATCAACATCTCACTCCTACACCTGTGGCCATTGGTAGGAATCAGTGCCCCCCATGCCAGAGAGAAGCCAACCCCAGCTGGACAGCCAGTGCTGCTCTGTGCAAGTAGCAAAGCTCAGCAACAAGGCAGAGGCTAAAAACGTAAACGATAGAAATAAATGAAGAAGCGGGGCTTGAAAGGGGCCGCAGGGTTACAGCTCAGCCAGGGAGCATCCTGCTCCTCCCAGCAGCCCGGGAAGAGGAGAGGCCAGCCTTCACTAAAGGCAGCCAGTGCTTCCCAGCATGCTCTGTGTCTGCTTCCTGGCTGCCTAACGAGGCTTTAAAGTGTAAATAGCGGCATTGTTTCACAGGGCTGCCTCACTGGGGTGTGGGAGCCGTGATAGCGGCAAGAAACACATCTTCCCAGCCCAGTTCCACTGGCATGGCTGGTGGGAGGGTGCTATCCAGGAGGCTGCTATCTGGGGCTGGGTGCAGGGCAGCGACTCAAATAATTCACGTGGTTCTACCCAGTGACAGTGCCTGGTGTCCAGGAAGTTGGCAAGGCTGGGAGGCAAACACGGAGAAGTATTCAGAGTGACTGGGACAGGCAGAGGCACATGGAGCAGTCCCTAGTCTGCCCCCACAAGCCTGCCTTCACCTCTTCTTTCTCCTCTTCTCTGGAGCAGAGGGAATGGAGGAAAGCCAATTGTAAACCCTGATGTTGTTATTGAACACACAGGAAACCAGGCAGCACACACAGAGGCATGACCTGAGACATTATCAGCGACAATCTCAACTTGCAGCAAGCCCATTTGCTTTGAAAATGCAGAACTGATGCAGCTGAAGCTCCCAGGAGGCTGGGTTGTGGAGGGAAGAGGAGATGCCACTTCTGGAGAAGACCACGTGCCATGAACTCAGCGGCATCCAGAGTCTGACCTGGCCAGCACATCGCCTGGCCCTGACCCGTACAGAGGCAAAACCTGCATCGCCACCTGCCCTGCTGTGTGCAGGGATTACCCTCTCACTTTTCCCAAGCTACATGTCTGAGTCAGAAATGGAGCTTATCTGGACCACAAGCTGCTTCCCCGCCCGTACCACGTGGTTGAGCAGTGTCCCAGCTCCAGGTCACATCCTGCAGCGTTAGTGCAAAAGTCCCCTACAGAAGCACACAAAGTACCTGGACCCAAGGGTGCTCCTCCCTATAGGCTGCCTCACAAACTCGGGGGGACAGCCAGAGAAGGGATAATTATTTGCAGCTAGTTATTACAAAGTGACAATCTTGATGCAGGCTGCGAGGCAGTGCTGGCCAGGATGTGGATTTACAGGTCAAGGCTCAGAGTAGTCCCATAACCCCAGCTCTGCTGGAGTCCCGGGTCTCCCAGGAAGGCATCCTGCAGAGCTGGGTACTCAGCTGGGGCCCTGGGGGACCACACTGCCCTGCAGCATGCTAGGGATGGCAGCAGTCTCCCCTTTCCCATTTTGTCCCTCAGATGATTCAGACACGTAGATGGGGAATTCTCCAGGAGGGAAAAAGGGAGAAGAGCACGCCCTGCCAATTGCAAAACAGCCAGAAAATTGAATCACGTCCAAGGCTGCAAGCCCCAGATGCAATCCCACAGATAACCCAGTTTCAGCTCCTCTACTATCAACTTACCACGAGGCAGTCATTTCCTGCAATTCTCAGGGAAATATCCCACTGTCCCTAATTACTCCTTTCAGTTCACTGTCTCAAAGACGATCCATAATCAAACGCTGCCGGTTTCAGCCTCAGGAATGCACCTTTCACATTTTTGGCCACTTTTCCTCTCACCCAGACCCCTGCACCCTGGGGCCCTGCCATCATGCAGTGACTGGGCTCTCATCCCTCAGCGTGCATCAGCACAGCACAGGCATACAAACAAACAACATGGTGTGTGAACCATGGGGCTGGAAAAAAACCCTGTCGGCATCCCATGAATAAAAGCCTCCAGACAAACTAGGGTTTTCATCATGCGAGGTTTTCTAGGCTCTGCAGCAGCACAGAAAAATTCAGAGTCATAGGCAACCACGCCAATGGCCTCACAGAACATCCTTGCTCCCGGCTCCTTGCCCATCACGCACAAGGTGGAGCACAACTACGCAGCTCTACATGGGATTCTGGGCTTGCTGCTCGGCGCAGCCCTCCACAGGGACAGAATCTGCCCCAGAGAGCTGGAGCCAAGAGCCACAGTGCAGGGAAGTGGCAGCAAGAGGCTAAGGTCTGCCCTATGCTGACAGAGGGGGTCCATACTGATCCCCCAGACCCGCAAGACTGCCAAGTGCCGCTGCCTCGGAGCACAGGAGGCTGTCAGCCCCCACGTGGCACATGGAGATTTGTGATCCCGGGATGCAACACTCCACCTCGCTCCCTGCCGCTGCCATCGGCGCCGAACGCTGCACGCTGGGACGCG
Source organism: Platyrinchus mystaceus (assembly GCA_035041135.1). NCBI lineage: Eukaryota > Metazoa > Chordata > Aves > Passeriformes > Tyrannidae > Platyrinchus > Platyrinchus mystaceus. The sequence goes on along the minus strand of JAWWLV010000180.1, from coordinate 21,933,784 downwards.
TAGTCTCCAGAGACAGCAGCCCCGCAGCCGCCAGCCGCCTTGCTCCATGTTGCCTCCTAGGTGGAGCCCCGCAGCCCTGGCAGCCGGCCAGGCACCCGCTCTGGAGGGGGTAAGAAAGCTGGATAACTCCTGCCGAGAGAATCCAGCTGGCCATGCTGGGGTTGCTTGAGCCCGGGAGCAAACCATGACGCTAGGGTTGCAGTGGCTGCCCCAAGGTCCGTATCACTCACAGACACCCAGGGAGGGAAGGCACAGTGAGAGTATGGTGGGAACCTGCCCAGTGCAGCTTACAAAGCACCTCCATTGCCTCTTCGAGCTGCCAGGGCAAGCCCCTGCCCCCCTCCTGAGGCTGAACTTCTCTCTCATCAGGAGTGATGTGGGAGCAGCTGAGCGAGGGACAAGCCGGCTGATGGCAGCGCTGGGGACAGAGCAAATGCTGTGGTTGCTGGACTTGCACCGCGCCACTGCACTGGCAGCACATACTGCCACTGGCGTCAAGGCTTTGGACAACCAGTGCAGGATGGGGCCAAAACCCCAGGGAGCAAAAGGACAGGGTTTGGTCAAGCACACCTTCTTGCTACTCCTGAGGCACGAGCAACACAGTCCCAGCACCACAATGCTGTAGAAACAATCTTTACCATCGCAGCACAGCCCCGGGGAAACCCTCTCACCCAAGCAACCGTGGTTACAACTCCACCTGAAACAACAACCCATGGGGCAGCAAACCTCATCACAGCTAGCATCACAACCCACAAACACACATGCACACGGAGCAAACAACAGAAGGAGCATTTTGTCCCCGGGTCACTCAGAAGACAGGAGGTTTCCAAGAGAAAGGACCAGGAAAAGTGCTGTCCTGCTCTCCCACCACACAGAACCTGGAGTTCGTATTGTTTATGCAGACCTCAAGCTCACGCCAGTGCAGAGCTGCAAGCATGCAGAAGACTGGCACATTGAGAGAGACCACAAGGGTTGCTGCCACCCTGACAGCTGTGGGACAGGGAAGGAGCCCTGGGCGTGGGCTTGTCCACATCACCCTCTGTTCCAGCATACTGAGGGGCTGGGCAAGCTCAGGGACGCCAGGTATCACTGCTCTCTGAAAAGAAGCTGAAAGAGACTCTAGGTTCCCAGCCCAGAGCACCTTTGCTCCAAGTGAACTTCTGGGGCTTTTCATTGTCTTTTTTCTATTGCACATAGATTGTGACCTACTGCTGGTGAGGGGAAAAGTCTCCATCAAAAGACACCAAAACCTTTTTATCACCAAACTTTCCAGCACCAGCCTGTCCCCCTTAGATCACAACTTTTTCTCTTTGAAGTAACAAAACCTGCATGTTGTTCTGCTCAGTGCTTCTCTCCTCAGTCTTGAAGGGTTGCTCAGATCACAGATCTGGGATTTCTACAAAATCAGGAGCAGAAAGATCACGTTCAGTTCTACTTCAGTGAAAACTACAATTCCCCCACAGTGAGAACACTCCAAAACCTGAGGCTTTAAAGAAGGAACATGGACACTGACTTTAAACAGAAGCAGTAAGAGCAGATACCTGACCAGCACTGGAGGAGTCACTGCAAAACTGCTTGGACAAGGTGCTATTGAAAGCATGCAGAGAACAAATGGGAAGACCCTGGGATGGGGTGTTTGTTCCCACACCTGTCTGGCCCACTGGGCACCCTAAAGCAGGCTCAGACTCTGCTGGTGAGAAGGAAGCAGGTGAGGGTTTGCAGCGTGGGACGGGTGCATGCTCCATGCCCCAGAAGGTGACTCCCTGTGGGACCCTCCCCCCCCGCCTTGGAACTTTTTGCTCTCACCTCACCCCAGGACCGGCTGACACCTCTGGTTTGGGCTCTTGCTGCAGCACTGGCTTAGGCAGAGGCAGGTTCCTACCATGGTGCCTGGCCTCTGTCAGCCAGGGCTGCCCTGAGGTGATTGGGGGCTGCCCAAGCCAAGGCAGCCCCAATAGTGCACCCCTGGGTGCTTATTGCCCATCCCAGGTGGGCTGGCAGAGACCACTGGAGGTCAGCACCCAGGCAGACACCTGAAATCAGGGTAGCCTACCACAGCAACTCTGCCGAGGGGGCTCCATGGAAACACCCTCCCGGTGAAGACACCCCTCCACAGCACTGGCATGCATGCTGATTCCTAAGCTGGAGCTGCTGTGTTTTCCCCATTCCCAAAGATGCTGCTCCCACCCCTAGCCTGGCCCCTGGCCTCCAGCTCTGGCTGCCCCGGGCTGAGCCAATGCTTTGTCTGCCAGGGAGGATGACCCCCTGTGCCCATGGCCCCCTGGGCCTGGACCCCCCGGGAGGGCAGCTCCTGTGAGAAGCTGTGTGGCCCTCAGGCGTTTGCAACCCTTGGACCTTTGATTCCCTTTGAGGCACCCATGGGAGGTTGGCGGGACCCTCTGAGCTGCGAGCAAGGATGAAGTTGCAGCAGGCAGCGAGGTGCGGTGGGTGAGCAGCCCACGGAGGCAGGCACCATACCCGCAGGCCCCATGACAGCCCACGCAGGGGGACGCGGGGCAGCTGTCAAGGGGCTCGGGCAGGGGAAGGAGCCGAGGGAAGAACAAAGGGAGCTGCGGGCTGGGATGGAGCGGGGCACGGCGGGGCATGGGGGCTGCCGGCAGCATCCCACCGGGCTGGAGGGTGCCGCTCCTTAAGACAAGACCTGGTGGATGGAGAGGGGAGCCGGGCGGGGAAGGCACAGGCAGGCGGGGGGGGCACAGGCAGGGGAGCTGGTAGGGAAGGAACGAGCTGGGGGTGGGGGGCCAAGGATGCACAGAGCAGCTGGGGAGGGGTGAGAGACCGGAGAGCTGAGTAAGGATGGAGAAGGGTGCCGGGGAGGGAGAGGGAAACCGGGGACGGGGAGAGCCGGGAGGGGGGAGCAGAGGGCGGGCAAGGGGCTGCCGCGGGGACCCCGGGCCGTACGGGGGCCGGGCGGAGAGCGGCGGCGCGGTGCGGCCGCGCACAACTTCGCAGGCGCGGGGGCGGCGCGGGCGGGACCCCGGCCCTCACCTCCGCCGCCCGAGCGGGGCCGCCACCCGAGGAGGGGGGACCGGGAAACTTCTGCGGGGGGAAAGGGG
>JAWWLV010000180.1:21920595-21930602 GCA_035041135.1 Platyrinchus mystaceus | reverse complement strand
CGGGGCGCGGGGCGGGGCGGGGGCGCTTCCTTTGTCTGCGCCGCGGCCGGGACCACAATGGCTGCGGCGGCGGCGGGGCCCGCTCCCCCCGCGCCGCGCCGCCCCGGGGCCCAAGGGCCGGGGGTGACGCCCGAAAGGGGGTCCCCGAAGAGCTGCCCCCCGCCCGCCCAGCGCCGGTACTGGCGGTCCCCGGAACGGGGGGATGCGGGAGCCGCGTCCCGCTGAGGAGCTCGGTACCAGCCGGGGCAAGGATTCCTTCCCCACCGCGAAAGTTTCAATAAAAAAAACCAGACCTCCTCCCTAGCTTAGTCTGGGGGTGTCTGAAGTTTCTCGGGATTTTCTTTCTTTCCGAAACTTGTTTTCCTTTCCCCCCTGTTTAGGGAGAGAAAAAATACAACCGGTTCATTTGGGAGGGAGCATGAAAAGTGAAATGTGCCGGTTTGCAGTTACCTTCAGACCCCTCGGATCTCCTTTCCTTGACAAAACTCCAAGCTCTTCCAATTAGGAATTTTTACAAAAAATTCCATTTTTGTAAAAAATTTTCATAATGAAAATCTCCATCATGAGAAATCCCATTTTTCCCATTCCCTTCCTGCCTCACATCTGCGCCTTGCAGCTCCTGCCCTGGCAAGTCATACTGCCACAGACCTCTGCTGCCAGCCCAGCTGGCAAGCCCATGGGCAGCAGGGACATGAACTGGGACCCTCGAGCCCAGCTTGCATCCCCCAAAGCCCCAAGAGCCCCCAGCTCCGGGTGGTAGAGCAGGCTCAGCACACACACGCCGGTGCATCTGGTGCATCTCACCCTGCACACGTGGGCTGGTGTGTACCCTGATGGGCTGGCATGCACTTGCACGTCTTCCCAAATGCCTCCTGGCACAGCCCTGGCCAGGTGTGCACCCACGCCCGGGGCACACACACCTTCCCACACCCCTTGCTTGCAGGGCCAGGCCCCACCTCATCCCCTCCCCAACAGCAGCCTTGGGGTAATGCAGGCACAACCAGTCAGGTCCTGCCAAGCACGTTTGCCCCCCTGATAGAGCAGACATGGTGGGTGTAAAACCTCAGCCACAAAGTTTTTGGGGTGTCCTCCACTCTGTGCTTGTGCATCCCCAGAGCCCTGCACCTGAGGACTGGGGGGAGGCCCCTGCCCCACAACCATGTTGCTGGCTGGGACCAGCACCAAAGACAGGCAACATCCCTCAACTCCTGACCCCCATGCCCCCTCAGCCAAGTAAGGATCCACCTCCATGCTGGTGCCCATCATACCATCACGATTTCCCCTCGCAGATGACCCTGCAGTGAGCACCACTTTCCACGGGCACGTGGCTAAATAGAGCAAAAGTCATTGTAAACCCCCGATAAACAGAGAGAAAAACTCACTGTAAACTCAAAAACCTCTGTGACACCCTGCTCTGCGACAGGTATGTGCAGCTGGAGGTACCCATGCTGTTGGTGCCCTGAGAACTGGGCATGGGGATGCGTGGAGTGCCCCAGCATGCTGCCCCTCCACTGCCTGTCCCCCTGCCAGCCCAAATCTGTGTGGCACCAGGTGAGACTGGGCTGTAGCACGCTGACCCTGCCGTCGTTAGGCCAAAAAATTGCTCTAGCTGCAATGCTGCTGACAGGTCCAGGATGGCACACCCCTCCTGGTCAAGACAGGCCAGTAAGTACAGTCTGCCTGCACCCATTCCCACTCAAGAATGCACGAGGCACAGCCAGCCACCAGCACTCAACACCACACCACTACTGCAAAATACTGCAAAACAGTGAAAAAACAGGCATTTTGTCCCTGTACTGGAGATTCCTGGCACCAGTTCCATGGCCAGGGGGATCAGAGAGGAGCCCCCACTGCCCGGCCCGGTGCATCCACAGCAAACATGCCCTGAGCAATTTATCCTGGGGCTCAGCAGCCCTTCGGGACTGCTCACGTGTCCCTGCTCGGCTCTGACGACAGCGCTGGACTGGTCCACGTGGCTGCAGCAGCCCCAGCTGTTTATGGTTATAGCCGAGTTAATAATTAAATAGATGCTGGATGGAGAGCAGAAGGGCTGGGATGCAGCTGGGAAGCGTGTGTGGCGGTGACTGTGTGGGGGGAGCCCCTTCCTCATGATGTGCTCACGCCCGCAGTGCAGGGGGAGCAGAGGGAAACACACGTTTTTGCAATAGGGTCCTGCATCCCCCAGATCCCAGCTTCCACTCCCCTTAGCAAGAGCCCCATGCCTGCCTGGTCCCCCAAAGTCCAGCCCTGATCCAACACCTGGTGCAGGTATCAGGCAGGGAACCAGCAACAGCTCAGGAGTGGGAGTGAGTACAGGGATACATCCCAGACAGGCAGATGGGAAGAGCCTGGCAGGGACTATGGCAGCCAAAGGATGCCCAGGTCTCTCTGATCCCTGTGGCTGCAGCTTGGTGTGCCTGCAGAGCGTGCATGAGGGATCCCAGGCAAGCAGGGCAGGAGGCAGGGCATGCTCACACCAACACCTGGCCAGGGCCCCAGCCTGCGCAGGCGTAGGAGAAGGACACGGATGCGTGCTTACATAAAAAATAATAATAAAAATCTGCTAGCTCTGCAAAGAGCACAGCCTGCACTGGGGGACCAACTGGCCTGGCACTTCCAAACCTCAGGGACTTGCCCAAATAGCAGCCAGACCTGGGCACCGTCGCATGCACACAGATGCAGCCTGCAGCAGTGCAGCACAGCACACACCCCAGAGCCCCCCCTTTCAGGAACATAACAGCCATCCCCCCAAATCCTACCACCTTTCGAACAGAAATATGCTTTGCTTCCCTCTTTCTCAAGAAGGGGCTTCTCTCCCCCCTAAAACTTTGCATGCCCAGATCAAGGGGGAGTTCTGGGGCAGAAGGGGCCCCCTTTTTTGGCTAGAGAAGGCACAGCTCCATCTCTCCAGAGACGAGGTTTGGGGGAGGCTGGAAACTACACAGTGAGTCATGTCGGGCAGGCAGCAGATTCTGGGGACTCCTGGGATTAACCCTTCAAAACTAGAACCACTTCCAGATACCCAGATGCAGAAGGAAAGCCCAGGGCAGGGTGGGAAGTTACAGGGTCACATCTTGAGCATTCCACAGGGGATGGGGAAGATAAACTGAGTAAGTGAGCCCTGGACAAGCAGCAACCAAGTGCATGCATCACTGCCCACCCCCTCCAGAACAAGAAGAGAAAGATTACAGCGGGGTGCAGGACCCCAAAGCGCATGGCGTCCAAAGCATATGGGATGTCCACCCTCACATCACACCTTGTTCTGGTGTGGTGGGTTGGCCACATCACCGCTTGGCTGGCCACAGACTCCAAGGGGAAGGTGCAGTAAGCTTTGGCAGGTCCTTCTAGCAAGAGGTTTCTCCATGGCACCAGCACCAGAGAAACGCCCCACAGTGTTCCTATGCTGTCCCTGAGACATCACAACATGTGTCCTGCGAGAGCTCAGCCCCAGCACGGCCACCCACAGCAGTGAGCCCCAGCCCCTCGGGCAGCAGCCTGGGGCCAGCCTGCCAGAGCCACAGGGTTTTAAGGCTCCTCAGGAGGCTCCAGGTGGATTCTCTCATGTTACAAGAATGGTTCATTTTACAACCCCTTTCCTGGCCTGGGATCTCATGGCAGGGAGGGGGTGACACACAGCATGGCTGCACAGCCCCAGCATCCTGCGCCTGCCCTCTGTCCCACAAGAAGATCATCACCCCTCCAAGGGGTAGGCAATGCTGCTTCCAAGGGAAATCACAACACAGTCCTCAACACCTAGTAATGTAGCTCCAGGGACTCCTGATACCCACATGTCACCATGCTCTCCCATGCTGGAAGCCCCTCTGGAAGAAAGTAGGGGACATCTCCTGGGGCCAGGAGATGCACATGGTTGACTCGAAGCAGGTAACTCTCCACCAGCAGAGCCCACCCCCGTGCCACCCCAAACATGGTGCTGAACGCTCCGGAGCAGCTCTCCGAATATAGCAGCATCAAATAGCTCCATCAATAATGCATCGCTTCTGCTTCCTCTCACTGCTGTGTTTTCGTTGCTAACATGCATGTCCTTCCTGTTAGTGGCTGCCTCCTCCCCACCAGCTAGGCCAAGCAGGGACACGGCCACCATGGGATGGGGATGGCAGCTCCCACAGCTCCAGGTCCAGTTCCTGTCAGGATCGACATACAGCCCCATCCACTCCACTCAGGGACAGCCTGGGATTTTGAGAGGGGAATTTTCCGTGGTCCAAGCCTCCTGCAGCGCACGCGCTGGCAGCAGGCAGGGTGCCTCGGCATGCCGTGGCTGCCCAGAGGATTTGGCAGGGGCACCGAGCTGGGAGGAGCATCAACGACATCTCCCCAGCCTCGGCGGGGAAATGCCCCTCTGCAATGACTTTTGGCAGCCCGGCACTCCCCATACCCGAAAGGCACGCCCATTCCTGACTCCATGCACAGTTGCCCCACGCCAGGGTCCTCCAGCAGCTCTGCACTGCCGTCCCCTGTGGGGAGAGAGCTCCTGCTGCTGTGCTCCTGCCTGCTCCTGCCCGCAGCTGCCCCAGGCTCATCCTGGGCCGGTTGGAGCAGGCAGGTCGGGGCGCCTGGACCTGCCCCATGCCCGGCAGAGCTGCGTGCCTGCAATGCCACAAGCTACCTTGGGCTTCCACCAATGGGGAAGCAGGAGCTGGGGCGGGCAAGAGCTGGCACCCACTATCCTGCAGCTGCCCACAGTCAGCACGGGCAACCCCTGCCCTCGAGGGGAGCCCCCCAGGCTGCACAGGACCCCGGATGGAGGAGGATGCAAGTAGCAGAGCAGAGGTTGGAGCAACCGGCTGCTGCAGAACAGGGGTGGTGGGAGCTGCCGCCCCTCTAGGCTCGTCAAGCAGTATCCAAGCACTGCCAATGTCCCAGCCTGCCTTGGGCTGCAAGCACGATGTCCCATCTGGACCTGGGCTGCACTACAGAAACCTGGCTGCGTTCGCAACACCAGCACCTCAGTGTGTAGTAGGGGGGCTGAGGCTGCTGCTCCTGCAGAAAGCAAGGGCCCCACCCACCCCCTCACCTCGGGGCCATCCTGGGCACAGACACTGTCACCTTGGTGCATGGGAACCTCTGGGACCTAACTGTGGGTTCCACAAAGCCAGGGGCAGAGCAAGACCCTGCAATGTGGGGACAGGAGCTACACCCCACAGGGCCCCCTAGGGAAGCGGTAGCAGAGGGGTGCAGGCAGAGCGTTATCGGCCACCCTGGAGGCAGGGTGGGGCAGGTCTAGGCAGGGGCCAGTGCCTGCCACAGGGGAGATTACACCCTGGGTTTAACGTTTGCCCCGATCCAAGACCTTCCTGGGAGGAAAGGGAGCAAGCTGCAACAAGGGGACAGTCTGACAACTCTTGAGGGGTCCTGGTCCCCCACCAGCACACCCCGGCTCAAGGGAGACACCCCACGCTGGTGCACAGCCCATTCTCCTGCACCCTCATGAGCACGCTGCAGTGAACCTCCCCAAAATCTGCCAGCATCACCCCTGCTGCAGCCACCTCAATCCTGCCCAGCAGAGACCCCGGGAGAGGGGCAGACAGTGGCCACCACCCCCTCTCCAGGTGGGGCTTGGCAGCCCTGCCTGCTCCCCAGCACCCTCCCCCAAGCACCCACAGGAAACCACAGCCGCAGCCTGCGGGCAGGCTGATAACGGTCACCCAGCCCCATCCTGTCTGCACCCACCGCCCGGGGAGCTGCCCCCACACCTGCTGCTCCAAGGCCCAGGGGTGCATCCACACCACGCACAATGGTGGCCCCAAAGGCCCAGTGTCACCCCACATGGAGCCAGGGGCTCTCGCAGGCTGTGCTGGTGCTGCAGCGTGTGCCCCAGGACGCACCGACGGTTGTTGAGCACGGGTATGCTCGTTCCAGCGTGCTCCCAGCATGCTGCTGGCACACCATGCAGACCCATGCTTCGTGTGTACAATAAACATGCTTATGGCTGGGCATCCCTAGAGCTGAGCAGGGGAGGAGAGGGTGGCATCAAATCGAGTGAGCTGACAGGCAAGGGAAGGACATGGGACAGTTGTAGTGCTGTGGCTCCTGCCCTGCCTGGGGACACGAAGCCACGTGGCCAGTGCATTCCTGGCCACAAGTCCTCCCTGCCCTGGGGGTCCCATCCACTGGGGCACTCACTCACTCATCAAGGAGTAGCTTTCGCAGCAGTTTGGGCTGAGCAGATAACATTTCTGGAATAAACTTGGGGCCCAGCGAAGACAAACGGTGCTGAGCCCACTGGTACAGAGCTAACCCATCCACATTTGTCCAGGCAAATCTTGGGTGAGCTCGCACCAGCCCTAAGGAAACCTGTGATGGCACAACCTCACATCAGCAACCAGACCCCTGAGGAATCACTTTGCTGAGCACCAGAGAGCCACAGCCCCATCCTGACTTTGTTGGAGTGTGCCAGGTGCAGGCATACAATGTGGCACAGACAACATCTACCATGTGGGCACTCTGTTGCAGAGGGGGACAGGGCTAAGGACATGTTCCATCCAAACGCTGCTGGTAACATGAAGAGAGCCTGGATAGGAGCACATGGACATGTATGATGAAGCCATTGCTCCTGCCCCCAGCAGGCCCAGGTGCATCCCAAGGTGCTAGGTAATCCCAGGGGCATTTGGGAGGCAGAGCCAACACAGGTCAGGGCTGCCTGACCCCCCCGCCACAGCACTCAGCCCGCTCGCCGCTGTCCCTTTCCCAGCGCATCTGTCGCAGAAGGCATGTGGCACCGCTCAGCCTCGTGACGGTGGGGGACGCACGGCGCCAGCTTGGCAGAAGGGAGGGATACGGCAGTGGGCCGTGCCCTGGCCAGGCATGTGCATCCCAGGACCCAGAGCATGTGGGCTGGGAAGCTCTCCCTCCTGTCGAGGGGTGCACAGGCTGGCTCCTTGCAAGGTATCCCAGGGAAGGTGCTGACCTTGGGAAAGTTGCTTCCCTGCCATGAAGCTGGAGCCAGCCCTGCAGAGAGGGAGAACAGCTCTGCTTCACTCTGCTCCCCTCCTCCCTCTCTGCACTGACACCATAACTACAGGGGGAAAAATAATGATAATAATAAAAATAATTAAGAAAGAAAGTGCAGAGCATGCTGGGAGAACGAGCGGTGCCCCCAGGGGTCAGGGCCCTGCTGAGGTCTGGATGCCAAGCCCTGCCCGGTGCGAAGGGCTGAGCAGAGCAGCCCAGGGCACAGCACCACCAGCACCAGCATGGGCAGCTGCCGCCCCAGCCTCCACCACCTCCTCTCTGAGCCTGCCACACTCTCCCTGTTCACCTCTCCACATCTGGGGTGGGGGCCAAAATCCCCTCAGCCCTCCAGTGGCCCCAGCAGCTCCTCACCATTCTCTGGCACAAGGACTGCATCAGGTTTCCAGCTGCACAGCCTCCCCATCCCAAAGCTCTTGGGGAGGGAGGAAAGGAGCAGGGCAACATCCCCAGAGGGGTGCGAGTAGAGGTGCACTGGGGCAGGATGCAACCCCAGGGATGGTGAGGAATACACAGACCCCCCTGAGAAGGCACAACTTCGAAGGGGGGCAGCCAACCCCCCCGTGGCAGCAGCTCCCAAGCAGGAAACTCCTCCAAGTTAATGCAGCCCTGAAGAGCAGCCTGGGCAGAGCGGCTCATTAAATGTTTCTGGCTGGCGGGAGGCCAGCGGCAGAGCTTGTTTTTTCTATATTCCGATAAACAGTCCGGGGAGGGGAAGGGGGAGGGGGCGCAGGCTCTGGATGTGCCACCCAGGCCCGGCGGGGGAGCGGGGGAAAGGCGGGGGGCACACGTACATTGCACGCACCCGCGTGTCCTCCCCGCCGCGGGGGAGCGGGCGGCAGCAGCAGCAGCAGCAGCAGCAGCAGCAGCAGCAGCAGCAGCGTGGGGGGGGCCACAGCACAGGAAGCCATCCACAAGGATGCTCCCAGGTGCAGGGTGACCCCATGGCCCCCCAACACGGCACTGAGGGAGGACCCCCCTCTTTGCGCCCACCAACATGGCGATGACTTTCCCGGTGGCACGGGGCCAGCTCCTGGGGGACGTGACAGAGCCCCACCGTTAGCTGTGGCTTGGCCTTTGCCCCGCCGAGGCAGGACTTCTGCCAAGGCTGGGGGTGTCAGGAGGGGTGTTGTGCCCCCGGTGCGGGGTGCCTGCGGGGCGGGTGCTGTGGCTGCTCGGCCTGGCTCGCAGGGAGGTTCACGTGACTTTCTGCTTGAGGAAGCAGCGCTCTGGCAGCTTCCAGTGGGAGATGGAGGAGGAGGATGGGGGAAGGGGCCGCCTGCCTTCATGGAAACACGGCGGCAAGGCGCAGGCAGCACAGGGACGGGGGGCTGCCACGCAGGGGCAACCCCTTCCCCACCCCAGGGATCCAGCTACAACCCCCTCAACAGAGGTGGCCCCAGGGGATGCATGGGGACCATGTGCTGTCACAGCGTCCCACTGGCCCTGGCAACCGCCCAGCATGGGGGTCCTGGCCTGGCAGGAGGCTCTCTTGGGACCACAGGGATGCTGTCACAAAAGCTGGGCTGAGGAGTATTCCCACTGTCCCCCTGCAGGGACCCCAAGTGCCAGATGCTTAGGGAAATGACAGAGTCCCTTCACATGGGCCCCCTGGACTTGGCTCCCCCTGTGCGCTGCCCAGGGCCAAAGGGACCTGGTGCTGGAGAAGGCTCCGGCAGCCCCTTGGGACCCCTGCCCTGCCTTGTTCCTGGCATAATGACATCCTGCATGCAGCAGCAGCCGATGCAGTCGGGCCAGCTGCCCCAAACCTGCCCCCAAGCCCAGGCATGCAGATAAGCATCCCTGTGGGAGCACCCTGTTGGGTGCTGAGACCTCATCAACTCATCACACCTCCCATGTACTCCAGCAGCCTCGCCAGCTCACAGGGGCCACTATCGGGAAGAAGCCCCTGAGCAGACAACCCACAATGGCCATGGTGGCAGGGCATGCAGCTCCCTTGCCCCTAGCAGCATGGCCGAGCCCCTCCAGGGATACTGTGCCTCACACCCACATGGGGACCGGGTGCACCCCACAGAGCTCCAGCTACAGGGGCTGCTTTGGGGTCACTCCTCACAGTGCCACCTGCACGCCTACCCAACACCCCTGCAGCACCCTTCCTGTGAGGTCCCAGCCCCAGGGCTGGTACCAGCACCCATGTCCTCTTGAGTCCTACACCTCTTGGTCCAACAGACCTCAGCATCCATGCACAGCATTCATGCCATGGAGTCCCAGCCTCACAACCAGACCCTAGTGCCCATGCCCTAGGGACTCCAGCCTACAGCTGGACTGTAACAGCCCATTCCCATGGCTGGACCCAATGGCCATAATGGACCATAGTGCTGGGACTCCACTGCTCACATTTCGCTGACTCCCATAGCTGGTCCCCACCACCAGTGCCATGGAGTCCCCAGCCCCATGGCCAAAGCTCAGCACCCACATGGAAGTGTCCCGTCTCATAATCATCTCCCAGCAGCCATGCCTCAGAGACCCCAGCCCCACTGCAAGGTCCCACAACCAGAGCCATGCAAACCCCAGCCCCACAGCCAGATCCCACCATCAGTGTCATGGAGAACCCAACCCCACGGCGAGATTCCAGCAGCAATACCAGGGGAACCCCAGCACCAATGCCATGGGGACCGCAGCCCTACAGCCAGACCCCGGCACCAATGCCTTGGAGACCCCAGTCCCATAGCAGGACACCAGCATCAATGCAGTGCGGACCGCAGCCTCATAACCAGCCCCCAGCACCTATTCTTTGTGGAGCCAGACCCCAACACCGACACCACAGCGGCCCCCACCCCACAAGTGGCCCCAGCCCCCCCATCCAGCCCCAGTGCCGCAGGGACCCCTGCCCCAGGGACAGCCTCCGCGCCGCGCCACTCACCAGGGCATGCACAGCCCACTGACATCTTCACATGCCTGGCCCGGCCGGGGGTCGCTGCGCGCTGCCCGGGCCGCGGGGGTCTCGCATGGGCGGCGCGCCGCGGGCTCCGGCGCGGCGGGCGGCGGGCAGGGCCGGG
>JAWWLV010000180.1:21887172-21920545 GCA_035041135.1 Platyrinchus mystaceus | reverse complement strand
AGCAGCAGCGCCGTCAGGAGCGGCGGGGGCGCTCGGGGCGGGGGCCGCGGCGGAGCGGGAGCGGTGGCGGGGGCGGCTGCGCCGGCGGCGGGCGGGCGGGCGGGGGCAGCTCTGCGCGTGCGCGGGGCGTCCCGCTCTCCCCCCCGCTCCCCTCCCGCCCCCCCGCGCGAGCGCGTGCGTGCTGCGTGCGTGCGCGCCTTCTCCCCCCCCCACCCCGGGCTGCCCGCGCGCGTGCGCCTCCCCGCCGGCCACCGTGAGGGGTCCGGGGGGGGACAGCGGTGTGTGAGGGGGGCACTGATGGGGGAGTGAAGGAAGGGGCAAAGGGGTAAGGGGTCCCTCTTCAGCTCTGAGGGTGCTGCCCCTGAGGTTTGCAGCTTCGGAGGGGGAGCGCTGTCCCCAGACCCCCGGGTGTGGGTGAGGGTCCTCAGGGCTGGAGGGGGAGCGGCGTGGGGCTGAGGCGGCCATCCTGCCCCCCTCGCCCATGGGTGAGGCCAGGGGGTTGCTCGTGGGGATTTCCACCCGGGGGAACGAGGGGACACCACGCGTGTTCTGCTTGGAACAGCTTGCATGGGGCTGGTGCTTTTTGGTATCTCGTCAGTCTCCCAGCCCAGGGCATCGGGAGGAGACAGCCCCGGGGCAGCTGTGGGTGGGAGGGAAAGGGCCAGGCAGGGCCTGGGGGCGGGAAGGACGAAGGTTTGCAGCAGTGCTTGGCATGTGGGACATGATGGCTGGCGTTTGCTGCACCTTGTGCAGGGATGGCAGGAGCTGCCAGGCAGGAGGCCCGGAGCTGCTCGGGTCTGTGCTGTACCCTGTGCTGGGCAGGGATGTGATGGCACCCCTGGAGAGGCCTGGGGCTAGAGAGACACCAGGGCAGAAGGAGCGGAGTGCCATCCGGACAGGGTCTCCCTGGGTGCAGCCACCCCAAGTGGATCCCACCAGGGATCCTGCCCCAGCCGCATGTGGTTCTTGCAGCACCCTGCACAACACCTGGGGGGACAGAGCCTGGCGTGGTCCCTGTGAGGGCAGGTGTTGTGCCTCTGCTGCCCTGCAAAGATGCAGCCCCAGCCCCATGGTGGGAGCAGCAGCCCGGGCTGACCAAACTGCCAGGTGGAGCCTGAGCCCCCTCTCCTCCGTGAAGAGCCAACAGCAGCCCATCTACTCTTGCCTGGGTGGGACTCACATTCCTGTTCGATGAGTGTCCTCCAAGCATCACAAGAGTTTGAGCTCTCTTTTGCAAGCTGTGCCCATTAGCCCCAGGCAAGCTGCCCACCCTCGGTGCTGCACAGGCTGAGCCCGGGTGGCCCCAGGCAGCATCAAGCTGTGCCTGGCCAGAGAGTGGTGACAACACAGGGAGGGGAGGGAGGGGAGCCAGGGATGTAGTATGCGCATTTTCCTTTCTGCCAGTTGTTTGTTTTCCCTTGTAAACCAGCGGGAATGCCTGGTGTTGGCCTGTGCCTGGAGAGCATCCCTGCTGGGGGTTGTGCTGGAGAAGGGAGGTACCTGCACATGGGATTCCCTCTGGTCACACCCCAGGGACCCCATGGGACTATGGTCTCGTGGGCAGGTCCCACATCAGGCTAGGCTTGCTCTGTGAGGAATTGGCCTTGTGCCACAGAGTCCTGCCACACACAGGGACAGAGGGATTAGGCAGGTCACTGCATGCCCTGGATGTGCCCCTGGGATTGGACAGGGAGGGAGAGGAGGGTGCACAGCAGGAGGAGGAAAGCTGTGGGGCTCCAAAGGGGAACATTGTTCCACATCCCTGTTGGCAGGTCTTTGGGTGCTTGGTCATGGATGGCCTCTCCTCAGGCCAGTGGAGACAGACATAGGCATTTCCAAAGTGACTTGTTCCTTGCTTTAAATGTGTTGCGCTCAGGAGCAGCAAAGTGTCCTCCAGCGGGGCAGCCCCTCTTGGGCCACAGAAAGCCTAGAGCACTTGCTGAGGCTCCCCTGATTCCTCCACAGTGCCAGAGGCAAGTGCTAGCCTGACGAACCAACTCAGTCCCCTGTGCTCCAGCAGTGCACTCATCCCCCTGTGCCAACACATGTTCTCCAGTGCTCACATAGACCCCGGCCTGGAGGAGGACATAGCTGCTTGGCTGCTGCATTTTGGCCAGAGGAGAGTGCCAGTGGGAGGCTTGAAGGTGCTATGGGCTCATTGGAGGAGATGGGCAGCTCCCCTGGATGAAAGCAGGGAGGAGCAGCCCCTGCCAGGCAGGAGGTGATGTGGGATGAGGTGAAAGTCCCTTGTGGCACAGGTGTAAGAAGAGCAGCAGGACGAGGCTCTGTGTGTCAGACATAGGCCAGCTTAATGACCAGGCACACAAGGCTGAACAAAGGAGCTCTAACCTGTGGATCCCCAGGGGAATCTGGCCTGGGCAGGTCTGTGTTCCAGGGACTGACACAGAGACCAGGACAATTAGGTCCTGCCAGGCAAACCCTGCACTGCAGAGCTTCTGCCACATGTCTGTGCTGCACCTGTGGTGCTGTAAGCACATCCCTCAGCTCCACGAGATGATCTTGTCATCTGGGAGCCAGAGAAAAAGCCACAGGAGGCGACATCCCCAAAGGGACTCTGGGCTTCCTGAACAGAGTACCGAACAGGCAGGCCAAGCGCTGTGCACACTGGCCTCCCCTGTCCCTCCTGGGGAGCCGGGACGGACCGCCGCTGTGTCCAATGTGCCGAGTTTGAGTCCCTCCCATACCTCACGTCCTTCAGGCGATTTTCTGTGTGCCACCTCTGCACAGCAGCACAAGCCCAGGCACAGGCAGTGTCTTGCTACCCGGTCCTGCTCCACAGCCGTGCCGGGAGGCTACAGCTCAGCTCACGGTGCCTATCCCGCCTTTCACTCCCGACAGTTCTTTTTCATTCCCCCGTGCCCCCCACGCGTGCGTGTCACCCCCAGCGGTCCCGCGCGAGGTTGGGCTCAGCGGAGCACCACTGGTGCTGCCGCACAGGCACCTCCGGCAGGGGGCAAGCTCACAGCCGTGGGACGACCCGCGGGCGGGAGCAGCGCTGTCGCTGGTTCCCGGCAGCTCCCCGGGATCAGCGGGACCCCGCGCCGGCCGTGCCCACGTGTGCGGCAGCGCCGCGGGAAAACGCGCGCCCGTCCCGCCCCCAGGGGGCGCCTCCCGCCAGTGACGCCCGCCCCGCCCCGCCCACCGCGTGCCGGGGCCAACCCTCCGCTCCCCGCCCGCCAGAGAGATGGCGGCGGAGCGCGAGGTGCTGCGCGAGGTCCTGCCCGCGCTCCTGCCCGCGCTCCTGCCCGCGCTCAAGATGGCCGCCCGCCCCACCGCGGCCCTGCATCCCCTCAGGCTCGCGCCCGCCGCTCAGCGCGCACACGGCTGTGAAGGGGTGCGCTCCCGGCGTGCCGCGCGCGGGGCGGGGCGGCGCGGCGCGGGGGCCGCCGGGAGCTGTAGTGCGGGGCGGGCGGCGGTCACGTGGCGCGGCCGGCAGTGGCCGCACTGGGCGCGGAGGCGCCAAGATGGCGGCGCGGCGGGGCGGAGGGGTGCCCGCCGCCAGCGGGGCCAGGGCCGGCGGCGCCGTCGCCGCGGCCGCTCCGCGCGGTCTGGCGGGCGGCGGAGTCCTGCGCGAGCCGCCTCTCCGCGCTGGCAGCCCCCTGCAGGTGAGCAGCGGCCGCACGCGCCGGGCCGCGCCGTGACACGTGGAGGCCGGGGCGGCTCCCGCGGCGGCGGCACCACGTGTGCCGGGAGCGGGCCCGGCGCGCTGGCGGCGGGTGTGGGGTTAGCGCGGGCCAGGGGCGTCCCTGCTGCACCCGGAGTGGGGCACCCCTTCTGCGGGCCGAGGAGTGGGGCGTCCTGGGCTCTCCCGCGGGGTGGGGCCGTGGCGGCGCCGGGAGACCCCGGGGAGTGGGGCAGCACCACGGCCCCGGGACCCGGCGGGGCGGGGGGGCTCGGTGCCCGCCGCGGGACGTGACGCCTTGGCCTTGGGGAGTGGGAACCAGGAGGACGCCGGGCCAGCCATCCCCCCGCGGTCCCCCCATCCCGGCGCCGCCCTGTGCCACCTGCGGCTGCGGGGAGCGGGAAGGGGGCGGTTTGGGAGACCGACACCTGCCGGTTTCGGTGGAGGAGCCGAGGGTGCAGGACGTGGCGTGCTCCGGGGAGGGGAAGGTTCTCCGAGCCGCACCAAGGGGTTATACCTGGGAAGCGGGGTTTTATCCCGGGGTAAGTGGCTCTGCCTCCGGGGCAGATCTGGGGCGCGGCGCTGTCGCCGCCGCTGTCACTGGCCCCGGTGGGACCTGGCGGCGCCGGGCTGGGCGCTGGGTGCGGGTACGCTGCTGTGTGGACGGGGATGCAGCATCCCTGGACGGGACGCGGGGCCGCCTACGTTGTGCTTTTATTGGGATATCGGGGAGCCCCGTGCCTCTGCTCCCCTCCAGGGTGCTCCTGCGTGGTCGGGGGGCTGCGGAGGAGACCCCCACCCCCCCATCCCGAGCCCGCACAGCGGGATGCCGAGACCATCTTGCCTCTCCCCGACGCGGGCAAAGTGGTCGGCCTGCGGGGAAGGGAGGTGTGTTCCCGCCTGATGCTTCCCGAAAGAAGCTGAGGAATCCAGGGAGCATACTCTGGCTGTGCTGTGCCGCGCTGGCCGGGCGGAGCCCCCCCGAGTTCCAGGGCTCCCCCCGTGCCCTTGCCGGCATCTCGGGCCCGGTGAGAGCGGCGCTGGCAGCCGGCGGAGGGCATGGCCGCCCTGTGCTCGGGGCGTAGCCGCACGCCGGGCACACGTGTCACCAGCGGGAGCCTCGGTTGTCCCTGCCCGGGATCGGAGCAGCGGGCGCAGTGTCCCCTGCGCAGGGTGGGTGCCGCAGGAGCTGGTGGCCATGCTTAGGGCTCAGGCCCCGTCCACTGCAAGCTCTTGGCTCAAGTCCCAGTGCCCCACGTGTCCAAAGCCTGCTCTGGGGCTGTGGGTATGTCTCTTCTCCCTGGCAGTGCTGACTGCTTGGACACAGTGTGGCCAGAGCTGAAGCCTGTCCTTGAACGTTCCCGTGACCCTCTTTCCTGCTGTAAAGCAGAGAGAGGGAGCACGGGGGATGCCTCTCCTGAGTTAGGGCTGATAGAGGTGTCTGGCAGGGAGGAGAGTGAGCAAGGGCACAGGAGCAGGCTAGGCTGGTTCGTACCCCCGCCCTGACGCACAAGTGATGCTCAAATGACGAGAGCTGCAGGAGCGCTGCAGGAGGTGCCAGCCCCAGGTGGATCAAAGGGAGTCCTGGGGGAACACAGCCTGGCTCGCTGGTGACTCACGGCTGTGGGACTCCTTATTGCAAAGCGCTGAGTCAAGGGAGTCGAAGAAGGCTTGGGAGATTGCCCTCCCTCCCCTTCCAGGCTGTGGGCAGGAGCTGCGGGAAGAGGCCATTTGAGTGGGAGGATTTTGCTTCCCTCACTCCAAACGTCTAGCACTGGTCATGGGTGGAAACCTCTTATTTGATGCTGCCTTTGGGGAGAGCCAGCCCTGTGGCCAGATGGGTAGGGCCTTGCAGCCCTGAGGGTGTCCCCAAGACCCCCTTGTCCTCAGCAGGCAGGGATCAGCTGGCCCCTGTGTCCCTGGGCTGCTGAGGCTCTATCCTGCTGGCTCCTCTGGTGGCCCAGGCACCTCTGCCTGCCGGTCACCGCTGACTCAGGGCTGCATGCCGGGCGTTTGATGGGGCTGGGCGTGTGAGCCTGAATGTAATTCCCCGCTCCTCCCAGTATCTGCGTGAGGATTGGCCAGGAATCACAGCCAGGCTGCACCTAGAGGGCTGCCAGTGGGCTCTGCGCAGGGCTCTGACCAGCAGCCAGCACTGGCCAAGGGAGGGGACTGGAGATGCTGAGCAGTAAAACTGCTCTGTAGCCTGATCTGCACAATGGGTTGGTGTCCTGGTGTCACTGGTGGACTCTGCTTCCAGGCAGAGGGTCCTGGGAGAGGCTGGCCCAGGCTGCCGAACTGGCTGCAGAGCCCCAAACCACTGCAGGCTCCTGGTTTTAAGGCTGCTGTGTCACAGGCTGGGGAGATCTGGGATGGGTGACTACAGAACATTGCTGTGGGTTTTCGGGCTTTGATTCCCAGCCTGTTCCTGGGATGCCTGTGTTCTGGGGTTGCATGGGGCTCCTGGCTGTGCTGCGGCCAGAGGTGCCTGCTCTGTCTGATTGGAACAAGTCTTTGAAGAGCCCCAGGGACTAGGGGTTTGGGCATGTGGCTTTAGTGCTGCCATATTTTAGGAAACACCTATTTAGTGAAATGCCTGCTCTCCCTCTGGTGCAGTTTCCTGCTTGCTAGAAGAGGATTTCAAAGTATGGGCAGGTCCTATACAGGGACAGGGTGCATTTTGTCCTGCATGGGCTCAGGCTCATGCAAGCAGCAGTACCTGCGTGAAACATGGGTGAGCTGCATCGAATGAGCATCCCCCAAGGTCTGGCCGGATTCTCTGGGTGCTGCTCCATGGGGAGGAAGACAACTTGCTGCCTGCTCCCAGCCAGCTTTGAGAGGGAGGTGCTGGCGACATGCCTACACTGCTGCTCTGCTCTGTATGTCCAGCAGCTCTGCTCAGCCAGGGGCTGCAGCCCCTGGCCTCACCTGGCAACTGGCTTTTCGTGCCTCTTCCTGGCCTTCTGCAGCACTGGACTGTATGGCACCATGAAGTGTAGTGTAGCTTTCTGAAATTACTCAGCATTACTCAAACATCCCTGGAGGTGGTTGAGGGACTTGAAAGGATGTGGGGATGGGAATTTGAAGGAAGAAGAGTAACAAAGCTGGTTGGGTCGTGGATTGCAAGCACAGAGTATGTCCTCTTGTAGCCTGCAGCAGAGATGTTGGAATTGGGCTCCAGCAGTGGCAGCTGGCTGCATCCCTGTTGCTGACTCCTGCGCTTTTGTTATGAATTTCGTAATGGTTTTGGGCTTATCTGAAGCGCCAAGAGCCAGAGCTGGGGGAGCGCGTGACGGTCTGTGGGGTGGCGGGAGCCTGCCTGTTCCCTCCCTGTCCCGCATGAGCAGTGTGTGGTGTTCAGCAGAGGCTGGGGTTTTATCAGTTCACCTTTTCCAGTCACGCAGCTGTGGACTGGATCAGGCAGAAATTTTTGGTGTGGAGGCATCCCAGGTAACTGGATGGGTCTCGGGGTGAAAGTGGCACACCATGTTGTACAGTGGGATAGATACTCCCAAAGCAAGAGGGAGTAATCCCTGTGCCAGCTTCTGACCTGTAGCCATGTCCCACCTGCCTTCCCTGCGTGTTTGGGGCCCCGGGAGTCCTCAGCTGCAGTTTGCAGCACAGGCTATCATGTGTGCTGTGGAGGAGATCAGCACTGGTAGTGGGGCTGTGCAAAATGTTTACCTGGCTCCCCATGCTCCTCAACAGTGCTTTTCCCTCGAGGATGACTTGAACTTAACGTCGTTGGATGCAGAAACCATCTTGGAGGCTGAAGAGATCCTCGGGACAATGCAGAACTATCTCGACTCCTCTGTGATCTCCATCATTGAGGACCTCTCTCTGTGTGAGGTGGGAGCTCACATGTGGGTGCGGGATATGGTGGCCGGGCTGGCTCTGGCTGTGACGTGGGTGGGGGTGGCAGCAGTGTCCCCCAGGGCCAGGTCTTGTGGCTGTGCCACATCACCCTCTGAGACTGCCCCTGCTCTTTAGCAAAGCAAGGTCTGCCTGGATGTGCAAAACGAGCTGTCCTTGCTGACTGCCATCACGGAGATCCTGGACAGTACGGATGATGAGACCCTGTCCCCCTTTGACACCATCATGGATGTAGAGCTGCTGACCTCACCTCGTGAGCGGGAGAATCCCTCGGTGAGTTGCAGGGCAGAGCCAGCCTGACCCCAGAACCTGTGGGAAGATGCTCAGACAGGGCTCTGCTAGGTTCTGGCATGAGGGTGCCCTGAGGTGGTAGAACGCTTGTCCCCAGTAACTTGTGATGGTTCCTCTGACTAGTAACGTGAGAGAAGGGCTGAACCAGGCCTGGACACCCCCAGGGCTCCGGTGTAGTCCTGGGGGGCCATGCCTTCGCTTTGAGTCTCGGTGTAGAGCCAGAGAAGTGCCAGAAGCTTTGGGGGGGCAGCGCATACCCAACCGGAGCTGCGCACGCTGAGGGTGAAACAGGGCTGAGTTTGCTTCCGCGCTCTGTGGGGTGAAGTGTGTGGTCACTGTGGGGCTGGGGGTGGCCTGTTCCCTCCAGCAGCGTAAACCTGCCCCTGTCTCATCCTCTGTTCATCATCTCTTCTCCAGTTTCAGAAGTTTCTCACCTTGTCCCGTCCATTGCTGGAGTGTGAGAGCCCTGCCCTGGAGCAGCCCAAGGCTCTCAGGCCTCTCAGCAGCAGCAGCAGCAGTGTCTCTGTGATTGGGAAGGTGAGCACCTGAGCAGGGGAATCTGAAGGAGCAGTGTTGGGATGGTGCTGGGATAACTGTCCCTGCTGCTGCCCCCAGCCTTCCCGCCTGGCACAGGCGTTCTTTCCGAGAAGCAACGCTTTTGCAAGGCACCAGAGGCAGTAGGAGCAGGATCTGCCCCAGGTGGTGGGCGCCAGGGACTGGGGATGCTCCCATAGGGGTGGCAGGTTTCCAGCTCTGTAGCATCATACTGAGAGGGTCAAATGTGTCCCAGCTTTTTGTCTGCCCATGGACTTCGCTGTAGCAGACCCACAGTTGTCTATGCCTGGGGGAGTTCTGGTGAAAGCCCAGGAGCTGATGCTTGCTGTTGTCCCCCTTCCCAGACTGATGCAGACCTGGCCTGGGACTGTGCTGCTCATGGCCTCGAGGACACAGTGCTGCCAAAGAAGCAAGTCTGCAGCACCCCGAGAGTGGAGAGGAAGGTGGGCTGGCACCGGGCTCGAGAGCAGCCCTTGCCACAGCGCAGTGATGGAGAGGAAGAAGAGGAAGAAGCTGCCTTGGGTGTGGAGCTAGACAGCAGCATGAAGGCTGTGGATTTCTGTGTGAGCGAGGCTGGGGCAGCACTGGAGGAGCACGAAGACCCCTGCATCATCAACACAGGTGATGTGTCTCTGAGTGAGCTGGTGAAGTCCATGCACCCGTACTGCCTGCCGACCTTCACTGTGTGCCTGGACCCTGAGACTGAGCCTGTGGCCAAGGAGCTTCTGAGCAGTCCGGTCTTGCTGGAAATAGTGCCTGGGGAGGGAGAGAGTGTGGAGATCCCTGTGGTCCTGCAGCCCTTGGCTCCCAGCTCTCTTGATGTGGAGCCCCAGCTCCTGGGAGCAGAGGAGTATACCAGGGCGTCAATCCCAGAGAATAGAGAGGAGCTACCAGGAGCTACAACTCAGGAAAGTGGGGTGGAGGAGAAGAAGGAGGAAAAACTGCCTGGGAAGGAGCCCTCCTGCACTACCCCAGAGGGCACCTCCCTACCAAAGGCAGCAGCACCTGGAGCCTGGAGTCCCAACAGCAGCTCCTGGCACAGCACAGAAGCCACAGTGGGTGGCAAACGCGAGTGCTCTGAGAAGGGACGGGGCCGTGAGAGAGCAAGGAAGAGTCGTAAAAAGAAAGCAGAGGAGGACCAAAGCAAGCAGGCGAGGCCTGGCAGGGACTGTGTGGCCCACCGGCTTCGCTCTGCTGGTTCCGGGCAGCCCCTGGGCCAGCTGGCCACCAGCCGGCAGCGGACAGCATGTCCCTCTGTCCAGGTCTCCGACTTCCTGGCACAGCAGCTGGAACGAGCCCGGAAGGAGGGACAGATGGAACTGAATGCTGAGCGGGCACCACGACCCCACAGCAGGCCCCGGAGCACATCAGGGGCCTTCCTGCCCAAGAAAGTACAGCAGGAGCTGCAGAAGGTGCCATCACCAGAAACAGTGAGTGTAGCTACCCCAGAGAAGAACAAGACTGCGGTGCCTCTGGAGAAGACCACGTCAACTGTGGAGGGGCAGCCAGCAACTGCATGTCCCAGCCTGACGGACCAGGCTGAGGGCCAGGGAGATGCACAGACGTCTGCTGGACAGAGCAGTGGGGTCTCAGAGGCTGCCTCTCAGCTCCTGGAGCAAGGTATACGGTTGGAGCCGCCCCAGAGCCTGCCAGCAGCAGAGCCGAGCAAGGGCCTGCCCAAGGAAACCAAACCCAAGGCGCTGAGCCTGCGGGAATACCGCATCCGCATGCTGCACCGCCAGTCCAGCGCGGGTGGCAGCCAGGAAGGCAAGAAGCAAGTGGCCGGCAAGTGGCCCAGTGTCCCTGAGCCTCCAGCAGAGCTGGCAGAGATCCCCTGTCTGGTGTCACCCATGCGCTCTGCCACTGAGGCAGACAGTGCTCAGGAGGGCCTGGAGAAACCCACCAGCCCCACTGCTGGCCCTTCTGCTGGCAAAACTCCCACTGCTCTGGCTTCAGCTATGGCACCTGCCACAGCTCCACCACCCCCATCAACACCAATGCCTTTTGCTGCACCAAACGTGCCCCCAGCCTCTGGGATGGCCCCTGCCGGGATGCCGCCAGCCTCTGCCGGTGCTTACACCATTTACCCACCAGTGCCTTCCTGGCCCTGTTTTAGCCCCCAGCCCATGGGCTGCCATGGTTTGCCCCCGCCGCCCGTTGCCAGCTCCTCCAGTACTTTTCACATGGTGCCTGGCCTCCTGCCTCCAGCTATGGCCTGGCCCCCACTGGCTGTGCCACCTCCACCTCCATTTGGCCCTGGTGGCCTCTATCCCCCAGTGGGGTGGGCACCGCCATCCTACTGGCCAGGAATCCCCATTCCACCTCCGGTGCCTGCCCTGGCATACAGGGACCCCAGAACAGCAGCGCAGGCTGCCGCTGCCTTCCCGGCTGGCAGCCACTCCACCACAGCCCTCCTGCATGGGCCGCCTCCCCCCACCCCTGTGCTCAGCTGCCCGGAGCCACCGGCCTTCTCTGCCCAGCCACCTGCTGCCCCGGCCACCGAGATGGGGGCTGCAGGTGGCCCAGCCAGGCCAGCGACCAGCAGGGTACTGGACTCCAGGAGGCAGGCACGGCTGGCAGGGGAGAGCTCTCTCCCTAAAGCCCCTCTGGCTCCTGCACCAGCCCAACCTCTGCCAGCCCCCTCGGTTGCCGCTGCCCAGCCCAGCAGGGTCCCTCCTGCAGCACCAGCCCCCCAGCCTGCCCCGACTCAGCCTCCGGAGGAGCTTCAGGCTGTAACCCCCACCCAGCTCCCAAAGGCCCCCCCAGCTGCCATCCACTGCCCTGTGGAGGTGTCCCCTGCCGCTGGCCCTGCTGGGGAGTCCCCTGGCACCTGCCCCATGGAGAAGGCTGTTGGGCCGGGCAAGGAGACAGTGGAGACAGCCCTGCTGGAGCCCAAGACAGCTGCTGGACAGGAGCTGCCTGGCCAAACATCCACCTCCCAGGCTGTGGCACTACCACCAAAAGCAGGTCGAGAGAGCAGCCTGCCCAACAAGGCGCCCGCTGCGCGGCCGTGGAGGCACCAGCCGCTCCTCAGCCTGGCTCCTCAGCCCAGTGACAGCAGCAAGGACATTGTGCAAGCCTTCATCAGTGAGATCGGTGAGTGGGAGGGTTGTGGGGCCATGGGTTGAGTGTCACTAGCCAGTGAGGCTGCAGTGCTGCTGGCAGCCCCTGTAGCAGAACCAATTCCTGGCACTTTTGATGGTGAGAGTGGCAAAGCTATGCCCATGGGCTTGCAGTCTCTTCCCAGTGCTCTGCTAGGATGTTGCCTCCAGCGGATGGTCTGGGCTGGCTGTGCCCAAATTGGTCCCTCCTGGATATGCAGAACTGTACGCTCCTGTCCTTGCTGCAGGAGGTGCAGAGCTGCTGCAGGCTGTGCCACTGCTTCTCCTTCCGGGCGCTTGCCACATCATCCAGGGAGGATGCTGCTGGGGGAGGATGGGGTCGGGATGCATCCCTGTGGTGCCAGGAGGATTTTGGCTGACCTGACTTGCTGTGCTTTCTCCCTGGCACAGGGATTGAAGCCACCGACCTGTCCAGCCTGCTGGAGCAGTTTGAGAAGTCTGAAGGTGCGGATGCAGCGTGCCATCCCTTGTGGGGCTCCCTCTGTGCCGTGCCAGCCTCCCTGGGCTGCCCATGCTCCCTGTGGTGGGGTGGGAGTGGAGGGGCTGCAATGTTGCTGCCTGTGGGCTGGTGTTACTCTGCCCAGGTGCCTTGTCCTGGGGGTGTCTCTGCCTCCATGTCCTTCTTGGCCTGTGAAAGTGACCAGGGGTCCCCACGGTGACCAAAGGGGTGGTAAAGAGTGTCTGAAAGAAAGGGGACTGGGTGCCAGGGATCCTGGGTTTGGGATTCTGTGAAACTTCCCTGTTCATCCCTGGCGTGTTCTGTGTGTCCCTTGCCCTCCAGTCCTGGCCTCTCACCATCCTCACCTGCCTGCTCTCTTTTTAGCCAAGAAGGACGAGACTCCTGTGCAGCTCCCCGAGGACAGGAGGCCGACAGGGAGCTCCGGGTGAGTACCAAGATGTGGGCAGCTGGTGCCCCAGTGTGGAGCCTGGCAGAATGCTGAGTCTTGCCTTTGGTGGGGGCATGGGGCAGCTCTCAGTCCTGGCAGGGTGTGAACTGTGCTGTGTCTACCAGCCTGGGAGGGGATGAGCTTGTTGCTGGACTGGGGCCAGAGCTGGCAGTGAGCAGGAGAAGCAGTGATGAGCGTGACCAGGCTGTGCAAGTTCTGTCCTTGCAGCTCTCTTGGATCGTCTGTCCCCCTGGACTGGCCATTGGTGCAGCTTGAATGGGTGCCCCAGGTGTGGGGCTGGGCTTTGCCTGCCACATTTGACAAAGCTCCTTTCCCTTTCTCAGGCCTGAGACCCAGCAGGATGGACAGACCCAGCAGGACAGGAAGCCCCCAGATGGCCTGCATGCCTCTGAGCTGGCCAATGTGGCAGGTAATGAATACCTGGGGTGAGGCAGGGGAGCCCATGGTGTCCTGGCAGAGCTGTTGTGGGACTGGGAGACAGCTTGGGGAGTGAGGGAACCCAGCTGGGCAGGTTGCATCAAGGGGCTGCTCTTGAAAGCCTTCTGATACTTTCACAGGCCTCACCCCACCAGCGACACCCCCCCATCAGCTCTGGAAGCCTTTGCCTGCTGTCTCGCTGCTGGCCAAGGCCAAGTCGCCTGTGTCCGCACTCCAGGAAGGGTCCCAGAAGACAGCCAAGCTGATGAAAGCCAAGCCACTGCCCCCAAACAAGATCCAGGGGAAGAGTGTGGTGCTGGCTCCCATCGGCACAGTCCCCAGCCACGTCTGCTCGGGAGACCATGACTACTGCATCCCAGCTGTGGCACAGCCAGAGAGCAACAGTATCCCCAGCACGAAGCCCCCTGCCGAGGGTGGCTCCCGCTGGAATGTCAAACGCCACCGGGACATAACTATCAAACCCATCTCCTCCTTAACCAAACGGACGCTGGACCAACCTGAGCCCACCCCGCCAGCCCCCCCCACCACTGTGGGGCCCATCCAGGAGCCCCTGGGGACAGCCTGCCTAGCCCCCCTGGATTATCGGACTACTATCCCCAACAAGGCCGCCACCAGGTGCAGCAGTCCCCCCACCTCGGTGCTCCTGTCTCCAGCTGCATCCCCGTGCCGGGACCAGGAGTTGAGGACTCCCAGTGCCCAGCCCAGCCATGCTGCTGCCAAGAGGTCCCTGCGCTGCTACCGGAGACCCCAGGACTCACCCAGCCCCTCTACCGACAGCTGGAGGGCTGGCCGGAGCCGTGCCAGCCGCTCCTTCAGCTCCAGTTCAGATGGAGCTAGCGAGTCCTCATCTTCATCTTCATCCTCATCCTCCCGATCCCGATCACGGTCGTTCTCCCCACCCCCCAAGCGGTGGCGAAGGTAAGCTGTGCATTGTTTGTCGCTTCTCTTGGGGCAGTTGTCTGGTGGCTGATCTTTTGCAGGTGCCCAGACACCTCTTTATGGTCCTACTTGATGGCTTTTTGTCCTTGTGGCCCTTTTGAAGGGGTGCGTTGCTCACAGAGTGGGAGCTGCTGTGACACCCTGCCCGTGGGTGTCTGGCTGAACCCCACATCTGGGCAGGTGTGCCTGCAAAGCTGTTGCTGAGCCAGGATTCCTTATTCCTCCTGGAACATGAGTTCTTGGCTGCATCTTGGCTCTTGAATGCTTTTTCTGGGGTATTACTGCAGGTGTTTGTGTTTGTGCTATGGGGCTGCTGCAGTCCTAGGTGTAAAAATGAGAGGAGCTCAGCAGGGCTCTCCAGGGAGCTGCTGGAGGCAAGCAGGAAAAAACCCGTCTGGCTTGACTGCCTCAGGGGCTCCCTGTGCTCCTTATGGAGTGGCTGTGTAGGGAAGTGGGACAGCTTGGTCTCTGTGGGACACATTTGTTTTGGAGTCCTTCTGCATCCGAGGGAAGCACAGCCTGTCCCAGTTGGGCTGGGAAGCCCTGGAGCTGGCTAAGGGTATCTCTTGTCCTTTCCTGGGCATTCAGCCAGTTCCGGAGACATCTCTGGGCATGAGGGGCCTTTCCAACTAAGACCCCTCCGTTGATGGCCAGTAAATGCAGAGGCTGGAGCTGGAAAGGACATGTATATAGTGCCATGTCCCAGGGATGTGCAGCTTGGGGACTGTCAAGCAAAATGTCTGGCTTGGCTTTCCAGCAAATGCAGGTGGCCTAGTGCTGAGAAATGTCCTTGTGGACTGTGCCATCCTGACTTGCTGTGCTTCAGGAGAACATGTGGCAGTACCAGGCAGCATGCCTTACCAGGCCTGGGTTTGCCTATGGCAGGGACCACCTTTGGGCAGCATGGCTGGAGACGGACTGTGCTCCTGGCTGGAGGCAGCACAGCTTGATCCCAGAGAGGTTTTGGTTCTGCTGCCCTTAAGCTCTGCCTGACCCTACCAGAGAAGCTCTTACAGTCTCCATTCACACGGCTGTTGCGTGGGACACAGAAGTGATGGCTCCTGTGCATGATGTAGGGCTCAGCACAGCAGTCCCAGCCCCTCTTGGGCCATCCTGGTTGCAGTCCTGTGCTTCATGTTCTCATGGGACTATTTCTTGCTCTTCACAGCCTTCTGTGAGGATGCTCCCTTTTTTCTGTGGTGTTGGAAGCCAAGTGGAGCAACATCTTTGTAGTGCTGCCCTGGCTATCTTGGGCAGAGGTTTCCACAGTCCATTCATCCAGGGGATGGGTCCTGTCTGAGTGGGGTGCTGGATACCATGGGGAGAATGGAGGTGTGTTTCATTGCTGGAGCCTTGTGGTGCTGGCCATGGGGAGAACTCAGCTCTGTCTCTCCTTCTCCCAGATACCGCTCCAGATGTTCCCACAGCTCCTCCTCTCGCTCCAGCTGTGGGTCATGTGGCAGGTCCCGTGACAGGTCCTCATCCTCATCATCAACATCCTCCTACTCGTCCAGGTCCACATCCCACAGCCAGTCCCGCTCCCCCTCACCCCGCAGGAGGAGTAACAGGCGGAGAAG
Source organism: Platyrinchus mystaceus (assembly GCA_035041135.1). Classification (NCBI taxonomy): domain Eukaryota; kingdom Metazoa; phylum Chordata; class Aves; order Passeriformes; family Tyrannidae; genus Platyrinchus; species Platyrinchus mystaceus. The sequence goes on along the minus strand of JAWWLV010000180.1, from coordinate 21,905,199 downwards.
GTGAGCGTGGCCACCCTGCAGGACTGTGAGTTCTCCCCAACCCCTCTTCCAGCCTCCTGTGTCCTGGGCAGGCATAGACCACTCCTTCACTATCTCCCTTGTGTTCTGACACCCCCATGATCCCACAGCTCATGTGTTTGGTTTCTGCTCTGCCAGATACAGTTGCGATGCACAGGACCACTACCAAAGGCAGAGGATCCTCCAGAAGGAACGTGCAATAGTGAGTACTGGAGGGCTGGGAAAATGGAGCTAAAGATTTGGGGGTCCGCACTCACTTCAGAAAGCTGCGGTGATGCAGCATTGCGGGCAGCATTGCTGGGAAGCCCTGGCCAGGGCATGGTGTGGTAGGCGGCTATGCAGGGAGAGTGCTCTGTGGAAGAGGTCCTGCTCATGGATGGGGCGTCCTTGCCCACAGGAGGAACGTCGAGTTGTGTTTATTGGCAAGATCCCCAGCAGGATGACACGGTCAGAGCTGCAGCACCGCTTCTCTGTGTTTGGGGACATCGAGGAGTGCACCCTGCACTTCCGGTCTGAGGGGTAAGAGCTGTGGGGATGTGGGTCAGTCCCTTCCCAGGGATGGCTCCTCTTGGCCCTTTTCCCATTACTTAAGGGGGTGGTGCTGACCAAAGGGGGAACAAACATAACTGTGTTGCTGCTGATTTCCATCCTCCTCCTCTGGTGCCAGGGATAACTATGGCTTTGTCACCTATCGCTATGCTGAGGAAGCCTTTGCTGCCATTGAGAGTGGGCACAAGCTGCGACGCCCAGATGAGCAGCCCTTTGACCTGTGCTTTGGCGGCCGCCGGCAGTTCTGCAGGAGGAACTACGCCGACTTGGGTGAGTCGTGCAGCCTCCATATTGAAGGATTGGCACCCTGGGTCCTCTCTCCTTCCCCGAGGTATAGGGGGTCCCTATCCTTGGTGTCATTCAGGTTTGGCAGCAGGGCCACATCCAGGCCTGTACTGAAGGGAAGTTGAATGGGGGCTTCCCGTCTCTCCAGCGCTGTGATGGAGGCCGGCCCAACTCTGGGTCTAGATGCTGTCATGTGAAGCAAGATGAGAAGAAGTTTGCTGTGGGGATGGCAGAAGTGTGACAGTGGCTCAAGGCACCCTCTCTCCATCTCTTCCAGATTCAAACCGGGAGGATTTCGACCCGGCTCCCGTCAAGAGCAAGTTTGACTCCCTGGACTTCGACACGCTGCTGCGGCAGGCACAGCGCAGCCTGCGGAGGTAGCAGCCGGCAAGGCGGAGCACCTGCCCCCGCTTTTATACTCAAATACAAAAAGCAAAAAAAGTATGGGGAGAGAGAGAGAGATGGGGTTTTTAATAAAAAGGAAAAAGGAAAAAAATTTGTTTTATAACCAATATTTAAGGAGGATGGGTCGCTGGCCTTTGACTGGAGGGGCCCAGGCAAGTGGCAGCCCTGGGCTTGCCCCAGACATATAATAAATGTGGATGCCCAAACAGCAGCACTGCTTTGTCTTCTCCTTTGCACGGGCCATTCCCGGGCATCGTCTCAGGCTGTTGACCCCTCAGGACCCCAAGGACTCTGCTGTGGTCTGGCCCCATGAAGCATAAAACGGTTGGGGACTGGGCACAGGAGTGGGATGTCTGTGGAGAGTGGGGCAAGACTGCGGTCACCGAGCCTGCTACTGTCACTGTGACGGCCTGCAATGCCCTGGAACGGGGTGAGCGCCTCTCTGAGGACCCCTCCGCCCGTCTCGGGCTCTGCTGGCTGGAGGCATTGGCACTCCGTGCCTCCCTGGCGTCTTAGGCCCACCTGCACCTCCCGCCATGGCCACGGGGGGGCAGTGCAAGATCCTCCACCGCCTCTCCCTGGCGTGGGTCGGGAACAGCGGCTGGAGCCCTTGGCCGGAGCTCGGGCAGGGCTCTGCTCGCTCCGAGGGCAGTGCGCCCCCTGCCATGTCTGCCTTCCCTTTCTAGCCCACTCCTTGGCTTTGCTCCAGCTCGCCAGAAGGAGAGGGATGTCTGACATCTCATCCCTGGGTTTCCCCTGAGGGAAAGATGTTGGTGTGACTGCAGAGAGGTTGCAGGCATCTGCAGTGGGATGATGCTTGGCAGAAAGGAATGGACAGTGATAAGGATGGATGTGTGATACCTGTCCAGGCCCTTCCAGTGCACTGCAGCTCATGGAGGGAGAAGGGTGATTGAAGGCAGCCCCCAAGGGTGCGTAATTAGGGAAAAGCCCTGCCTCGGGCCACTCCTGGGCTGGGAGAAGCCCAGGGATCCCCTGCAGGTGGGGCTGAGCTAGCAGTGCTAACTGGGAGCCCTGAGATGGCACCGTGGCTTCAGGACAGGGTCAGGCTTGGGCAGGGTGCAGTGGTGCCAATTTGGGCCCCCTCTCACACACCTGAGGTAGGGGAGCTTGCAGCTGCCCAGCTGGGCTCTGCAGAGCTGGGGCATGTGGAGGGAAGGGATGGGCAGGTGATGAACCCTGCACCAGGGTTCTTCACAATGCCTGGTGTGGGAGGGGGCTGTGCCCCCTCCTCTAGTGGGAAAACAGGGAAGGGAATAGGCAATAAACCCAGGGTGGGTGTCCAGTGGTGTGATGCAGGATGGGGGGTTCAGGTAAGCTGATGCTACCACTTGGATCATGCTCAGGGCCCTGAGGCCCCTTAGGTTGTGCCTGGGGTGTGCTGCAGCGATCTTATGGTCTGGGATTAGCACAGGAGTTGGTGCACATCTGTGCCCTTGCTGCTTCCCTGGATGAAGGAAGGTGCTCCTGCTCCTGCCTGCACGCTGAGTGACTCATGCTGCTCCATAGCTCAGCCCTGGGAGGCCTCTGCAGTACCCAGGGGTGTGGGGTGCAGTGAGGCTGCCTCCAAGTGACCCTGAGCGAGCTCCCACCCTGTCCTCTCCTGGTTGGCCCTGGACTTTGTTCAAGGGAGGGTCCAAGGAGACAGCTGCAGGCAAAGGTGTGAGCAGGATGGTGGAGAGGTGGGCAGGGGGCTGTTAATCAATAATGCAGCTCTTACCAGGGACACCAGCTAGGCAGGAGGGGGTGACAGCCAGGGCCTGGTGGGGACTTGTGAACAGGATGTGCTCCCCTTTCTGTGAATACATGCTAAGCCCTGTGGCTGCAGAACACGTGCAGCCCCTCTCCTGCCCAGGGCATTTGGGCCAGTGGTGGTGCTGACCAGCATCATCTTGGTCTCAGAGCTGCCTCAGCAGTGCTGAGGGTATGTGGATCCAAGCAAGCATTACAGGGAGAGCCCCTGTTCAACCAGCTGCAAAACCACCCTCAAGCTGTAGGCTGATTCTGGCCTGAGGAAGGGCTTGTGTGCCCTAGAGCTGGACTTGTTTGTACAACAGCTTTAGGGGGTCTGAAAGTTTGTTTACAGCCTTTCCTCAAACCTGCGGTGCAGCTGTGGAGGCAGGCAGGAGTGTCACAGCAAAGGCAGAGTTGGGCACAGGGGATATCTGCTTTCAGAGCATCCCCTTGACCCCTCAGGATATGCTACCCCATGGACCTGAGGTGTGTGCATTCAGGCAGACCCTGTGGGCAGGGCATCACCCCAAATGTGTATTCCACTGGCTGTGGCATGAACAAGGCTGTGTCCTTGCATTCCTGGGGCTGGGCTGCACATGGTCCCCTCTCCTTGCTCCTGTGAGTGAGGAAAGGCAGGGGGTGTGAAAGTGTTTGTGTTGCCAAAAGAGTTAACACCCTGCTGTTGTGCCCTATAAATCTTCCAAATGTTAGGGGCTGGCTTTATCCCTCCGTGTTACAGTTTAATGGCTTCCGTTAGCAATAACCTGGCTCTGTGTTCTGGGTTATTGATTTAAGGTCTGTTGTGGAGGGTGTGAGAGTTGCAGAAAGGTGTTTTCCTGCTGCCCAGCCAGCGGCAAAGGCACTGTTGCCAAGAGGAGGCAGGAGTGCAGGAAGTGGTGCACAGCCAGCTCTCTGGAAGCATGGGTGCTGGCAGGGGCTGTCTGGAGAGTACTGGTGACAGTGGCAAGGAGCAGCACTTGGAGAACATCTCTCAGTTGCCCCAGCAGCCAGCAGGCACGGCTGCAGCTGCTGAGGTAACCGTAGCTGCCATGGTAGCACCCCCTGAGTTCTAAGAGGGATGGGATATGCCCGCCTGCCTTTGGCACTTGTTGGAGTTGCTGCCTGCACAGGTGGCCCCTGGCTCGATGGCAGGCAGCTCTATGTACCTCTCTGTGCCAGGCAGAGCACCCTGTGGCACTGCAGACAGCCCAGTTCAGTAGTTTGGACCTGGAGCTCCCAGGGCCCAACCATGCCTTAGGTCTCCTCTGTGCACACTGATAGGTAAGTCCTGCTGGTGGCCACACTGCTGGCCCAGAATAGTCCCCCTCACCTCGCCCTTTGGAAGAGACTGTGGTGCAGCTCAAGCACAGCCTTTGCCCAGCTGGTAGCAGCAGTACCCGTGGGGGTTTCCTAGGCCAGAGGCAAGCCAGAGATGAGGAGCAGAGCTGGGGCTTTGTAGGAACTCCAGCTCCTGGGACGAGTCTCTTGAAAACAAATCCACTTCACCCAGGCACATGGTGTGTGTAGGACAGCCAACCTTCCTTCTATAAGCAGCAGCATCCTCTGCTGCCCACATGAGAGGTTCTGCCCGGAGCTGCAGCAGCCCGTGGCTGGAGACTACACAGAGGGTGTTTTCTGAGAGGTCACTAAGAAGAGCTGGGATTTTCACTCTTTTTCTCTTCAAGGCACTCTCAGCCTTTCCCCTTCTGTACCTGCTACAGACCCCAATGTCCTGCAGTTGTCCCTCCCTGCACCAGTCCCTCCCATCTGCAGTTTTCTGCTGGAACAAAATTCTAACAAATTGATGCTGATTTCACACCTTCCTTCTCCCTTTCCCTTTTCATTCCCTCTTGCATTAGTATGTCCTGAACATGATGTCCAAGCTAGAAAGCAGCTAGAAGGGCATCAGATTGGTCTTTCATAGTGGGTAAAATCTGGAAGATGAGGGGCCTGTGCTCGGTGCAGAAGCTGGTTTGGACCCTATGTGCAAGAGGCAGAGGGGCAGCAGCACTCCTTGCACACCTCTGCCTTGGGGTGAAGGCTGCATGGCCCTTGTCCCCATTGCTTTGCAGAGCTCAACATTTTCCCAGCAGCAGCAGAGTCCCTTATCCCGAGGAAAGGTTATTCTGGGACCTTAGAGTTGGGTGCTGCCAGGTACGAAGCACCCACACTGCCGTGAGGTGGGTGTGCTTTTCCACACTTAGGGTGTTCACCCTTAAGATGTTCAGCATACTCGTCCTGAAAGCTGACAGGGACCCCTGAGAGGAGAGGTGCCAGGCAAGAACCTGGCTCTGCAATGGTCCTTGCTCTTGGCACCCATTCCCTTCCTTGGAGCCAGCAGTCCTTGAGATTCAAACTGACTCAGCACAGCGAGAGCTCAGAGCTCCTGACCCAAAGCAGAGGCTGCTGCTGTGGCATGTCTGTGCCTCCCCAGCCTGGATTCCCTCACAGGGGTACCCAGCTTTCAGGGTGCCTGCTGAGAGTGGCCATGGCAGTTTGGTGCTGGGATTGCTGAAAAGGTGGGCTCAGAGGAGCCCCAGAGAGCCAGAAGAGGTGCTCATCCCCCTACAACATGCAGCACCTCCAGGTTTGGGGCTCCCCCACTCTCACCACACCTTCTCTGTTCTCTTACACACCCCTCATCCCAAATCCCCACCTGCCTGCAAGCAAGCCCTACAGGCCAGACAGTGGTTTTGTGTCCTTTAAATCTGTGCTTGTATAGCTGAAAGCGTGGGTTAATGCCCATGTTCCCTCTCACAGCTGCTGTTGCTGTTACCATGTGTGCTTGTGTTCACACCGGGGCAGTCCGCCACGGTCACCCTGTAGTCCAGGATCCTCTAGCTGTGAGTAAACATGCAGTAAAGGTGCTGCTGGTGCCTCTAGACTGGACACTTGTTTCACTGACTCCAAAACCCCATGCTGCAAATGCTTCCAGACTTCCCTCAGCAAAAAAAGCTGCAGCTGTAACATGCCACTGGAAGCAAGCAAGGAGATTAAGGGACCATCAGTCTTCAGCCTGGCGATGGCAGAGAATTTATGAAAAAACATTATGTAGAATCTAGAAAATAGATGTGAACTTGGAGAAATAAAAACTCAAAACAAAACAAAAAGGCCCCAACCAAATCCACACAAAAAATGCAAACACAATTTTTCTGTCAATCCAGGAAAATTCCCTCCTGACCCTAATCTGGCAATAGCATTAAGCCTAATGTGTGAGCAGACCTCTGGGACTGTAATGCTGGGAGCACCAATGCATCAGGCCCAGAGCTTGCGTTTAGTGCTTCAGAGAAAGGAAAACCTCAGTACCTTTAGGAACAAATAAGGAAGAAAATTGCTTATTCTTCATGATCACAGTGACCAGCATAAACCTGAAAGCCTGAAGTGAAGCAGCACCTGTTCCAAATAACTTTAGCACTGCTGACTCCTTTGCCAGACAGGAGTTGTGTCCCAGGCTGAACTGTCCATTTCCAGGCCTCCTTCACTTAGAAATTAATGGAGTTCTATCAAACTGCATGTTTAATTGATCCAGGTTCTTCTGCCTCATTACCGTTTTTGGAAGGCTGCTCCAGAACATCAATCCTAGCAGGGGTATAAACTCTCAAATTAATCATCTAAGCTTATTAAATATTTTTTTTTGGCCATTATTGTACATCTTACATATTTTCTTAATATTTTTAATTTTCTTGTAGTGGTTTTTCAGAAATACATTTGTCCCCTCTCAGCCTCTGTCTTTCCAGAACAAGCCATCTTTTAGCAGATTCTTAATCAGCTTGTGCTTGTTTGTCTCAATATCCAAATAGTTTTTCTCTGTGCAGTGGAAATTTATCCTTCCTGGATGCAGAGCTGCAAGGATATTCTGGAGGAAGTCTTACAGTGCCTTGCGCAATGGCAATAATGTTTCTATCTCTGCTAAAAATAACTTGTCTGATGCATCCTAGGATCGTGCCATTCCTTTTTCACAGAAGCATCATGCTGCTGCTTCATATTCATCCTTCAGCGCAGTAAGGTCTTTTTATTCCTTCAGAGCCTTCATTTCATCAGTTTATAGCAAATGTCCCTGCTGCTGGGCCCCAAGTATTTAATTTGCCCTTTCTGCCATTAAATTTCACCCTACTTTTCTCATCCCTTGACAAGGTCAAGGTCTCCTTCTTCCTCTATGAGGAACTACTACTCTCAGCACTTGCAATCCCTCTAAACCCTGTGCTGCCTCTGCATTTTGGAAGCTTGCACTTGGCTCCTCTGAAATTACCAATGGATATACAGCTCGAGTGTGTTCTCAGGATGTGTAGTTGATATCTGTCCCCCAGCCTGGTCATGCTTGTGTCTGATCCAGCCTGGGCAGTTTCTCCTGTATCTCCTTACTGACTTCAGGGCTCATCTTCACCTTTAGCAGCTGTTTTTTCCTGGTTTGTAGTGCATCATCCTTAATTGAGTGCCTTAGTCTAAGAAACTGGCAGCCTCATGTAAGGATGATTTTTACTGTGCTTTTCCTATTTTGTTGGGTATCTCATCATTCCCTGTGTTCCCCTAATCACCTTCACTGAAACAGAGTTAAACCCACTTTTGGTGTTTGGCTGCAGCTGGCTTGTGTCTCCTCTCTTCCCACCCCTCTCCTCACATCTCTGCCTGCACTGGGTGTCTGCTCTTCCCTGAAGGTCTGATCCCTGATTGATGGAGCAGGCTCACCATCCACCGAACCTGTGTCTGAAATGATGTTGTGTTTTATGTTACACTGAATCAATAAGGAAGTTTGCTTTCTGTCTTGTCAGAGGATACCTGAGCACTGCTATTCTGGTGCTGTTTACTGCCTGTCATTCACTGTGAAATTAAAGATTCCTGTAATTACACAATTCCTACTCTTTATTCTTCTTGTAGCCTTGAAGACAGTACAGTTTATTCTCAAAGCTATGTCTGGTGTGTCTGCAGCCAGGCCCCAAGAACACCTGTTCAGGGCCCTTTCTACCACCCTTTCACACACCTCCTCAGGACATATCTTATCCACGTCACCCCCTTTTATGTCCTTACAATGACCTGATTTACTAACAGTACTTCACAACTTCCTGTGCTCCTCCTACTGACCAGGTTCTCCCAGCCGGTTTCCACTCTTGCTTATCTCTGTGGCATCATTCCAGGCAGCACGCTCTGCCTACACCAAGCATTCCCACGCGACCTGCAATGCACCATCCTCTGGCTCAACACCTTTCCAGTATGCCAAGATTCTGCATTGCTTGATGTGACCACAGCAAATAGCAAAACTTGGGGAGAAGCCTAAAAAATCAGTGGCCACAGGCTGTCATAAAGCCTTAGAAGGAGAAGAACTTTGTACCAGGAATGGATGAGGGAGATAAAGGACGTAGTGTTTCTAGTTTAACCTCAAAAGATTCTGGTTAGGTGATGAGAGAGCCTTAGGAGACAACGCCACTAGGACAAACGAATTTAACACCTCCCAGCTTAATACAAGGGAGACCCACAAGACCATGTGAAAGCACTAAGCAAGGTAAATTGAGTGAGGCTGGAAGGCTTAGTCAATGGGTGAGTTACAAGGTTGTGAAATCATGTACGATATCAATATTGTGTACAAGCTCTGTTCCCAGGTGAACTGGTGAGTATTAGAAACTGCATCTTCAAATAGCTTATTTTTAGATCCAGGAAGTATGCAGAGGAGCAGCAGAAAATACACTTCCTCAGTTACCTAGAGACAGTTGGAGCTCGTCCCTAAATAAAGCAGCTCTCCTTCAAGCACCTGGGGGCAAAGGGATTCCCGAATACCACTCGTTCACTAGAGCAATGCTGCACAAACTCAGGAAATGGGACTTTACTAACTAGCCTTGCAGCCTGGGGTGGACGTGCATGACAGATTCATTCAAATAGCCTAATAGGTTAAGTGCTAAAAGAGCGCTATGTCTGTAGCCCATCAAAAGTCTTGCAAGGTTCACATGGGGCGTTGAAAACATGGTGCAATGAAAATGTGCAGATTGGACCATGTCTGTGTATCAGAAATTCCAAGACCTAGGGTTGCACTTAGCTTATAGTTAAAGTACTTAGTTTGTTACAAAAATGCACATTAAGTGTATAACAGATGATCATGTTTGGGGAAACAGGTACAACGCATGAGGAACTATTTCAGGCTAAATTTGGGGGTTTATAGGCTTTGAAGCCTGGCTAAGGGATAGTTAGGCACCACTACGGTCCGTTTTCACCAGTGGACAAGAGTGAGTGTTATCTACAATCTCTCGTGAGTGAAGAGACCTGCAGGATATATTTGCTCATGAATTGTAGCTGCTACTGGAGGAAAATGAATAAGTCAGACTCCTCCGGATGCTGGTGGAGGCAGACTCCAGAAAAGGCAATGCTATTAATGGCCTGGATAAAAGGAATAGGTCAGAGCAGGACAGGATCTCTGGAGTGCCATTAGCAACCAGGGAAAGAGGGGACAGCAGCCAACACCACTTACTGCTATGGACAGCTGTTCTCCTAATCCCCATCTCTATCAACATCTCTAAACATCTCCATATGAGAGCAAGGTTGGTGAATCAGTAACCCCTCCCAGATCCACAAGCTGGGCTCAGTTTTGTCTTTGTTGTCTCTCTCTCTCCTGGTGCTTTGACTAGTGGCTAATTCCTCAGACCTCGGTGCTTCCCATTTGACTATTCACTTCAGAGCCATCTATTAACAAAATGTCTGTAAGTTAACAGGGACTGAAATCTGGTCTGGAACCCTCAGCCACCACCTTATTATTTCAGCAATATTTCCTTCATTCTGCTGGAAGCCACATGATGGAGTGAGGCAATTTACAAGGCTGGACCCAAACTTCAGTAGAACTTTTACACGTACCTGCTCCTTTAAAACCGCAGCTGCCTGGGGGGTGGTGCCGGATAACTCAGTGCCGAGCAAAAAAGTTTGGATGGGCACAGCTGTGTTTGATGACAGTAGCCTCTAGTCAAGGTCATTTTTCTGCACTGTGCTTCCCTTAAAGCTTAGTGTTGTGCCCCTAAGTCCCTCTAGGCTTTCCCCTACTGTGTAAAACATGTTTTTATTAGTAATCTTCATGTTTTTAGAATGATGCTCTTCAAAAACAAATTTGGCTGGCTTAAATATGTTGGGTTGTAGGGTTTTATTATTTATTTATTGAACTTGGCAGAATTTGGGATTTTCTATATTTCTTCTTTGGCCACACCCTTTTGGAAGGATTTTTTTTTTTTTTTTGCTTCTAAATATCTTCTTTGCTCTACTGATTAACTGTTCCAGACTTGGTTTTTTTATTATTTTTGGTTGTTAGAATACTTTGAGTGATAGCATATTTAAAGCTTTAAATGCAGGGTCTCAATGTCATTGCAAGCAATTTGTCCTTTAATCAGCTACTTAAAAATTCTTCTTAATTATGCTCCTGACTTTTACACTTATTCCTTTTGGAAGGAGAATATACTCATCTCCCTTTTAAGTTACACTGCACTGCAGTGTACTTTTTTGTTGCTTTTTCCTCTCTTGCAGTAATATTTGAGTACATTGTGTTTGTAATGACCAGGTGACTGTTCACGATTACATTTCAAACTCCCTCCTGTGTACTACTTGTGACTAAATCAAGAGTTCATCCTCCACTTGGCTCCTCTGAGTGGTCATTCTAAGAACAATCCATTTATGAGGGCTAAAAATACAGTCTCTGCATCATTCTTTGACATGGCATCTACCCAGTCTATATGGGGGCAATTAATGTCTCCCATTGCCATTATGTTTTCTCCCCTGACAACCTCTTAAAGTCCTCCAGCTGTTTTTTTCATTCCACTGTCCTAATCAGGTGGTCAAAAGTGCATATTCAGTATCCCTCAGTATCACATGTCAATGCATAATTGCTCTCTAGTAGTTTAAAAAATATCCCAGGTCCACTTGCCTCCCTTTTTTTTTTTTTCCTACCTTTTTTTTACTTTTTTTTACTTTTTTTTTTCTTTTCTTTCTGGAACCTGGACAAATACTGTGCTAGTAGATTGAATCATCTTCTGTGGCTTCACATATTGAACTGCTGCTCTGGCAATCATCTTGCTACTGAAAGGAGACAAGATCTTACATTTGCTTGGGGTCTGTTGTTTTTGTTGTTGTTGCTTTTTTAAAACAAAATTCACATATTCAGTGTCTAGCTCTGGGCTTTGCTCTATGAAAATGTCTTTCTTCACCAGCTCCTTATTCAGTTTGCTGAATGTACAGTTGTAACCTGAAAGAAAACTTTTATCACCTCAGAGAAGGGCAGTGATTTTTTTCTATCTGCATGTGCTCCCTCCCATCTTCTATAATGGCATTTTATGGTCATTGCTGGTTAAGGTCAGCTTACCATGTATAAAGACACTCAACTTTTTATACCCATACTGGAGTTTCCCCCAGGGTGATGGGTATGGTAATCATTCCCTAATTTCCTCAACCTCCATTCGGAAACTGCGGTGTGTTTCCCTCTTTTCACTTTTTTTTTTACCAGAGCCAGCTTAAGCAGAACATTGTACATTGCATAAAATAATTCAGTGATTTCATATCTGAGAGGCTTTAAAGTTCTTTGGCAAGTGCCTTCATGATTAGACATTTGTCACTGAGCCTCCAGCACCTCCCTCACACCTTCACAGTGACCACAAACACATTTAACATTGAGCAGAGTTTTGAGCATGGCTGTGAGTGCAGGACACCAACATCTGAAGCCATTTTTGAGAGCTGCCTTTATTCTTCTAGTATATCAGGTTTGGGGCTTTTTGGTGATTAACTTAACGTTTTCAAACTCTTTGCACCCTTCATTTTGGGGACACTGCACATGTCAGGTTGCTGGAAAGCTTGTAAGGTGTAACTGCTTGTTCCCCTTGTTTCTTTCTTAGGATGCATCAAACTTTCAATAAGTTACCTGCATGCTTGATTGAGTAAACACTTTGTTGTTTCCTTTTTCTATAGCATTCCCAGTTTTGGCCAAGCTCCTTAATGAACTGACATCCACAAAGACCTTGTTGTCTGCTAATCACTCTGCTTAGAGCTTTGGAACTACATTGAGATTTGCCACCATTCTTGCAAATTTTGTAGAATCAGACCAAAGTTGATCAAGTTCCTGTGAATTTCTTGACAGTCAGCAGTGGCAGACACAAAAGACAACTGACCCTCTTCCCTTTAGTGGAGGAAAAGTGGAACCCAGCAGTTATCTGTTCCTTCAGTAGCAAAATGGCTCATCCATCACACACATGTATGACCAATTGTGCTGCCTTGTGTGAATGTGAGTGTCACGCAGAGGAGATATACTTCATGTGTGCCAGGGACAGTGGCACTGGAATAAAGCACGCAGAGCTGAACCAAATCTGCTTTTCTCTGGATTGTGGTGGGTGCCAGATGCAGTCCCAGCAACAGCCTAAGATAAAGATATCTCACAAACTTGTTTTGCTTTGCTAAGGGCAGCTGCAAAACCCTGTGGACATATCCAGGGTAGAAAAATATCCAGTGTTGTATTCATCACTGACTCTCACATTGAGGGCTTTGGATGTTTTTATTTAGATTTGGAGGGTGTCTGTGTGTAAATGAAGGGCTCTATTTAATCTGCCTATGATATCTCTATTCTTGATTTTTTTTCTTTGTTTTTAAAACTGTCCTGAGACTTTTGAAGGTATTTTATTATATACTTAGAGCCTCTGATGAAGACAAATGAACTACCTCAAGTTGAACTTGCTGCAGACAGTTTGGCTGTTCCAGCTCTACCCTGGTTTCAGATGAGTGTTTCCTCCTCCCCTCGAAACAGTTACAAGTTGACCTACTGTTCACCTTGCTGCATCATCCTTCCTTTTATTACAAAGGTGATCTTTTCTAGTACATTTATTCAACCCTTCAGCTTCCTGTTCCTTTAATGGGGATAAACTCCCTGCTCTAAGCCCCAGATTATTCCTGTCCATCTTACAAATCTACTACTTTTTATTTACATTAATATTACCATTTCTGACAACACATTGTCTTGTGCACTAAAATCCATCCTAAACTTAATGACTATCTCTGTGCTTTTAGGTTGATAGCATCTGTCCATCTCTAGTGAAGCTGCTATTGCATGTAACAATAAAACCCTCTGAAAAAGGGATCTAATTGCTCTCCTCTTCATCTGTCCTGCACACGCTCCGTGATGCTTCTCAGACTCCTGCCCAGAAGCGTAAATCACGAAGTGTCCCTTCCACTGTCTGTGGATCATGGTGTGTGTCACTCTGTGCTGTCCTCAACTGACTCTTGTCTGTCAGCCTCATCTCTTGCAGGATGCACCGTTGTATCCATTGTGTCAAAACATGGCCCACAGACTTTGCTTGGATGGAGTGACTTTTGTGCTCAGCAAGTGCTGTTTACATGGTTAAAGGTTAATTTTGCGTCTCTTCCCATTGACTCAAGTAGACTTTCCAAACAGCAGTGTTATCTCCTTAGTCTGTGATCAGTCATGGCCTTCTCTATGATGTCGCTTTCTTGTTCTTCATTACAAAAAAAAAAAAAATATCTACCTTGTTAGGTTTTATTTCAGTGTAGGCTCACACACATTTGTGTGAGCTCCTCCCTGCAATGGGCACAGCACGAGAATTTGGTCTTGGCTTGCATTATTTTAACTTTGTAAACCAGTTTGCTGCAGGGAACAATCCTGTCCTGGCAAGAAAACTCAGAAGATAGTATCTTTCTCTCTTGTTACTATAAATCATTTAACAAAGGCAATATATTGGAATTGAGACACATTCCTCAGAAGAAGGCATGTTTCTCCTTAACCTTCAGTGAGTCTCATTCGTTGCTCTACTGGACAGGACATAGTCTGCTTTTGGTTCTGCTTGGCTGGGGCTCCCCAGAGGACTGGGTCACTCGCTTCTTCATTCAAAAGCTCACAGTGGGTAGAAGGCAGAGTTTGTGTAATATGGTAAATACACTTTGCTGATGATGGGCAGAGGGTTACAAAATTGAATTTGTTCCTTTTTCTCACTTGTCGTTGTTCTTACTTGTGATTTGGTGCTTTCTTCCTGAGACTGTGGCACCTCAATTTTCCACTGGGCAGATTTCTTTCTCACCTTCCCCTGCTTCCTACACCACCTCTCCACAGCAGGGCCTCTGCCTAATCTGGGTTCTCCCTCTAGTACCTGATGAGTTACCCTAGGGAGGAGTCCTGACCTCCTTGTCTGGGGCCAATACAAAGGCTGAATGAAGCCAGGGAAGCTGCAACACACCCATGGGCTCTTTTGTATCCTGTCTCCAATGGGTGCCTCACTGCCCTGTAGGTTTGCATGCCCTTGACAGTGTGCTGCTGCCTGGAGCAGATCAACAGAAAAGGGTTTTACTGGCATATCCACTTAAGTCAGAGGATAGTCTGAGGCTGCTTGTGCAAGTCTCACTTCACTGCATCTGGCCCATTTCATGTGCTGATGGAGAAGGTACCATGTTCAGAATGGGGTTGCCTGGAGCACCAGCCACACAGGAACCAGTCTCTGGCAAATCAGCAATTTATAGTTCATCCCCTTTTCCCATTCCTGCGCATTCCTGCTGCAGAAACAGAGAGACAGGCAGTTTATGGGGCAAGGGGTAAATCATGCTTCCACTGAATCCCATAAAGGCCATGAGAGTCTATGGGGTAATTTTTAACTCTCACTACTTTCCTGCCTCTGGCATCTTTTGGGCTGTAACAATACTGGTGGTGCAAGATTGTGTGAGAAGACAAGTTTCTGCTCTAATGTCTTTCTGAGTATTTTCTGTTCTTATGGTAAAACGGATGTGGGAGAGACTTGCTGTAGGATCTGCCTTGGAAGTCTTACCTCTGAGATGCCAGGCCCTGCTTGGTGTTAAATGAAATTGTCTGCAGCTCATTAACATCAAAGTGTTTTCTCCACTGGTCTGGGCAGCTCAGTAGTAACCAGCAGATGGACCAGAAAACAGCTATGCTCTCCACTAAGCTTTGCCTGCAAACAATTAACATCAAAGGGGAGCCGCTGTGAAACAGGGAGAGAACAACACTCCCACTGCAGCAAGTTTCATGGCTTGTGGGGAAGGGGAGGAGCCAAAGCTGTGTCCCAGCTAGAAGGTTTGTGCTGAGATGTTTGCGGGAGTGAGCAGAGGAGTGGCTGCTGGGGCCTGCTGATGGTGCTGGCCAGGAAAATGGTGGATCCACTTTGGTTTGAACAAAACTGTCCGATGGTGTTGGTCGCAGCATGGTGCAAGCTCTGGTGTATCAAACCCACTCCAGCTTAATTCTGGGATCAAGTCAGATCTGCCCATTGCCCTGGCAGGTTTGTGATTGCTCACTTGGCTGTCACTCTTGATGGGTCTCCTGAGGCCAGTCCCACTGTTCATTATACCCTTTTTCTCCACCCCTCTGAACACAAAAGTTTTAGCTTGTGATTCCAGATGTTGCTGCTCTGGTATAAAGTGGACCTTGGTCCTCTGTTTGCACCTCCTCACAGGAGGCTCATGGAATTAAACTTTCTCCTGCTTTATGCATCCTCTGGCTCATATTTTCCTTATCCTCTTCCTCTCTGCTTTGGCAGTAGGTAAGAAGTCCAAATTGTTTGTATTTATCAGGCTAACAGTCTGTGATTAGCCCAGAGGGAAGGGCAGCAGGGTTTGGAAAATGAATTAATTCTTACATGGGTCCCAGTCAGAAATCAGAAGCTTTTTGGTAGGTGCAGCATCAGCATAGGATAGAACCTCAAAGAGTTAGCTATGTAAATATAAACCTAGGAACAGAGGATTGCAATCAGAGAACAACAAAACTGGAACTCTCTATTAATTAGTGCTGGGGGTCAAGATTAGAGACAGTATAATCAGAAGGAGATGTGCCAGATAGCACATGCTTCCTTCCTGCTGGCTCTGCCCTGGGAGTGCCAACTCCAGCCATAGGGCAGATGAGAGAGTGGCAGGGCACAGCCAGAACAGTTAAAGCCACCAAGGCTCATGAGTCAAAACTGTAGGAGGTGACTTTCAGGCAAAGTCTTTTCTCCAGAGGGCAGGCGTGCTTAGTGGAAAAGCCCATGTAACGCTGTTCAGGCTTGCTCATGAAAAGTATTTTCAGAACCGATCTGGTGTGCTGAAGGAAATGGAGATTGATAAATTTAAAACTGACATTATATGACCCAATTGCCTGTCACAGCAGGGATGCAAACTGAGAGCAGAGGAAACAAGTAGATAGTAACAGCCTGATGGTAAATAGTCCTGCTACCAGCAAGCTCCCCACCACCAAGTTTATTTTGTGGGCATCAGAGCAAGGGAAGAATCTTGCAAGGGATAACTTGCAAGAAGGCTCTTGTGAAGATCACAGTGGGCATGCACTACTCCTGGTGTATCTGGACTGATAAGATGCAAGGTCAGCATCCATGAGCCTCTCTAGCAGCACGTCCAGTCATTGTTCTTGCTGCCATGCAAACTGCAGACAGAAGTTGTCTGCTGGAGTTTAGAGCATTCACATTGTCATCACTTTGTTTAGATTATCTAGCTCTCAGGAAAGAAGTACTTCTGTGATTAGTACAGTTTCTAACAGACATGTGAATTCAGCCGCTAGCAAGAGACATATCTGGACTTTCAGTAGAAGGAAGATTCCCCACTTCTGGATATGAAGACATATAGTCTCCAATGGCTCATCACACTGAAAAAGGGGTGGAACAACAATCAGGATATTGCCAGCAATTGGAATGAGTTGCAGCTAGGGAATCCTTTCTCAGTGGAGGTGCCTGAAGAGCTTTCCTGCTCTTTGTGGCATAGAAATTCTCCATAGCTCATGCTTTCCTTCTTTCCACTGCTAATAGCTTTCAGATTAGGATCTGAATTCCCTAAACCTGTCTGCTCTGCTCATGAAAACAAGCTTCATGTTGCCCTCTTCACACAGGAGCTGCATCTTGAAACAGGCTTTTGCCTCGTGCTACTCTGGCTGCTGTCTGCTCTGGGAAGTTCCACCTCCTACAGTGAGAAACCATTCTCTGACGTCCTCCATGAAAGTATTAAGAGCCAATTAATAATCTGTCCCTATGCTACCATTGGGTTTCAGATAGCTCTGTCCACCCTTTCCCTGCTGAAGCTTCCCTGATAGATTGGCAGAGCTATCACACCTCAGTTTTGCATTCCTTTTGCTGGACTAGCCAAACCTGGAGCTGTCCTGCTCTCCTTTTGTAGGACAGGCTCACTGCTCTCCTATCTGTCTACACCAAGTGCCTCTTGGAGTTTCCTTTGAATAGGACAGCTGGCTTACTGCAGCAGCAACTGTACCTGAACAGCAGCTCCACAGGAAAACCCTAAGCCTTGTCTGGGACATCCTGCTACTGCACGTGCATACAGACAGCTTTGAGTTCTATGCCTTTCCAACTCCCTCATTCTGTGTGGCTGGGCAAGGTGAGGACGATGGCTCCAGTGGTTACAGTGGGGGAACAAAGGCCAAGACTCATGGGCCTCATCTCTGGCCTCACAGCAAAGTTAAGAGTAAGATATTTCACTTTCCAAGCCCACTCCCTGAGCTTGCAAGAAGCTGGTGCTGCTGTTCTTCCCCTGCCTTCCCTTCAGCCTTGTGCTGACTGCTTCCTGTCAGAACCTTACAACATCTGAGCTCACCAGGAGAGAGGGCTTTGCGCTTGTGGTGCAAGGCTGAAGTACAGGAGGTGGCCGAGTCATGGAGTTGTCACTGTGGGACCTCCCAGCCACAGTAGCCACGTGCCTTCCCTTTGCCTCATGGCCACCAACAGAGCTGGGGGGTGCATACTGTGGAGCACATGAGGAGGTATGAGCACTTCCTGACGGAAAACTATGTGGCCCCTTCAGGGCTGACCCCTCTGGGATGCGACAGCCTCAAGGGGAGGGGACATGGCTGTTCAGGGCATGGTGACCCTTCAGGGTTGGAATGCCCCATCGGGGGTGGGATAGAATCACAGAATCAGACGTGGTGAAAGGACCTCTGAGATCATCAAGTCCAACCCTTGACCCACTACCACCACAGTTACTTGACTATGGCACTAAGTGCCACATCCAGTCTCTTCTTAAATACCTCCAGGGACGGAGAATCCACCACCTCCCTGGGCA